>JAMPIV010009200.1:0-510000 GCA_024509875.1 Oreohelix idahoensis | reverse complement strand
AATAGATTGAGTATGAGTCCTATTAGTCTTTGTCTTCATCAATCATATCAGGAAATACAATCATTATATCTAATTCCCCAAGATACAATCAGTAACCTGATACATTCATAGTGAACCAAAATATATTAAATATATACAGGTGTAGGTAGTATAAATGACACACAACAAATACCAATATTATATCCCTGCTGTAGGCTTATTTTCCTACAAGTATAGTAATTATGCTTACCCTCTAAGATTTAAACAGGCCAGGTTTTGACTCGACTAGTGAAGCAGGCTGCCAGGTCAATGCACTCAGATAAGCAATAAATCAAGGTTGACAGCTTCTCTTCTTCAGTCGGTCTATCTGGCTTCGTGTTGGTGTGCGTGTTTTTGCATAAAATCTCGCCCGAATATAGGCAGGTGAGGTAACTTCTACTGCTTAAGGAAAGCTTTTGGTTGGTTCCTGGTGTGGCAAGCTGATTGGTTGTCTGCAGTTTAGTACCATGCTCCGTACAGCCTAATTTTATTCTGTTTCATTCCGCCATATTGGGTGACAAGATACCCGCGACCGACATCCGAAAAACAGGGCTTAAGTTTAATTTTATTCTGTCTCAGAGACTGGTGAACGGTGTTCGTTGATTGGTGGAAGCAAATTTGTATCTCGACATAGTGATTTAACAAAGTAGTGGGTTTACACACTCGTTTCACGACAACCAGATACGCTAAACACCATAGCGAAGAGAAAAGAAATGAAAAGAAAGAAAACAGAAGCTAAGTCTCCCAGGTTAAAGGCAATATATAGTGAACAGTACAGTCAGCTGGACAAGGAAGTTAAACGTCAAACCCGTGCTAACAAAAGGACATTTCTGGATGACCTTGCAAGACAGGCAGAAGAGGCAGCACTAAGAAATGAACAAAGCACAGTTTATAAAATAACTAAAATCATCAGTGGAAAACGAGGTGCAAACAATATTACATTAGTAAGAGATAAGCACGGAAATTTCATCACGACAGTAGAGGGACAGGAAATAAGATGGACAGAGCATTTCAGAGAAACTCTGAATAAGGAACCACCAGAGACACAATTGAATGTTCCTGAAGCTGAAAATGATCTAGATGTTAATACAGACATCCCACGAAAAGAAGAAATCATCACAGCAATCAAAGGGTTAAAGAATGGAAAAGCTCCTGGTCATGATAACTTAAATGCAGAGCTATTTAAGACAGACCCAGAGATATCAGCAGAACTATTAGAACCACTATTTGCACAAGTCTGGAAAACAGGGACAACACCAACAGAGTGGAGAAAAGGAATAATTGTCAAATTGCCTAAGAAGGGAGATCTTGCAGACTGCAATAATTGGAGAGGAATAACTCTTCTCTCAGTTCCCAGAAAAATACTAGGCAGGATAAATATACAGAGAATCTCAAAAGCAGTAGACCACAAACTAAGGAAAGAACAAGCAGGATTTAGAAAGAACAGAAGATGTGTAGATCATATATTTACCCTCAGGAACATTATAGAGCAGTGCTCAGAATGGCAAAGACAGCTGTACATTAATTTCGTTGATTTTGAAAAGGCTTTTGACAGTATACATAGGGACAGTTTATGGAAAATACTGAGGGCTTACGGAATTCCAAGCTGCATAGTGTCAATCATAAAAAGCCTATATGCCAACTTTACGTGTAGCATTGGGCAGAGCAACCCTCTCAGTACAGCACAAGCACAAAATTAGGATTATATCAGAGCTGTGTGCTTTCTGTGCTTCTCTACGGCGCGGAGAGCTGGAGGGTTACTGAGAAGGAAATGTCGAAATTGTCCTCTTTTCACACAACATGCCTAAGAAAAATTCTCAGAATCTTTTGGCCGAATACCATCACCAACCAAGATTTGCTTACTGTAAGCAAGCAAGAGAACATGCACACCATCATAGCTGGCAGACGCTGGAGCTGGGTTGGCCATGTCCTCAGAAGAGACCCCGATGCCATCACAAGAACTGCTATGCTATGGACGCCTGAAGGAAAACGAAAGAGAGACCGACCATAAACAACCTGGCGGAGGACTGTGGAGGCTGAGATGTAAAGAATGAACCAGAGTTGGGGCACTGTACGAAGGATGGCCGCCGACCGAGCAAAGTGGAATCAATTTGTTGTTACCCTACAAGACGCCACCAGGCGTAATGGCCACTGACTGCTTTGACGGTCGGCGGCTAAGGATCAAAGAAGAAGAAGAAGAAGATTTACTGTTTAAGGCCTAGAGTTTCACCTCTTTATTAGTATTACTTGAGTAGATTATGGTCACCTTCATCTGTTCTTTATCACCTACTCCAACCCTCTTACACTCACAAGACAGCAATATATAACCAGTAGGGAATTGAAGAAACAAAATGAATAGGACACACCACTAAGGAAACAACCAACTGGTATAACCAGATTTGCCCTTGAACTCAACCCCCAGGGAAGGAGAACAATTAGGAAGCCAATGTGAAACTGGAAAGAACTTTGGACGAGGAAGCTAAGACGATGGAGCTGTCATGTGCAGATTGAAACAGCAGACCCTAAACAGAAATCGGCGGCGAGCAACAGTTGCAGTCTATGCTGCACATGGGACAAAAGATATGAGAGAGAATTGTAGAGTTAATCCATTTAGTGGATACAGTTTTAGCATTACTTTCATAAGACAGTTGATTAAAGTGGATGATCTATAATTTTTGCATAGCTGTAAATTCAGTTCCTCAGGCGTGGTAAATATAACTCACTGAGTCTATGTGCTTATGTTTGTCTTCTTCTTTCCTTCTTCTTCTATTGCTACTTCTTCTTTTCTTCTGCTTCTTTTTCTTCTTCTTCTTCTTCTTCTTCTTCTTCTTCTTCTTCTTCTTCTTCTTCTTCTTCTTCTTCTTCTTCTTCTTCTTCTTCTTCTTCTTCTTCTTAAAAATGCTTGTGAGAATACATGAAATCAGTATAAAAGACGAGAGAAAGGAAGGGCAGAATGTCAGACAGACCTGCGTGGCCAATTCTCAACCCTTTGAAAATAAAGTTCGTTCGTTCGTTCGTTCTTCTTTTTCAGTTAATTCTTCTTCTTCAGTTTCTTAATCGTCTTCTTCGTACACATTCAGCCAACCTGAATAAGTTTAAAGAGGGTGGTAGTCAGTGTGAGGTTGTTGGTGTTTCCAGATGGTACTGGTGATGTCCATAAGTGCTTCTTCCATTCTTCATGTTTGGGCACTTTTGCAGCAGATGTTCAGCTGTCATTTTATCGGTGATAATTGCTTGTCTGCCAGATGCTTTTGCATATGTTTGTTAGTAGTCAAAACGCTTATTTCTGTTGCTATATTCAACGAATATATTGTTAACACAGGATGAATCCCCATTCTTCAGTACTTTTATTGCGGATTCAACTTCTTCATGGAGCATCGGGAAGAATCCACGTGTTGTATCAAGTGTAGGGCATCAAAGCAGCCATCGACTTTGTCTTGTGCACAATTCAGAAAGATCAGTATTCTTCAGTTGTTATGTCAGCTGGGGTAGAGATAATGTCTTTGCATTCGTTCCTATCTACGTAGTATGGGGAACCGTTTTTAGTCTGTGGGAATGTTTTTTGTGTGTCCTGAACATTGTTGATTTCCTTTCGATACTCGCTAGTTACTGTTTTGTTAAGAAGATAGTATATTGAGGTTAAACTTACATATAAACATAAATGATTTCAATTGTTGAAATCATCATGATCATAGGGAGCCGCGCTGGTGTAATGGTTACCACACTCCGCTGGCGATCGGGTATTCCAAGTTCGAGAACTGGCGAGAATATTTGAAGCAGTGTCGTCGACCAAGACTTGAACTGGAATAATTCGAGCCCTGGCGAAGACCTTTAACGGAGTGTCTTCGACCAGGGCCTGGAATAACCTGAACGGCTCCTGAGCCGACCCAGCTCTAATGGGTACCTCCGAAATCGGCGAGTATCTGCCTGAATGGCGAGAGGACAGCTGTCATTGTACAGGGAAAAAAAGGGATACTCACGTAAAATCAGTCTCAGGTTAGACATATTAACCGGAGATTTCGCCTCGAGTAACAGCGGGCTTACGAAAAAAAAAAATCATCATTATTATCAACAACACAAACGTTAGCAGCATCATCATCTCATCAGTTTCCTGTTCGTGCCTTATGGAGCAACTATTGTAGCTGTTTCTCGTACAGAGAAGCTGCACCATGCATTCACACGGTCCTGCAGCAGTGGTTTCTGAAGCAATATTGTATTACATTATTAGGTGTCCAACCTCATGGAAAACCTCATATTAGTCGCCTTGTACGACATGCTTGAGGGATTTGATGAATAGGAAGACAGAATCTCATTACCGTGGGTGAGCTACATACACTAGTGATGTCACTGTAAATTCACATCTCCAGGGGACGTAATACATTTAATACACAATTAATCCAGCAATGGCTCAAGAGTTGTCTCCGTATTCAGAATGTCAATAAATGTGTGCGAAACATATCCACCACCTGTTTGCTTGATTTTCCCCAATTTTGTTTTGTTTTTTCATCTTTCTGTTCCGATGTCTTAACTTAATTTCTTTACATTCAAGACTTCCCGTATTACCTATAATTACTAAGTGCGCAAACTGTGTAATATGTTGTTGTCAAAGTATTCCTGCGCTCATTATCTCAACGTCTCGTGTTTTTTCACAATTTTGCCTACAAGGCAATAAAGACAGCGAAAATGTTGAGGTTTCTGTGTTTTTATTTGTTTAAACAATTTTAATTTGACGCATCAAAAAAGAAATGTGCCTTTGTGTTGTTATTGTTTTGTTCATGAACATTCCATTTTTCTTATTAGTCTTGGAGAGCATTATATAAAGCTAGAGACGAGAGTGGTTAGAGCGCTGGTCTGTCGCGTCAAAGGTGCCGGGTTCGATTCACAGCATCATCACGCTACAGTCTACCCAGCTGTAAATGGGTACCTGACTTTGCTCTTGAGTTAGGGAAGGACCAGGCAGTGAGGAAGAGAACTGGTCACCCCACCTATCGATGCTGGACTCTAGTATAGTGAAGTCTCTAACACTTCACTCCCCAGGGCAGTATCTGCTATGGGACGACGTTTTTTTGGAGACTGCAGATTCAATTTGGTAAAGAATCCAAGCAGCAAACAATCCAAGCAGCAAACAATCCAAGCAGCAAACAATCCAAGCAGCAAACAATCCAAGCAGCAAACAATCCAAGCAGCAAACAATCCAAGCAGCAAACATTCCAGGCAGCAAACAATCCAAGCAGCAAACAATCCAAGCAGCAAACAATCCAACAGCAAACATTCCAAGCAGCAAACAATCCAAGCAGCAAACATTCCAAGCAGCAAACAATCCAAGCAGCAAACAATCCAAGCAGCAAACAATCCAAGCAGCAAACAATCCAAGCAGCAAACAATCCAAGCAGCAAACAATCAAAGCAGCACACAATCCAAGCAGCAAACAATCCAAGCAGCAAACATTCCAGGCAGCAAACAATCCAAGCAGCAAACAATCCAAGCAGCAAACAATCCAAGCAGGAAACAATCCAAGCAACAAACAATCCAAACAGCAAACAATCCAAGCAGCAAACAATCCAAGCAGCAAACAATCCAAGCAGCAAACAATCCAAGCAGCAAACAATCCAAGCAGCAAACAATCCAAGCAGCAAACAATCCAAGCAGCAAACATTCCAAGCAGCAAACAATCCAAGCAGCAAACAATCCAAGCAGCAAACATTCCAAGCAGCAAACAATCCAAGCAGCAAACAATCCAAGCAGCAAACAATTCAAGCAGCAAACATTCCAAGCAGCAAACAATCCAAGCAGCAAACAATCCAAGCAGCAAACAATCCAAGCAGCAAACAATCCAAGCAGCAAACAATCCAACAAGCAAACAATCCAAGCAGCAAACAATCCAAGCAGCAAACAATGCAAGCAGCAAACATTCCAAGCAGCAAACAATCCAAGCAGCAAATAATCCAAGCAGCAAACATTCCAAGCAGTAAACATTCCAAGCAGCAAACAATCCAAGCAGCAAACAATCCAAGCAGTAAACATTCCAAGCAGCAAACAATCCAAGCAGCAAACAATCCAAGCAGCAAACAATCCAAGCAGCAAACAATCCAAGCAGCAAACAATCCAAGCAGCAAACAATCAAAGCAGCAAACAATCCAAGCAGCAAACAATCCAAGCAGCAAACAATCCAAGCAGCAAGCATTCCAAGCAGCAAACATTCCAAGCAGCAAACAATCCAAGCAGCAAACATTCCAAGCAGCAAACAATCCAAGCAGCAAACAATCCAAGCAGCAAACATTCCAAGCAGCAAACATTCCAAGCAGCAAACAATCAAAACAGCAAACAATCCAAGCAGCAAACAATCCAAGCAGCAAACATTCCAAGCAGCAAACATTCCAAGCAGTGAAGGTTCAATTGTTATTGTTAATCAGAATCAACCTCACTGCACTCCGGGCAAACCTATAGGTGCTCAGTCTCCCTCAGAAAATGCCGAAAAGTATGCATGTTAATTGTACCTGTAGCACGCTGGTTGTACATACGACGAATGCATCCTCTCTCACGTCGATCTCTGCTAGTCCCACGTTTGATGCCAAACTCTAACAGTCTCAGCTTTGTTGATTCATCCATTGCAGTGTCATTATTTAACAGGCGATCATTAATTGCTATTAGTATCTCTCGTTTATCCATGGTCAGTGTCCCCACTATGGGTGCTCTCGAGGCCAGTCTGTCAGCTCTCTCATTGTTACGTTTTCCTGCATGACCAGGACAGCAGATCCACATCAGTTCTTGAAGACGTGAGGTTTCTATTGATGTTTTCCATTCCTGCCAAAGCCATCCGTTCTGAACTTTCCGAAGCATGGATTGAGAGTCTGACAATATAACTGTTCTGGTTGATGGAGTTTTAGACAGCCACCTCAGTGCTGCAGTAACTGCCTCTACATCCATTGCAGTGTCATTATTTAACAGGCGATCATTAATTGCTATTAGTATCTCTCGTTTATCCATGATCAGTGTCCCCACTATGGGTGCTCTCGAGGCCAGTCTGTCAGCTCTCTCATTGCCTACATTTATTCTCGCAGATTCAATACAGTTTATTAGTGTGTTTTATTCTCAGTGAAGTAGCTCTCTTTAATCTTTATTTTCATACTACCGTGGTATATGGACTTTTCATCTTGTTGTACTTTGGTATTACAAATTATGATATGTTTTATTCTTGTTCATCATGATTTTCCTATTCACTTCTTGAGTCACCACTGTAATTAGTCCCCTGGCAGGAAACATGCACCAAACATTCTCATGCTCTTGCAAACGTGGTTTCTGTAGCAATGTCTTTACATGTTGAGGTTGCCAGTCTCATGCAGAACCTCATGCCTTGTTCGACATGTCTGAGGGAACAGGGGCCTTTTTCGTTCTTATTCCCCTTAATCACCCCCGGGGAGCTACACAGGGCGTTATTCTTGTTGTGGTTAGCTTGTTGTTTATATTTCTGTTTTTTTTCCGTACTGGTCTTCACCTCGAACACTTATTCCAGTGGGTTCCCTGTCACGGCTTTGCAGTAGTGGTCCAACAGTGGCCAAAACTGCAGAGTATCTAATATAGGTCATCAAAGGTGTCTACCTTCGCAGAAGATTACTCTTGGCAGAGTTGTAGATAGCAGGATAATGATGCTTCTATCTCAAGTGAGTGTTCACAAGATATTTTCAGAAGTCAAGAACAATGCTGCATAGGGCCGAGCACAATTTACTTATATCTGATCCGTCGCCTTTTGTGAAGAAAGGGTTATGCAATGATTTATTTCAGCTCGTTCAAACCCCCACCCCCATTTACTTAGTGGAATTCTTCTTATTCTGGTATAGCTCTGTTTACAGTGTTTTTAGTAAATTGACTGAGACAAACGTGTAGTATATTCAAAATGATTAAATCGACGTTAAATTTGTATATTTACAAATAACAAATGTAATAACCACTTAGGTTTTAACAGGGTTTTAAAAAATGAATAATTATTTAACAGAAAAATTATCATCACTGTGTTTTGTAATGGTAGTTCGTAAAAAAGGTCACTTGGCAGCTTTTATGTGTTACTTATCTGTCAGTGACGGTTCTTCTCCTTCTGATGCTTTGATTCTTGGTAGACTAGATCGCTGATCCCGCTCGTCACTAGTCAAGGTTGTAGGGCGCAGCCCGTTCCCAGAAATGTCAATGAGTGTCTACGAAGTTGATCCCTCGTCTTTAAGCCACGTCTGATGAAGGTGTCTAGATTCGACTTCAGGCTACCTGTACTCTTCTTGTTCCAGAGACAGTACACTATACTGGTACCACCAACTAGTATGGTAAAAGAATAGAAACGAATATTCGTTTGAGTATTGAGTTTCCTTACACATACTTATGTGTCCCCATCTTCCTATTCCACCATTCCAGCTACCTCAGACTTTACCCTCGATGAGAATTAAGCTTAATCTCTCGAGAGAAAACTTTCTTTACATTTAAATTGAATAGCTTTATATTTACATTCTTGACCCCAAGATGCAGCTATAGTGAATGCAGTCAGCGACCCATAGCTTGACTGCTTGCATCAGGACCAGCGAACCAGAGCTGATCAAGACCGTACTCCACCTCCACGTGGTGGTCCTGGAAACAGTCTGCAGCAGTGCAGTCTGGCTGAGCGAGTACGGATCGAAATGGGAAGGCAAACCCGGTCCCTAAAAAATGTCGTGCAGAAGTCGGATGTGTCGACCGAAAGGTGCAGATATCACAGTTTAGGCGCAAACAGACACAACGCAACCACCGTCCTTTTCAGGGCGAACGAGGAAGAAGAAGAAGATATTTACATTCAAATGAAAAGGTTAATAGTATAGATAGAATATGTTTACATTTACATCTATACTAGTTGAAAATGTTCACAATATAAATTGAATATGTTTACATAGACATCTAAACTGGTATGAAAATAATTAGAATGTACATCATTTCTTCCATCTTTCCCTCCCTGCTTCATATGGAACTTGGGACTACCTACGCTTTTTAGTTCTCTTTAAGAGCAATAAAGCAGTCATCAGCCCTTGCAGTGGTGGCTCATGAAATCATCATTCTATACGCTGAGGTTGCCAGCCTCAAATGACTTGGACATCCACTAGCGATTTTCACATATTAATATTCACATGGCAATATATACATCACCCGTGTGTTACCGGGGCCCGAAAGGGGAGCAAAGAATAGTAACACTGTTCCCTGCCAAGCATGTTGTAGAAAGCGACTAAGGAGGGTTGGGCATGGGGCCGATTACCCCATCCTGTAAAAAATTTAAACCACAAAAAACTTCAACAAACATGGACAAGTCAAGTAAAGAAAATAAAACACAGCCTTCCAAGACAGGGGAAGGTCCTCTTGCAGGGAGGCGTATAATGCAACACAGAGAAAGCCGAAAGGAGTCTGTGTTGCTGACTAACCTTCTTTCTTCTAGGAGAACTTCCAGATTTGGCACCTGGAATGTTCGGACATTAAACGAACAAGTGTGGTGGATTAACACCAGGGAGGTTATTGATGGTATATAAAAGAAAATATATGTGTCTACAGCGTGAGGTCAAGCTATGTAAGACCCTGAGTCTAATAGTTGAAAATGGTGTTGATGAGTTCTCAGGGGACCTAAGGCTACCTCCCTCAGATCTCACGCTGTGCAATATTTTTATATCTATTGTGTGATGTTTGTTATATGGCTACGTGTCTAGGGTAATGCAAATGTAGTGATAAATGCCTGAAAAAACCAACACACCTTAACTTAATGAAAATTAAATCAACAAGACTGGGGTTAAAGTTATAATATTATCTTACAATTTTAATTTCCTGTACCGCAAATCTTTTGGGACAGGAATGTTTAAAACTTAAAATGAAGTGTGTTTTATATACAGCATTAAATAAATATGGAGGACATCTTGTCCATAAATGTCACTACTACAATGTTTATATAATTTTTTTCACTGCTGAAACAATACTGTCTTATGAAGTGTCACTACTTGGAAGGACTGGGTGTCTCATCATTTCACAAAACAGTTTATAGTAGCGTGTGGAGAATACAACGTAATGAATTTGCATAAGCCCGAATCTTATGGCTTATCTTGTGGTTCTTTTGAAGATATATGACTTGCTGGAAAATACACACTCGTTCACTACAGTGTTCTCTGGAGGCAGATAAGTCTTCAACATTCAAGCAACCAGCATGGTGCCTCGAATCTCTGCAGCTCCAGGTTATGGCTCACTGTGTAATATATGACTCAACCCTGCAACAAGAGGAACAGGAGTCCCTAAGTACTCTAGTTATATATCTCCTTACTTACTTACTTAGTCGTTACCCTTCTACCGTGAGGTATAGAGGTGTTATGTTTCTCCACCACTAACAATTAAACGTCATTAAACATGCGTTGTGATCAGATACAAAGAGCTAACCAAAATAGCTACAGTCCCTAATTTTAATTGTGACTGCTTCATACTCAGGGGGTATCTTCTTCTCCCCACATGGTTTCAACGCCCCTGTCACTTTAAACATTCGTTATCTTCAGCTGGGATACACTCTTTTATTTTCTCTCTCTCTCTAGTGATCTGTTAATTCTTTTCATATGAAATTCTATTTCTTTTTAAAGTTATTGGAACCTGAGGTATGCTGAAGACTGCCAGTGGCTTCCTGATCTTACAGTCGTAATATTGTATAAATATAACCATTTTCCAACACAATGTACTTTCATTTGCTTCATAAGTCTACTTAGGCATGCCTGTGCTCCTAGTATGTCGCAAGCTTCCACAATGGCAAATGTCGCACAACACAAAAGTTTTGGGCGCCCTACCTGGGTTGGCATCTACATATTAATAATGTGTATGAATAAAGTTATTTATCTTACCGCAATCAATGAAATAATTCACACAACTATAAGGTTAACTGGCAATCAATCGCACAAGTGCAGACCGCTTATCGTCCAGACCGCAACGGCAATGCTATGCTTCTGATCTTAACCAAACGTTGGTGAACACAAAAATTTTAAAGTGGCAGCTTATGCTTGGCAAGCGATAGTTTTATTTCCCCTACCTAAACCAGCACCACCCAATCAAATCAAGTCAAACGGATTTGACTTTCTTTAAAAAAACAACAACGCGTTTAGCAAAAGTAACATCCGAAGATTTTCAAAGGTGATCGGTTACCACTGTGTATGTCTGTCTGTCTTCAATTTTTATTTTCTACGATATCTCCGTTGTTATTGAAGCGATTTTAAAGATTGAAAGTGATTATTAACCGGACACTTGTCCTTTATCTAGCCAGTATGTTTTCATTTACTTCTTTATCCTAGTTTTCATCTTGGTACTTTTCTTTCTTTCTTTATTCAGAACAACTTACTTTTACTCTAAGGCAAGCTAACATATTATAAGGATTAATATGGTATTCTAATAACCAATATTATCGTTTCTGTCCTTTCCTTTCATTTATTCTTCTATTTAGACTGCAATACATTATCTGCGTGTTTCTTGCCCCCTTTCTCTGCCCTGCACACAATTGGTTTGTTAGTTTCAGTTTCACAATGCACAAGTTAGGTTAGATTTTTTCCATGCTAATCCACCTCTCCTCTTCCCCTATAGAACGAGGTGACAACTTTTTTTCTTTTCTCTCTAATGGCTAAATCGTACAGCGGTCGTTCACATTTAATTGGGGCGGGTGGAGTTTGCGCGTCTGGGTTAGGGGATGGGACTTACCCCGCGTTTAGTGTTTGAAATTCAAATTATTAGTTGGCGATGGCCCTAGTAACCGTTGCTAAGGCAGTAGGTATTAATAGATTTTACAAGTTAGTTAATTTCTTACTGTTTATTTGTTAGTGGTACGGTTTGCCCCTGTCCTAGGCAAATTATCAAATCTAATAGTGGTGGGGTTTATTGGTTGAAAATGTACGATACTTGAGATTTGAATGAGGAATTTATTGAGCTTAGTGTAAACGGATGGATTTTACTACAACAAGGGAAAGTAGCACAAGTAGGAGAAGAGATGAGGGAATATAAAATCGAGGTTCTGGGACTGTGTGAAACAAAGTGGAAGGGGGTAGACAGGAAGAAACTCATCACAGGTGAATTGGTGCTGTCCTCAGGACATGAAGACGAAAGTTCACACAACAGTGAAGGGGTAGCTCTTATGTTATCTAAAGAAGCACAGAAAGCACTCATTGAATTGGAAGCCGTTGGATCGAGAATAATAAAAGCTTCTTTTAAAACAGCTAAAAAGAAAATAAATGTAAATGTCATCCAATGTTATGCACCAACTAATGACAAAGAAGAGTCTGTGAAAGAAGCATTTTATACTAGACTACAGGAAATTATGGAAAAAGTAAAAAGAAGAGACATCACAATTTTGATGGGTGACATGAATGCAAAGATAGGTACAGTCAACACCGGCTTTGAAGAAGTCATGGGAAAATATGGGCTAGGAATAATGTATGAAAATGGGGAACTATTCTCAAACTTCTGTGCTTCAAATCAACTGGCTATAGGAGGAAGCATGTTTCCACATAAGAAAATACACAAGGCAACATGGATATAACCAGACCATAGAACAGAAAATCAGATTGATCATATATGCTGAAACAAGAAGTTTAGATCATCATTGCAGGATGTAAAGGTATATAGAGGAGCAGATGTGGCATCAGACCACCACCTTCTGATAGCCAAAGTGAAAATGAAACTCAAGAGATATGCAGCAATGCAAAATTATAGACAACAATTTAATGTAGAACATCTAAGAAATCAAGAAACAAGAGACAAATTTGCGGTCACAATATCCAACAAATTCCAGGTGCTCCAACAGCTGGAAGATGTAGAGAATACAGAAGACTATTGGCAGCAAATCAAAACGGTATGGAATGAAACATGTGAAGAAATACTGGGGAAAAGGGAACGACAACAAAAAGCATGGATAACAACAGAAACCATCAATAAGATAAAGGACAGGAAAAACAAGAAAGCAGATTTTTTTTTTTTTTTTTTTTTTTTTTTTTTTTTTTCTTAACCAGCGGCACTTAGGCTTTCAGCCCTTCGGCCCAATGACATGTCATTGCGAGGCTGGGGAACCTGAGGACTTTCCTTCCAACCTGGTCAGGAGCTTCGCTCCTTCCCATCCACAGAGGGTTTATCACAGGAGCCGTTCAGGCTATTCAGTCAAATTTCCGGCCGTAAACATTTCTTCAAACGCCGACGCCCGGGTTTGAACCATGAACACCTGGTCGCCAGTACAACGCCGAAGCCATTACACCAGCGCGGCTCCCAGAAAGCAGATTTAAACACAAGCAAAACCAGAAGTTCCAAAGCCAAGGCTCAAGAAGTGTACACAGAAGCAAACAAAGAAGTAAAAAGAAGTATCAAAAGAGACAAGAGGAAGTATATTGAGGAGTTGGCAAGAGAGGCAGAAGAGGCTGCAGCCAAAGGGAATATTAGAGAACTGTATAACAGCACAAAGAAGCTTACGGGGAAATACAAGCAAACAAGTTGCTTCATAAAAGACAAGAATGAAAAACTGCTTAGCAATACACAAGAGCAAATGAAGAAGTGGACAGAATATTTTGAGGACCTTCTCAATAGACCAGCTCCACAAAACCCCTCGGACATCCAGCCAGCAGAAGAGGAGCTACAAATTAACGGTGAAAGACCAACGAAGGAAGAAAAAAAGAAAGCCATAAAGCTTCTAAGAGATGGAAAAGCGTCTGGACCTGATGGCCTTCCAGCAGAGGCCATCAAAGCAGATATCGACACGGCTACAGAGATGTTATATAAATTACTTGGTAAAGTCTGGGAAAAGGAAGAGATACCAGCAGAATGGAAAAAAGGATATCTGGTTAAGTTGCCTAAGAAGGGAAATTTACAAGAGTGCACAAATTATAGAGGAATAATGTTACTATCAGTGCAAGGAAAAGTATTAAACAGGATTATCCTTGAGAGATTAAAAGAGTCCATAGACAAGAAACTGAGCAGGTTGTCGACAAAACAGATCATGTGCAGACTAGATAGCCACTTTCAGAATAATAGTTGAACAAAGTCTGGAATGGAATTCACTACTATACGTCGGATTTGTGGACTACGAAAAGGCATTTGACAGTGTGGACAGAGAATCACTTTGGAAATTGATAAGGCATTATGGAGTTCTCCTGAAGATCATTAATTTAATAAAGAGAACATAAGAAGACATGACATGCAGAGTTCTTCACGAAGGACAGCTTACAGAACCGTTTGGGATAAGAACAGGAGTGCGACAAGGGATCATATACATAGTATGTATAATTATTTTATATGTGCTTTTTCCATTTTATGCAGTGAATACTGGAGTGACTCAGAACATGCCGGCGTTTAGTAGTAAAGAGTCATACTTGTGAGAAGAATAGACATTTCCTATCTTTAACCACGTGGGTTGTTTCAAGTAACACTGGTCTGACAGTGCATGTGCCATCAGAGATAGACAGTAATACCACTCCCACTAACGGTTTTCTAAAGACTAAATGTTTATACTGGGCCTTTGAGCCAGACTTTATTTCTTCACAATAAACTCAAATATACATGCTGCTTGGCGGCGAGAAAAATTACAAGAAATAACATTAATATTTCCGACAAGTATTGAAAGAGTGAATAGTGAACCAAGACTATCTGTTGAAAGAAGTTGTCCTCTGGTCATCTTTCCAAATTAAGGGAACCCTCGTGTTTTCTGACTCTATGTGCCCGTTTAAACTTGCCTATCCAAACTGATTCAAGTGACATTAACAGTAATCAAAAATTTAACTGGTGAAGTGAACGCTCCCCGAAAAACAGTGGAAGAAACCTGTAATTGTAGAGCTGGGATTCGCTTTATCCAAAGAATACAGATTCACTGTAGAGAAGTGTCCTACGGTTGCGTCAGACGGTGAACAACATCAAGTATTTTTAGGTAAGCACGTGTGCCAGGGTACCCTGATGAAAGAACCGAGTGAAAGTGG
Organism: Oreohelix idahoensis; assembly: GCA_024509875.1. Classification (NCBI taxonomy): domain Eukaryota; kingdom Metazoa; phylum Mollusca; class Gastropoda; order Stylommatophora; family Oreohelicidae; genus Oreohelix; species Oreohelix idahoensis. Next base: position 495,016 of record JAMPIV010009200.1, on the reverse strand, counting down.
ACTGAGTGAGTTTTTTTAATAACTATTGCTTCACCCACTTTATAATCTCCTTATGGAAGATTGGCTGCTTGATTAAATTGTTTCTTTTGAAGGAAAATATTAGACCCTAATCATATGTATTTATGACTCTTTGGGCCACCATCTGTCTCATAACGGGGCTGTGGGCTAAACCTAGAGTTAATATCATAACGGGGCTATCATCCTTGTAGCATTCTCTTGATAGTTTATGACTATTTGTATATGTTTTGATGTAAATTCAATGTGTTGTGAAGAAATTTTAAGTGATAATTAAAATGTCCCTTGGAATTAATCAGCGTGTTGGTCAGCTCGTTCTAGAATATATATAAGTATTGTTATAGGTTTCCCACGTCTGTGTGTTTAACTGTCGTCACGTGTATGTGCGTGCCCGTGAGTAGATAGAGATATATGCAATATATATATCTGTGTTTAGACTGTCTGACGCCTTAAAAGCTGTCGTAGAAAATAGGTGAAAGAGAGAAGATTTCCTCGTTTTTTTTCCAGAGACAGCCTCTATATCACAGCCTATCATCTCACTTGTGGAAACTCTATTTCTTTTTACGAACTCTCACGGTGTCTATCACCTATTCAAACCTATTCAGAAGGGACCAACCCAAGTCTTAATTCTCCTATCCAAAATCTACGACAGGCTCTGAGACATGGAGAACAACAAAGACAACTACCAAAAAGCTACAGACTGTCATAAATGGGTGCTTGCGTAGAATAGAGGAATTAAAATGGTATGACAAGGTTACCAACGTGGAACTGATGACAAGAACTAGACAAGTGCCAGTGGAACAAGAGATGAGAAGAAGACGATGGCAATGGACAGGACACACACTGATGAAACCTGTTGATAACATTACAAGGCAGTACTTGTTCTTGAACCCCAGGGCAAGAGAAGCAGAGGTAGACCAAGAAGCACATGGAGAAGAGAGCTGGAAACAGAGGTGAAAATGATAAGGAGAACGAGGAAAGAACTTGAGATGATGGCACGTGACAGGAGGACTTGGCATGTGTTTGTTGAAGGCCTATGCTCCTTTGGGAGTGGAGGGTTATGAATGAATGAATGAATATATACATATTAGTTCACATGTAAGTAATGAAAAATATAGAATGTAAAATGTACTACTTACGCCAATCTTGGCTCACAGACTGTTTTCTCAGAGAAATAGGTTAAGGTACTTGCAGATCCCTTTTACACGTGTTCTTATGGGTCGTTATTTTAACAATAAATTCTCACTTTGACTCTGTGTTTTCAATTTCTTCAGATCCCGGTTTTCCTTTTTAAAATTGTAGAGGTGTGTGGGGGGAGAGGTTGTTGATACCGACCTCTTTGGGACTCCCTTTTCTCGGCTGTTGGTATTAAATTGAACTTAACACAATGACCCAAAAGGGAGATAACCCAAAATCAACCTGACATCGCAAGAAAAGACCCAATTATTCACCTAACTAAGATGAAAAAATATACGACCAATAGATCGATGTTTGAAACTCCATTGGAAGTGACAGCAACATATTACTACCCCCCCCCCCCCCCCGTAAAAAAAAATGATACATTTTTTTTTCTTCCAAATATATTCATGAGCAAGATAGCACGATTATCAATTATGCGCTCATGAAAGAATGAACCTAATATCAGGTACAATAGACGCATAAATAAAGCGTCTGAAGAGGATACAAATCATCTCCCAACATAGGAGAAAATATTTCCTTTAAGCCAAACAAACTCAGAGGGTACCATTAAAGAAACTTAAGTTGCTGGCAATACCAATCATATATCAAACATTATTAAATACTATAATTATAGCAATATACAAATATCATGAATTACAATGCTATATTAGCAACATATCACTGATGGATGGACAAAATCAAATTTGTTAAATTCTTTATACATTATCCAAATACATTTGTATTACAATACATTAGGATATTAAGAACAGACAAAAGTCTGAAAGTGTATCAGGAGGTCTAGGACACAAGATTTAAATGGAATCATGTGGGCATCCGGACAATATGTCCGCCATCACATTATCCGAACCACGGATAGCTCGCACCGTGAAATGGAAAGGCTGAAGAGCAATAGCATAACGAGTAGATCTCGAGCTCTTCAAATCCTTACTTTGCATAGCCGTAAGAGCTTTTTGGTTGGTTTCCATAAAGAAATGCGCGCCCAGAAGGAACCTTTGTAGCTTAAGAATGGACCAAACCATAGTCAACAATTCACGGTCTAAAACCGAGTAATTCCTTTCTGCCGCATTTAGCTTCCTAGAAATATACATTACAGGATGCAGAGTTCCTGAATATTCCTGCATTAGTGCCGCTCCAATCCCAGTGGAAGAGGCATCACTACGAAGAACAAAAGTCTTATCAATCGTTGGTAGTCTTAAGATAGGATGAGATGAGAACAAATTCTTAACCTGATCCAATGAAGATTGGCATTCCTGGGACCAACGCACCATATTAGGAGAACCTTTTTTCAATAGCGATGAAAGTGGTGCCATAATGGAGGACAGATTCTCAATGAATCTTCCATAGAATTGTATCAATCCCAAGAGACTACGCACTTGCTTTTTTGTCTTCGGAACCGAGATATTTAATATCTTCGAAATGTTTTGGTCCTCTGTCTTCAACAGACCATGACCAACTCGATGACCTAGGAAGGAAATTTCACTAAACCCAACAAAAGCTTTAGAGGGTTTTGCAGTCAAACTATGCTCACGTAGAGTAGATAGCAATTCCTTTAGACCCAAATAGTGTTCTTCCCAAGTATCGCTGAAAAGACAGATGTCGTCTAAATATGCGATGACATCTGCACGATCTGATAGAATTCGTCGCATCATGCGCACGAAAGTCGCTGGGGCGTTCATAAGCCCGAAAGGCATAAAATTCCATTGAAACAGACCCCTAGGTGTCGAAAAAAGCAGTGAGAGGTTTGGCGTGTTCCGTCAGTGGGACTTGCCAATAACCTTTCGACAAGTCTAGTTTAGTAAAGAATTTAGCTTTAGAAAGTCTAATAAGTAGATCATCTAATAACGGCATAGGTTCAGCATCGAACTTCGTAACTTGATTTAATTTGCGATAGTCAACGCAAAGACGTATGTTATTGTCTTTCTTTCGAACAATAACTATCGACGAAGAATAAGCTGAAGTGGATGGTTCAATTATTTGCAGTTGAATCATTTCATCCAATTCTTTCTCGACTTGTGCTTGAAAATGAATAGGTATTGGGTATGGTCTTACTCTGATCGGATTACGATCAGTAAGTATGATGTCATGTTCTATGACATCTGTGTGTCCAGGAATGTCGGTAAGGACATCCTGATATGATTGTAGCGTAGAGGATACTTGACGTTGCTCCTCAAAAGACAAGTTCGAAGAGACGGTAACGTTTTTCCATGATTCCGTAGAAGTAAGTGGAATCGCAGGAAGAGGTAAGTTAACGTCAGAAAAAATAGTTTCCTCATCCTGTATAACGGACAGGGATGAGATGTGACCATGTTGGACTGGAGAGTCGTCCGTCGCCTGGAAAATAGGCTGCAAATAGTCTGGACGTTCAATAAACTCTGTTAGCATATTTATATGGAAGGTTTTATGCCTTCCATCCACATCGACAATATAGTCGACATCTGAAATTTTGGAGACTATAGTGTATGGACCTTTCCATGAAATGAGAAGTCTATTCTCTCTTGAGGGAAGTAAGACAAACGCTTTGTCTCCAGGACAAAGTTGACGTAGGCGCCTTTTCTTGTTAGCAAATCGCCTAGCTTTTTCTTTCGCAAATTCGGAAGATGAAGTTGCTAATCTGCACGATTCGATAATTTTTTTCCCTAAGAGCAATAACATATTCATATGACGATTGTGTATCATCGTCAATATTATCGGAAGTTATCAAATCGTGTAACAAGGACATCGGACCGCGCGGTTGCGCGCCAAAGACAAGTTCGAAAGGAGAAAACCCTGTATGCTCGTTGGGAACCTCTCTATAGGCAAAGAGAGCTGCAGGTAAAACCCTGTCCCAATCTTCAGGATGATCCTCCGTTATCTTGCCAAGTAAGTTCTTTAGTGTCCTGTTAAGACGTTCTACCAATCCATTGGACATTGGATGATAAATACTACTGAGAGACCTTTTAATGTCCAGCGTAGCCATTACCTGAGACATAACGTCCGAAATTAACTGAGTGCCGTGGTCCGACAGTATTTCTCCGGGGAATCCCAGACGAGAAAATATGAGCCAAAGAGCATCAGCGATATCGACAGTTGATATGCTCTTCAGAGGAATAGCCTCTGGCCAACGCGTGCACATGTCCACGCAAGTGAGGATAAATTGGTGTCCTCTGGCTGACTTAATCTTGAACGGACCAATGATGTCTATAGCCATTTTCTGAAACGGCCGAATCGGAATATCTGCAGCCTGAATAGGAGCAGCATGTCTCGGACCTCTAGACTTGACCTCTTGACAAATTTTGCAAGATCGGCAATAAATTCGTATGTCTTTATTAACAAATGGCCAAAAGAAAGACGCAAGGACTCTAGTTTTAGTTCTGGAAAAACCCATATGTCCAGCACACTGAGAATCGTGTGCATGCTGAAGAATTAAGGCTCTCATACACTTAGGCACAAGAATTTGCGAGTGCATAGACTTGTCCGAGTGTTGTACCATCCGTACCAATATACCATTCTTCATAGTAATATACGATTTGTGATTCGTATTTTGATTGGGATCCCCTTTCTTTGCAAGAAGGAAGAATTTCTTCAAAGACGGATCCTCTTCTTGACGTTTAACAAACGAGTCATGGGAAATCACCAAGTGCTCGTCTTGGCTATCAACTCCATTACTATCATCCGATCAATGAAGTTTGGGGATTAAGAGCTTGAGCTCTTGTCACCACTGCATTGACCGCTTGAATGTTTCGTTCTTCCCAACTAGAAATTTGTTGCGGGGTGCATTCCTTAACCCCATGAATACGACCGATTATAAGATCCGCAATAGGATTAGGAAGAAGACATGCATGGACATCTCCTATAAAGAAGGGAGTGTCAATCCTAATAATAGCAGTAGGATAACTTTCCATAGTACCACCAAATGTAACACATTTGATTGTTTTTCCAGTGGCACAGCAAGGATCTATCAGAGACTCCCTAACCCCGACGGTAGTACATCCCGAATCGAAAAGTACTGAGACTAGCCTATCATTTATTAGACCTTTATGTAAGATGAGAGATCCTCTCCCATCATGCGCAACTGTAGCAGGTAGAGCAGGAAGAGGGTGACCACAACTTAGAGTAGATACAGTCGATGAGTCGAACAATGTTAAGCATTGGGGGCATTCAGTTGCTCTCCCAAAATCGAAAGCACAACCAGTGATAGCCCTAGAGTTACCACTATCATTTACTGTATTACAGGCTCCATCAAACTCTTGTTGTGCAGAGTTTGCCTGTTGGAAAGGTCTTTTTTTGTTAAATCTAGGTCTGCCTCGATTATCATTTCCCCTGTAATTGCCTCGATTATCATTTCCCCTGTAATTGTTATCATATTGCCTATTGTAATCATCATTCTGGTTTGAATCCCGGTTTCTAAATTCACCATCGTCATAATCTTGACGTCGAGAATGATTATCTCGAAAGCTCGAATGGTTATTATTGCGATAACCCTTGCGAAAGTGTCTAAGATTATTACCACTAAAATTACGAGAACTACCATCTTGTCTCCAGTTCTTAGACGAAGAACCATCATGTGTTGGATTACTCTGCTTATGAATGTAATTCTGATTACTTCTCCTATTCCAGTTTTGTTGAGCACCCTGAAATTTTTTTATTGAAATTAGGGCCATATGGTGCTGCCGAAGCAGCTGGCAACCCTTCTTTCACTTTAGAATTGCTAACTGTAGCATGGGGATGCGCGGTGGCGTACTGGCAACAGTATTCCTCCATGTCTTTTAAGTTTTTGGGTTTACGCTCATGAAGAAATGCAAGGAAAGAATCATTAACTGATGACAAAACCTTGTCTCTAAGTAATAAGTCCATTAGGCCTTCATATGTTTTCTCAGTGTGAGACAACTCAACCCATCGTGTGAATGTACGACGTATTTTTGTAACAAACTCAGAGAAATCTACTCCATTTTCTGGCAACATTGTCCTAAAACGAAGACGATAATCTTCCTCTTTCAGCTGATATTTTTTAGCAGTGCTGCTCTGACAACATCATAATTAGTCCTGTCATGTTCGTCTATTGTCATAAGAGTAGTCACTGTGTCACCTGTAAAAAAATTCCATCAGTTGTTCAACATATTTTTCCTTTTTTATGTTATGCGTATCGCATAAAAATTGGAATCTATCTAGATAATCTGCTACGTCATCCTTTAAAGGATTGAAATGAGGTAGTTTGATCCTACTTACAAACTCTTTTGTCGTACTCGAAGTTGTTTGATGAGCACCTGGACTCGCCAATTTCAATTTCTCTAACTCCAAAGTTGCGAGTCTTTCCTCATGTTCCATTTTTCTAATTTCAGCCTCAACCTGAAGTTTTCTCTCCTCAGCAGCAGCTTTAGCTTTTCTCTCCTCAGCAGCAGCTTGAGCTTTTCTCTCCTCAGCAGCAGCTTTTCTCTCCTCCATTTCCATCTGGAATTTTCTTTCATCAGCTTGGGCTTGAAGTTGGAGTTTTTTCTCCTCAGCCTCTCTTTGATACCTTTTTTCTTCAAGTTCTAATCTTCTATTCTCAGCTTCCATTTTCTGTTTCTTCTCATCTGATTTCAATGCCTTGGTATATTGAGTATTTGCATATTCTTCCAATATATCACCAGACTTACCAAGGGTTAACCCTTGCTGGATGAAGAAATCCAATGTAGACATTCTGTCTAATGAGATCAGAAACCTGAAAAAATTAACTAAATTACCTTTATATCCCAATCATTGTGGGCACAAGTCTTTTTTTTTTTTAAAAAGAACTTGCATATATATATTTTACCTTGTCTCAATCTTTGTGGACAACAAGTCTTTTAGCAAAGAACTTGTATAAATATCTCATATAATAATATTTTATTAACAATCTCTATATGAAGAGTATACCTTATCAATAATAATAATACATGACCAAGTGTATGTATGTAGACTGTGTATGACAATAATGTAGTACAATCATAAATACAAAGACAAAAATACAGAACAATGACCGAAAACGTTCGCGGAAGTCAAATAATGTACAATACAGCAAAAAGTAAAAAAAAAAAAAAAATGTTACACAAATGTGTAATGATAACCGCGAAAAGTAAACAAGACAAATAGCAACACTGTTATAAACAAAAAGTTGTAAAGAAATAAACGAAAGGAAGGAGAGACCTACAGATACAAACAAAACAAATCGAAAATCAAAGAATGAAAAAAAAAAAATAACGAAAACAACACTAACTCATGTCGTCACAGCTAACGTAAATAGCAACAATTGTCGCTCGCAAATCCCAATTAAGGAAATTTGCAGTCCCTAACGACACGCTCTCAATAGATAACCTCTATTACGTGGTATATATCTAAAGGAGTCACCTTTACCCAACCAGCCCGCTGAAAAACACTAGAAAAATACACAACAATAGTACAAGTAACATAAATAGCAATAGAATGTGTTGCAAAAAAAAAAAAAAAAAAGCTTAGTCACACATGATATTACAGTAACTAACTTGCTCCTTGCGAACACAGAAACAAAATGTCAAGCGCGCACTGAATGTCAAATCCACTGTAGCATAAAGTGGTATTCACGAACAAAAGTTACCATGACCTTCTCGACTTAGGACTTGCACATTGAATGTTGACGATTTCACGTACTGTTTACAAACACTTGACCTCGAGCAATGTAACTTGAATGCTCGGACGTAGAAAAGTCTGTTGTTGACTGAAACGTGTAAACGACCAGCGGTACCGTTCACAAAAAGGGACTCGACTTGCAGTTGTGGTCCACGTAGCAAATGCCTAGATGTTAACTTCAGTACTTGTCCTGTTGTGGTTTATGTAGCATTATAACATAAATGCTCGCACTGTTTATCTGGGTCAACAGTTGATGACCTATTTCTGTCCTGTGTAGACAAAACTTGAAAGCATAGAGTATGTGTGTTATTCTCAGTTGTCCACTTTGTTCCTCATGACATGTAGCACATGTAGAAATGTAAATTTCTGGACAACACTGGAGGCATCATAAATGTAGCATAAGTCCACGGAAATGTTAATTTCTCGCTCTGTCCAGCTTAAACCCACAAATGTAAGGTGTACTTGTCCTTTTCACGAAAATAGCCCCATCATCCAGAAGTGTAAGTAGCCTGGTGGGGTGTCTGTTTAAGGCTGGCGTGCTGTGTACAATGATCTATATAGCCCCATCAGCTGGCCTACCAGAAATGTAACTGTCTTTTTCTCTTATTGAAGTGATCACTGGCCCAAGACAGTATACATGTTGTTAGATGTGTAGTGCTGGCGTATGATGAACTGAGTGTGGGTGCGAATGAAGGCGCGAATGTGTTTAGGCTCGTATATATGTAGACACTGCAACCCCTACACTCACATGCAGTAGTCAAGGATGCTTGAACACTGCAGGCACGTTTCAAAACATTTATTGACGATAACACACATAGTAGCATCAACAGGAACAGTCATTGTAAACAAGGTCATGCTGACCGGAAATCGATAATAATACATCAGGCGTTCAAAAGGGCTGGTAAACATTCCAATATTCGTGCATGGTCAATAATAATGTTATTCAATGACAGTTCAAAAATGCCGCCTTGGTATCTCTGACTAAACGCGTCAGATACCTTAATCACCTTGACACATAGGTACAACTTGGCATTCCCCGCCAATTGCACATTATCAGGCTGTAGTATAATAGCCGAAAACACAGGCCTCGTTCTGACGTCGGCTGTGTACTGCTGATAAGCAGGTTACCATCAACCCTGCAGTAATGCTTATGTGGACATAAATATGCCGCCAATCTGCGGCTCCCACAATATAACTTCGTCACTGGATTTCTGGATGGTATGAAGACTAATAGTCTTGGATGGCTACCTTGAGCACAACACATAAGTTCTGTAATGTAGGACCGGTGAGCTGCAGTTCACAGACTAGGTAATCTTCTAACATGTTCTGCCACCGAAAGCGTAATAATGGAAAAAGTCGGTATTACCTGTAACCGAATCCACAGAACATAACAAGGAACTCTGCTGTCATTCCAACGCACAGAGATTCACTGGGGAAAACTGCCATCGCAGTCACTTCGAAGATTTTTCCCCGAAAAATACAATGGACTCTCGTCCCTTCAGAAACCAGGACACCTCACGGCTTGCCGGAAGTCTAACTCAACCCCGCGCTTAAAAAACCTGCGCATGGCACACCCGAACTGTTTTACCTTTGAACTTAACACAATGACCCAAAAGGGAGATAACCCCAAATCAACCTGACATCGCAAGCAAAGACCCAATTATTCACCTAACTAGGATGAAAAAATATACGACCAATAGATCGATGTTTGAAACTCCATTGGAAGTGACAGCAACACTCACACATACCTGAAAAACCTAAAATCAGTGTTGTTTAAGTTGATGAGATACAATTCGCCTAATAGAGATGATAATTCTTAATTATTATTTATAATGGTTGATATATTTGTTCAAATAAAAACGAATGTGGCAATAGACAGGTGTCACGTGACCGATAATTTATTTTACCATTTCTTTCCATATGTTATTAACTCTTTTAATGTTCTGTTTTCCTAGACATTTGTATTCTTCTTTTCTATCTTTCATTTTTCACCTGTTCAAACCCCACCCGCGTTTATTTACGTTCTGGCTTTCAGTAGAAATCCCCCACTGGTCAGAAACGGCCAGCGTAGCGGCAATATTACATACGCGCCCCTGTGGTCCGAACAGGGGAATTTCTCTGGTCGCTTTAAAACGTTTGTTCACGAGCGGCTAGTACCCTTTGAGGCCTGGGTAACGAGTTTGATCTGTTTCAGGGGGAGATAACAATCGCGGTCAGTCTCCGGGTTTTGCCCCTTAAGAACGCAAGAGCCCTCATAATATTATGCATTTCTCTACCTGAGGAAATTTTCTTGCGGTTGTTGACTTCTAATGTCCCTAGAATAACTTTTGTCTTACTCTCCGGATTGCGTCTTTCGCCGAACATCTGTAGAAATATGCAGGCCAGGTGTCCGGGGGGAGCGTCCTTTGTAATCTATAAGAGTAGACGGGTTTAAATAGACAAAGACATTCGTGAATATTCCTGGCCCGTAGATGACCATCATGAGATAAGGCAAACTTTAACACAGTACTAGAATGTGTTTGCCTATGTTCTAGTCATTTTCGGGGTTAGTTGACATATCTTATAATTATAATATGATATATTCATGTTAGTTTTATATATATCTGATAGGAAGTGACTTACTTCATTCTTGAAGACTTCTCCTAGTAATTTAGTTCAGTGATAAGATTACACTGCCTACGGCCTTAATTAAGTGGTGCTTAAACTGTTACGGTTTATCATGGGTTAAATGTTAAACTTACAATAACAGATATTAGGCGTAGAATCAGTCCACAGATGCTTATCATGGGTTAAGAATAGGCTAAATTAACTGTCATTTCTGTAAGATAATGTCAGGTGTGGATTGTTCACTTAAAAACTGAATAGTGAGATGCAGGTAATAACTCTGGATTATAGGAGATAGTCACTTATTCCTTGTTGATAGATATTTCTAGTGGCAAGGGAGAATCATTTTATGCTTACTTGTGTGGCTAGGCACTAGTCTATAACTTTCACTGAAAGCAGTCACCAGGCATAGATATAATTATATCTTATGATTTAGCCACAACTGTATTATTATAGCAAGAACATTGCCTTTTCTATGTACTCATTTTGTGGAATGCTAATATATTTCCCCAAGGGGACATACGATTTATTTGTGTAATGTCAAACACTGTAATCTGTTTATGTAAATTCATTTAATGTTGTAAGATGAATAAGCATATTCATTTAACTGTAACTACAGGTTAGGTTTCCTGTATGTTGAGATTGGGAGAAGAGGAGTAGGTTTTTGCTGTCAGAACATTTAATGACAGGTACATGGGTGTACAAAAGATAATAAGCCTATGCGGGCACATGCTATAATTGATAGAATGGAAGGAGCGGAGCATGACTAGGTTATAAAACATTAGATTGATTTTGTCGTTGCTTGAAGTTAAGGGTGTCTTTTTTGGGTCTCATTTTCAGGGAGACCGAATCGCTAGAGCAGACTCCAGTCAGGCGAAGAAAGTCATATACTCTTCGATCTAGAGGGTTTCTGTATACATCTAGCAACGAATCGTCAACCCCGTTCCTGAATCAAAACCCCTTTTTGTCAACGCCAAGTTAAGCTCACGCAGTGCAACGGAGCCAACGCTAAATCTGGAATCACCAAATGCAGTAGTAGTTCTCTACTCGCCTATTGGATTACCAGCCAGAGCATTGCGGCTTCCAGAATATCAAAACCGCCCAGCATGCCTATAGCAGAATTCCATATCACCCACCTTTTTTGTGTGCCTAAACGGGGCACTCAGCAAACCACAGCCAAACCAGTTTAAACAGGATTTACAGCCAAGCAGAGCCTAGCGCCGGATAAGCGCGCCTGGGACTCTTTGTCCTCAAGTGACTTCTTCTGGTGTATTTTCTGGATACTTAAAACCTCGCACTTAGGAGCAGCCAGCCAAAGATAGACAGAGTTCCAGCCCACTCACGCGATAAGAGGTCACCAAGGTCAGCACCAACAAGGAAAGGTATGCAGTTTGTCCTATCGCCTAGAAGGACATCTGCACGTAAGACTCTTTCCTGGAGCTAGTACAATTGGATCCCACTAAAGCGGACAGGCTGCCGTTCAGTTCGTCTATTTGGTCAGCAGGAGATAAACAGCGTCTTCCAGTGTTCCTTCGCGCAATTAGGGGTCACCAACGTTTAGCCCGACAAGGAAAGTTCGGTATTTCACTTCAGTCATCTTGAAGGATATTTATCGGTAAGACACTTTCTGGAGCTAGCGCCTTTGGTCCCCGAAAGCGGACCCTCTGTCGGACAGCTTAGTTATTTTCTCCGCGTTCTACAGGTTTTATGAGTGTTGGTGGTGTGTGTGTTTGGGGGTGTGTATTTGCATTATTGGTGGTTATTGATGATTATTTATGACTATTGATGAATATTTTGATTATTGATGTAATTTATGCTGTGTATGATGATATGCATTAATTTCATGCTTTTCTTCTTTAATAAAGTTTACACATTTATTAATGCGCTGTTCCCGACCCTTTTCATCCATAATTAAACTTGTTTAGCTCTTTACTATAATCTCTATGTTTGATAAGAGAAAAGAGTGAGAGCAGGAGGTGCTTAGACAGACATAAGTGAGTTGAGGCTAGGAGAGAGAGATCAGTTTGATAAATCTTCTTCCAGGTTGTCTCAAGTCCATCTCCTATTTACACCTTTCTCTGTGTGTAATCTATAACTCTGCCAGTCCACTATCCCTTGTCGATTTCACTACTATTGTCCAACTCGACAAATACTCTACACTTTACTCAACCACGACAACAGGTTTAGATCAAAAATGGGACCAAAGACGCAGCTAGAGAGATGAATGCAGTCAGCGACCCATAGTTTGACTGCCTGCGTCAGGGTCAGTGAACCAGAGCTGACCAAGACCCTACTCCACCTCCAAGTGGTGGTCCTGGAAACAGGCTGCATCACTGCAGTCTGGCTGAGAGAGTAGGGATCAAAGTGGGAAGGCAAACCCGGTCCCAAAAAAATTATGTGCTGAAGTCGGATGTGTCGGCCAATAGGCGGTAATATTGCAGCTTCGCTGTAAACGGGCACAACGAAACCAACGTCCTTTTCAGGACGAACGAGGAAGAAGAAGAAGAAGATCAAAAATGAGACTGACTTGACACTTGACCTGAAAGCTACTGTTAAGACTTGCGACTCAGCATGAGCCTTGTACTCAGACACTTGAAACTGACATGAGACTTGTCAGGAAAGACATGAAGACAACTCTGGATAATAGATTGTTTAGTTTCACATGAAAAAAAGGGTCACATAAGCTCTTGCGGTATTTCTGACTTGCATTTAACAGAGTGACAATGAATATCCTCCTTTCCAATTTGAATTCTAGTCACATTCTTAAAATGCATTAAGAGTAATTATCACTGTCTTCTCTCTGCTGTTTTTGTGCTTTTGTCCCTGACTAAGATCTGCGATGGCAACAGTGACTAGTTCTTTGTCGCTTGTCCCAGTAGGACGTACATGACGTATTCGTCTACACCTGAACATTTATTAAAGCATTACTATAATCCTCTCCATGAACTTCCTATGTGATGTATGAGCTGTTCAACTGCCAGGGGAAGATGATATCATTGGTTCATTTACACCACAACGCTATTTCAACTAAAACAAAACCCATGTCATGTTTCTCAAGTATGAGTGAGTTTTGAATGAGAGCGGCAAAGTTGGTTTATCAAAATTGTGAAGTCACAAGCCGAGTTGAGAGATCATAAAAAACTGACAAGTCAAGTCAAGTCTCAAGTCGAGTCGTCGTTGTGACTAAAGTCCGACTCCAGTTCAAGTCCATCTACTCGAGTCGACAGATCTGCTGTTTTTGTTTACCTTGCAATATTTCTCATCGGCAGCGCATACAGCTGCAACTCCATATAAAACTACATCACATTGCTCTTGATGTCCCATACGACAAAGAAGCGTTAAAATGTGAACCAGGAAACTCTGAACAGCGAAAATATTTCGAACACACAGACACACACCAAAACACGCACACACACAAACAAACACGTATTTATACTTAAAGAGATAAAGATATTTAAAAGAACTAACAGAAATAACAATATTATACGTGAAATCTTTGTAGAGATAGATCAGTCATGACGCCACAGACTTAACGAAGCATTGAAATAAAGCTGCACTGAAAATAAGGATGCAAAATGACGTAATTTTTTCCTTGTTTCCGAACAAATAATCTCGATATCTCTGCTTACACCAATCCAGCTTCTAATCACATTTATATCCGGTATTTCATTGTGAACAACTTCAACGGTTTTTATAATAAGTTAAACACATTGAGGTTTATACGATATTAGCATTGACAAGATATTCATTCAAAGGTATGTCATATGATTCAGTCATTCATTTATCTAGTACACTTCAGCTCCACCAAGGAGCATTATACTTCAATAAAGAAATGGTAAATTCTTCTGTCATGTGTCATAAGCTCGAGATCTTCCCATGTCTTCTGTTTTATTTTCATTTTTGCAATAAGTTCAATGCTGAAGCAGAGGCTCTGAAAAAGGCAGCGGAAACTCTTATTGAGTACAAAGCACTTGCAGAAAAAAACAGATAGTGATCTTTACAGAACCCCTCTCAGTAAAAACAGCCTCGAAGAGCCACCAAGCTAAAGGATTGAAAGATCTGATAAACTCACTTGAAAGCCCAATTGGCTTATAAAATGGTTAAAACAACTATAAAAGCCATATTCAAGTACAAATGGATATCTGTATATATATATATATATATATATATATATATATATATATATATATATATATATATATATATATATATATATATATATATATATATATATATATATATATATTTACAGGGTGTTTCAAAAAGAATATCGGTATTTTGAAGGTGTATAGTTTTGGTAATTGCAATCTTAAAAATGTTTGGTTTGCACCAAACGATAGGTAAATTGTCCGAGTTTGGACATCTTCTTCTTCTTCTTCCGTCCTTAGCCAAAGACCGACCAAGCAGTCAGTGGCCATTACGCCTTGCGGCGTCTTAGGGCAACAATAAATTATCCGTTGTTCCGTTACGCCTAAAGGCGTTTATTGGTACAACAGAATATTAATTGTTGTTTCCGTAATCAATGTGACAAGCAAGCGGTTGATCAATCCGCTGTGCCCCGAACTTGCCCTCGTGTGTACTGTCGCTATAAAACCACCTCGCTACCGAGACGTCTCCAGCCAAAATTGTCTCGGGACCGAAGGTCCGCGAAAAAGAGCAATCTGGTACAGGCACAGCACCCATTCGCTGCCTCCACAGCGCTGGGAGGACCCAGAGACCGGGACCACACACAGCCTTGAGAGGACAATGGGTTTGGGCATACCCGATAAAAAAAAATGTTTTTCATTTCAGCCGCTAGACGGCGCAAGGAATGAAAATGGAAAGAATAACAAGGGATCAGTTGGAGTGAGTGTGGAGAGAACTGGGTCACCGTTTAGATGTGTGCCGTGTAACACGAGGGGCACACATTGAGGGATTGTAATGTAAGAGATTAAACTGACAGTTTTACTTTATTTTGGTGCAAACTGAATATATTAAGTGTTCAATAACCAAAGTTATATGCATCTAAAATACTAATATTCTTTTTGAAACACTCTGTATATTCTACATCTTGTAGGTTCATCTTTTTAAAAAATGCAGCTTCTTCTTGTTCACTGCTTTTATTGTCATTGTTTTCTTCTTCCCTATATATTTTCAAACCCACTTGCTGTGACCTCTCAGCCAGAGTTTTCCAGTTGTCTTGCATCTAATTACGGCCATGAGACAGAGGAGCACGGTAGGTCACAAAATCTAGATCATCAGGCTGCTTAGTCAGAGCCCGTTAATTTTCATTTCTGTGGTCTTTTGTTTATCATTTGATTATTTGCGTATTTAATGTCTACATACATTTAAATAATCATATACTTAAGTTTTAATTATTGAAGATAATGTATGAAGTCTGCTCACCTTCTGATGAGTTACGATTAGAATATATAGTGTCTCAAATTCCAATGTTCCATTGTTGTCACGAAATGGATTTAGGACTAGAGACTGTCTACCTTTAGTGACAAGACACTAGTGAGAAGGAAGACTGGAAAATTAGATTCAGATAGAAATATAGTGCAAAAAGTGAAAGTTGAGACCATTGGCTCCGAGGTTGAGAACCGAGGTTGATTCTTTCCTCGCCACTTCGGACGTGTAAATTGCTATGGCCTCGAACCACCTCTAACTACCCTATGGGGATAAGGTTCAATTAAGATTCACAAACACCAAGGTACAGACAACATATAGCTACTGTACTAAAGGAAATGACTGATGCCAGCTACAATTTATACAAGTTTATTATACACCTATAAACAACAAACATATGCATGTCCCATACATCAAGTGCGAGGATGCACTCCTGAAACAAAATCAAGCACAGTTTAAAAAATGCATCCACCCCAACCCTTCTCCCACAATTGCAACCTGTATGGAGAAAGAAGGTAAGGTTAACTGAAATGAACTACCCTGCACTTGATGTCGCCTACACTCCAAACTAGCTGTTCTAAATTCTAACTCTAACTCTAAGTCCACTGATAGCTGGAACGACGGCGAAGTGACTACACAATCTCTGCACAGACTTCGGTTCTACACAGCCTATCCTGGAATCTCCTGAACACAACTAACTGCACCTCTAAACTTCAGCAGCTGTCCTCTGCTATGATTCACCAAAACTAACAGTTCTGCCTATCTGTGCTGACTTCAGTAGAGAGAATGTTTACCCTATCTCTCTCCACTAACTCTGGACTTGATGACTGAGGGTTAACAGAACCCCACTGGATTCTGGACTGGAACTGTAGCGGACTTCTACCACTCGGAAATTACCTGCCCGAGTACCTATAACTGGGCTGTCGGCTTTATTATGGCCGTGAAGAAACGAACACAAAATTACCACACCGCTGGCAGCCTGCCAAATCTGCGTGTGTAACGAGCGTCAGAGCTCAGGATTTATCCACAAAAATCCTATTCGCTGGAAAATGTCTTCCCCTGGTTGGGAAAACGTATTTTCTTCCTCTCCGTCCACTAACTCTGGCAACTAACGTAAAACCCTTGCGGTTCTGCGAATGCCCCAACTTTGCCGTGGGAGAAATTTTGTGGTCTCAAAATTCCGCTCTCATTCCCACAAAAAGCCGGCACCTGCTGTTTAGACAAAAGCAAAAACAACAGCTAAACAAAACGTTAATACTCTATTACAAATAACAATTAACTTCCTGACAAACCCTTAAGTCTTTAACACTTAAGTCTCCCCCGTCTATAATCAATACAGCTCCCCTACTCTCTCCCGTTATGCACCACCATACAAAATCATGCAAACAAAGTCCGCTCCCCCCACTGAGCTCCCTTCTCTACCTGAGCCTACAAAGTAAACATTGGCTAACCCAGATCGCTTGTTCTGCCTGACTAACTCCGAGCAACAACCATATTTTCAATGGCCCGTCTGGGCAGACGTACTGTGGCCTACTTCTTACGCTGACACTAATGCCGTAATGTTTAACACAACTAAAACTAGCCTTCTCAAGGAATTCCTAAAATTCCCGTCAATAATAGTAATCACATTCAAAATGAAATACAAAATAATTCCCTTAACATAAATAAATGTCATCTCCATCTTCTGAATACACAGAATAACAAAGCACAATCAATAACCTATAACCCTGTTTACGCTAGCATCTACATGCCGTCAAAAGTTATACATAACCCCTGGTTATCAAATTGAAAACCCCGTAGTTCAACCACGTGTTTGTAATTTTATGACCACGTGCTTATCTCCCCCTCGTCCCTCTGAACGTCGTATCAATAACAATTCCGTAACCAACGCGCCCACGCGCTTCCAAATTATGCCTCTTTCACTCCCGTCCACAGATATATGCGTAACTATATAAATAGCGAGCATCAATACTCTCACTAAAATCACAAATAAAAATACACATTACGCGCTCCCGACTATTCTGTAAATAAATAAAATTCGCAGATGCGAGTTTCTCTCCCGACCGACTTTGCAATAATACAAAGCGGTGATATCTCAACTTTTAAACCATGCCGCTATTCTTTCAACAAGGAATTAAATGGACCTAGTTTCTCATGTCTATCACTCAGATCGAATTGATGGCTCTGGAGTTAAATTAAACTAAACTGCCCAAGAAACTTAAATGATCGGCTAGGACTAGAAAAATTAAATAAAGTCCTCACGCAAAAATTCATGCTTACCAAATCTCGAATGTCCAACTGAAGGCAATCGACTTGACTGGCAACCCGGCTTTGGCAATTTTTTTTCATTAAAAGAGAAAGAAACTATGAAATATAGGCCTTTTATAATCAAGACCCCCACGCGCCGACTTCGTGACGTCATATGCGCGGCGTGGTTGTAAAGCCAATGAGAGCTCTGCATTTCAACTGCAGTTATCTCTCAGCCAATCAGAACCTAGATCGTTCTGATGTAACGTGCATGGGTTTTAGACAAAGAAACGAGATTAAGCCTAGCCCTATACTGCGGAAATGAAGCAAAAATGGCCGCAAATAATTTAACTCCCGAAAAATGCGTATATGGCCACGCAATATCTTTAAAAAAAAAGACAATCTGGTGCCAATCCTGATCTAGCATCTATAATCTCAATCTAGAATAATACTTTCTAATTCCCTACACCCCCATTCTAAACACATAGATCAAACTCCATCGTGATCTCATCTTGAAAAAAAAACGTAAATAATAGAAGGAGAAGAAACATGGAGAAGGATTTTTTCTGTAATCCCTCCAAATATAGTGAACAAAATGCAAGGAGAAAAAGACATGGGCCATTTGAAAGACAGAATCTCAGTACTTTCGTCACATCACTCCCACCTTCGAAGATTGAGCATCGATCTCATTACTGAAATCTCTGTGTTTCACACTGGCCCTTAACTCTGTCTACAAGGCTGTCTGTCCTTACCCCTCCTATTCAGTGTTCTTCGACCTTCCTCTTTTGCGTTTCCTCCTTCCTCCTCTCCTAGAATGAGCTCCTATGCTCCGTTGGGAGAGTTGATCTCTCTTCGGACCTGTGCCGTCTAATGGCGGGTCTGAACTTTCCCTTGCTATGACCGTCAAAAGGCTGTCCTGGTCAGCTGATGTGACCGACGGGCGCTGTGGCGACCTGGCAATGGCGACTTCCTCGCTGCGCGTCAGCAGAGTTGTGACTGCTGGTACCGTGCGAAACTGATGCAACATCTCGGGTTCCTCTGGTGTAGAGCCTCCGATTTCTTGCTGGGTTTCTATTGAGTCCTCACTGATCTCAATAGCTTCTACCTTTGGAGAAAGGTAGGTAAGATCTGCCCCTGGCAGCGGTTCTGGACTCGCTCTTCCCCTACCAATCTGAAGCGGGACAGAGCTCTCCAAAATAGCTCCTTGCAAATGCGTAAGGTCGCTTTTCTCACTCTTTTCTGGCCTGAAAAGTTGGTGAGATGAAACTGTAGACCACGGGAGCTCTCCGTCTAACACCCTGGTTCTACCTTCAACCTTGCCCTCCCCTGTAAGAGTTACTGGCGTCAGTTGGAATGTGTCCTGCAGTGACACTTTACGGTTTAAGATCCCGTTAGATCGCGGAGAATCTGAGTTAAAGCTCTCAGTAACTGGTTCCAATGTTCCGTGAAACGAATTGGAAAAGATAGCCAATTTTTCAGGCTGCTCGTTACAAGAGTTGTTTCCTGTAAACGAGATACGAGAGTTGTGGGGCCCATCTCCGTCTATAGGCAAACGGATACTCAGATCACTGTCCTCCTCCGTTTGAGTAAAGTGCTGGTCGGATGGGGCTCCAGGGCTGGTTGGAACTATATGCTCGCTCAGACCGCTATCTTGTGCCCTATGAAGATGGCGCTGGTCGTTGACATATGTAATACCGCTCTTGTCAGTATGTTCCTCACTTGAGGAAGCTAATACCATCGGGGGCCTAATTCCCGACAACAAAGAGTGTACTTCCGGAATCAGAGGCGTCTTCACCACTGTTTGGCCGGTTGGCTGAACAGGGCTGGCGGGCGAATTTGCCTCTGCAAATAACATACCGCTGTCGTCGGAGGCATTGAACCTCTCCTTAGCATGACAGTTATGTTCGAGCTCTCTCGGGGCTTCGTGAATTAGGGGTTCTCATTTTTCACGTTTCTGGCCTGCAGTAGGCCCCCTTGCATTAGCAAGGATCGGTGTGGTCGGGTTCCCCAAAACCAAATATGGGTTGCCAAGAATGAAGTCATAGGCTGGCTGAGCCGTTACAGCTGCCTTGATGGTGCCAGACACGAACTTACATTTCACTTTAATATTGGCTACGGGAAAGCACTGTGAAGTCCCTTTCCTTAAAACTCCACCAATATTCACTTTTTCTTTCGTCATCTGCCAGGGCTTCACCAGATGTCGGGCGACTATGCTGGGGTAGGTAAGCCCGCTGTCAAATAAGCATGTTGTCTCAGTCCCGTTCACTTCTGCTGGCCCGCTGTTGGAAAACAACTTCTCTGACTGGAAGGGTTTCCACTTCTTCCCTTGTTTCACCCTCACAGGCCTTAAACAAGCCACCTGATGAGCGGGTTGTTTGTTTGGGCACCGTGTTGTCCAATGAGAAGTAGTCCGACAGAACCTACAATATCTCTCATTATCTCCCCGGTTCCTTACGGGTTCATGGGAAGTCGGCCCCTGTGTTCTGTTAGGCAGCTGGGAGCGCAGATTATGACTGGGAGGGGGCTCTTTGCGAGACGGCCCTTGCGGTTGGTGAGCTGAAGAGGAAGGCGAATGCGATGAAGATGCTCCTTTGTCCGGGGCTGGCAGGTCAGGGTGTTTTCTTTTCTGTCCCAGTACTTCGGCCTGTGCCGACTGGAACCTTTCTGCAAATAGAATAATCTGGTCCAGTTGCTGGGCGCCCTGCTCCGCCAGGTACTTCCTTAAGTCCGGAGACATGTTGGCCTTTATCTGTTCGCACATGATGAGCTCTTCGAGTCCTTCAAACGATTTAGCCAAACCCGACAACTCTCTCCAGCGAGTGAGGTAATTCCTCAGCCTCTCTGCGAACTGGGGAAAACTTTCCCCTTTCTCCAGACGACTTTCCCGAAACATTGTTTGGCACTTCCGGGGAGTCCATTGGAATCGCTGTAACAGGGCGTTCCGCAGTGCCTCAAAGTTATTCTGGTCATCCACTAGCATCTTGCTATAGACCTCATACGCATGTCCTCTTAGAGATTGAGATAATTTGAGACACCAAAGACTATCATCCAGCCCGTATGCCTTTGCCATCCGTTCAAATTTTTCTAAAAATACCTCAATTTTCTCATTCCCGTTAGGAAAAGAGTCCATCGGAAAATTCATGGCTGCCATCCGGGGCCCTCCGTTTCCTGAGGTGTCTGTTGCCCCTGCTCCGGGAGAATCTCCATTAGCCGAACTGCCTTCTGAAGATCGGTACTGCAGTTCCAGTGAACGCAGGGCAAGTTCATGCTGTCTCTCTGCTGCCTTCTCCCTCTCTTGGGCTTCCCTCTGTGCTAACTTCTCCTGGGCTTCCCTCTGTGCTATCTTCTCCTGGGCTTCCCTCTGTGCTATCTTCTCCTGGGCTTCCCTCTCTGCTATCTTCTCCTGGGCTTCCCTCTCTGCTTTTCTCTCCTCTGCCTGTCGGGTCTTCTCTTCTTTCTCCGTCTGCCGGTCCTGTTCCCTCATAATGTAAGCCCTAGTCTCGGCCTCATTCATCCCCATGCTTTTAGCTGCGTCCTTCCATGCAGTAAGTAGCTTGACCAATTCAGCCATCTTACCTGACAAATCAGCAGTACTCACAACGAGGGGAAATGACAAAAAAGGAACAAGAAAAAATTTACTGTTACCTACTAGGAATATGCTGTCGCAAAAACCCGCACTCAGACTAGCACCAAGTCTGACTAATAACTACCTGAAAAAAATTCAAGTTATCCAGCTACCCAAAACCCGAATTTACTTTCCTGTCAAGAAAAAAATTCCATTAGCCATCAATTACTTCTAAGTCATAAACAACCTTACAACCACTATCATCTATACTAACTGGAACCTGTGGAAAAAAACTTATAGCTGGATCAGTCTTAATATAGCTCAAGTCTAGGGGATTTTTTTTTGAAATCTATTTTTCAGAACTTCCTACAGAGACAATCTATGAATCTAGAATTGATCCCAACAAAGATGATCCCAAGGACGACGCCACCCACTTTGTCAAGATCACAGAATTGAACGTAACAAAGATGATTCACCGGACGATAGCCCCCACTTTGTCACGAAATGGATTTAGGACTAGAGACTGTCTACCTATAGTGACAAGACACTAGTGAGAAGGAAGACTGGAAAATTAGATTCAGATAGAAATATAGTGCAAAAAGTGAAAGTTGAGACCATTGGCTCCGAGGTTGAGAACCGAGGTTGATTCTTTCCTCGCCACTTCGGACGTGTAAATTGCTATGGCCTCGAACCACCTCTAACTACCCTATGGGGATAAGGTTCAATTAAGATTCACAAACACCAAGGTACAGACAACATATAGCTACTGTACTAAAGGAAATGACTGATGCCAGCTACAATTTATACAAGTTTATTATACACCTATAAACAACAAACATATGCATGTCCCATACATCAAGTGCGAGGATGCACTCCTGAAACAAAATCAAGCACAGTTAAAAATGCATCAACCCCAACCCTTCTCCCACAATTGCAACCTGTATGGAGAAAGAAGGTAAGGTTAACTGAAATGAACTACACTGCACTTGATGTCGCCTACACTCCAAACTAGCTGTTCTAAATTCTAACTCTAACTCTAAGTCCACTGATAGCTGGAACGACGGCGAAGTGACTACACAATCTCTGCACAGACTTCGGTTCTACACAGCCTATCCTGGAATCTCCTGAACACAACTAACTGCACCTCTAAACTTCAGCAGCTGTCCTCTGCTATGATTCACCAAAACTAACAGTTCTGCCTATCTGTGCTGACTTCAGTAGAGAGAATGTTTACCCTATCTCTCTCCACTAACTCTGGACTTGATGACTGAGGGTTAACAGAACCCCACTGGATTCTGGACTGGAACTGTAGCGGACTTCTACCACTCGGAAATTACCTGCCCGAGTACCTATAACTGGGCTGTCGGCTTTATTATGGCCGTGAAGAAACGAACACAAAATTACCACACCGCTGGCAGCCTGCCAAATCTGCGTGTGTAACGAGCGTCAGAGCTCAGGATTTATCCACAAAAATCCTATTCGCTGGAAAATGTCTTCCCCTGGTTGGGAAAACGTATTTTCTTCCTCTCCGTCCACTAACTCTGGCAACTAACGTAAAACCCTTGCGGTTCTGCGAATGCCCCAACTTTGTCGTGGGAGAAATTTTGTGGTCTCAAAATTCCGCTCTCATTCCCACAAAAAGCCGGCACCTGCTGTTTAGACAAAAGCAAAAACAACAGCTAAACAAAACGTTAATAATCTATTACAAATAACAATTAACTTCCTGACAAACCCTTAAGTCTTTAACACTTAAGTCTCCCCCGTCTATAATCAATACAGCTCCCCTACTCTCTCCCGTTATGCACCACCATACAAAATCATGCAAACAAAGTCCGCTCCCCCCACTGAGCTCCCTTCTCTACCTGAGCCTACAAAGTAAACATTGGCTAACCCAGATCGCTTGTTCTGCCTGACTAACTCCGAGCAACAACCATATTTTCAATGGCCCGTCTGGGCAGACGTACTGTGGCCTACTTCTTACGCTGACACTAATGCCGTAATGTTTAACACAACTAAAACTAGCCTTCTCAAGGAATTCCTAAAATTCCCGTCAATAATAGTAATCACATTCAAAATGAAATACAAAATAATTCCCTTAACATAAATAAATGTCATCTCCATCTTCTGAATACACAGAATAACAAAGCACAATCAATAACCTATAACCCTGTTTACGCTAGCATCTACATGCCGTCAAAAGTTATACATAACCCCTGGTTATCAAATTGAAAACCCCGTAGTTCAACCACGTGTTTGTAATTTTATGACCACGTGCTTATCTCCCCCTCGTCCCTCTGAACGTCGTATCAATAACAATTCCGTAACCAACGCGCCCACGCGCTTCCAAATTATGCCTCTTTCACTCCCGTCCACAGATATATGCGTAACTATATAAATAGCGAGCATCAATACTCTCACTAAAATCACAAATAAAAATACACATTACGCGCTCCCGACTATTCTGTAAATAAATAAAATTCGCAGATGCGAGTTTCTCTCCCGACCGACTTTGCAATAATACAAAGCGGTGATATCTCAACCTTTAAACCATGCCGCTATTCTTTCAACAAGGAATTAAATGGACCTAGTTTCTCATGTCTATCACTCAGATCGAATTGATGGCTCTGGAGTTAAATTAAACTAAACTGCCCAAGAAACTTAAATGATCGGCTAGGACTAGAAAAATTAAATAAAGTCCTCACGCAAAAATTCATGCTTACCAAATCTCGAATGTCCAACTGAAGGCAATCGACTTGACTGGCAACCCGGCTTTGGCAATTTTTTTTCATTAAAAGAGAAAGAAACTATGAAATATAGGCCTTTTATAATCAAGACCCCCACGCGCCGACTTCGTGACGTCATATGCGCGGCGTGGTTGTAAAGCCAATGAGAGCTCTGCATTTCAACTGCAGTTATCTCTCAGCCAATCAGAACCTAGATCGTTCTGATGTAACGTGCATGGGTTTTAGACAAAGAAACGAGATTAAGCCTAGCCCTATACTGCGGAAATGAAGCAAAAATGGCCGCAAATAATTTAACTCCCGAAAAATGCGTATATGGCCACGCAATATCTTTAAAAAAAGACAATCTGGTGCCAATCCTGATCTAGCATCTATAATCTCAATCTAGAATAATACTTTCTAATTCCCTACACCCCCATTCTAAACACATAGATCAAACTCCATCGTGATCTCATCTTGAAAAAAAACGTAAATAATAGAAGGAGAAGAAACATGGAGAAGGATTTTTCTGTAATCCCTCCAAATATAGTGAACAAAATGCAAGGAGAAAAAGACATGGGCCATTTGAAAGACAGAATCTCAGTACTTTCGTCACAATTGTTCATACCCGATTATGGTATCATTGTCATTTGATTAACGAACTTTGGCTGTATATTGTTTTCATAGCAGCATTATATGTATGTATAATAGTTCAGTATTGTATCCGTTAAACACTGAGCCGGAGTTTGTGTACAAGAGTTTATCCGGCGTGTATACAACCAGTGGGCTACACGAACAGTTAACATTCATACCCTTTGACATTCGCTGAGGGAGACTGAGCACATATAGGTTTGCCCGGAGTGTAGTGAGGTCGACTTAGAATGTACATCATTTCTTTCATCTATCCCTCCCTGCTCCATATGGAACTTGGGACTACTTATGCTTTTAGTTTTTTTCAGAAACTAGCGATAAAGCAGTCACCAGCCCTTACAGTGGTGGTTCATGAAATCATCATTCTATACGCTGAGGTTGCCAGACCTTTTGCTCAGATGAATACAGGCACTGGTAGATGCCTTTTACACGTGTACTTGGGGGTCGTTATTTTAATAATAGATTCCCTCTATGACTCCGTATTTCAGTTTCCTCAGATTCCGGTTCCTTATTAAAAATGATATGAGTTTTCCTGGGCTGTGTAAGTCTTTCCAAAATACTACAATAAACGTCCGGGCTGATAAATGGAATTCTGAATTCTAACTTCTGGTAGTCTGGTTGTGTCGTCTTAGCAAGCGATTTCTCACAGTGAACTAGACTTGCAAAAATTGTCAGATTATATTGCAAGTCTGCCCCCGCATTTGTTTGTTACGAGGCTAATCAGAACGCCAATCGTTTTAAAACATACATGTCGTGTGGGAAAATTTAATATTATTTCCGACAAGGACAAATTATTTCCGATATGGTAATAAAACATCCGATTACCTGCCCTGCAAACTCATCAATACATCTGTAAACTCGTACAGCAATGTGTTTCAGATGTAACAACATTACTTTTTATAAAGAAGTGTCTTCTTGATAGTCGGACAGGAAACGATGATGTCATTTATGTCTGTCGATAAGGTGTCTCACAGACAAGTAATCTTGTTATCTCTCGCGTGACGTGAGCACGCAAAACCCGTCTCTTTACCACCTTGGCAACAGACGCGTCCTTGCCTTATCAGCGATTAAACAAATACGGTGGGGCGATTTTATTGTTAATCTGTTGCGGCCAAGGTTTGGTATACGAAAATTTACCAACATGACTGCCGTTTCAATATTGCATCACCTGTCTACTATCTCAGCAGGGATGGGCAGGTAAACAGACAAGACAAATTATCACTAAAAGGAGTGTAAGAATGAAAGTACAAAATATCTGCTAAATAGCAGAGAAAGAAAAAAGTGCTGACCATGAAAAAGCACGCATTTAGTCAGTACAACAATTTAAAATGAGTACTTCCGAAGTGAAAGAGAGATCGAGAAGGAGTCGCCCCAAATCCATCCTGTGACATAATATATATTCTATTTTTTTCTATTAGTGCCAAGTTCCCTTGTCACGTGCCATCAGCTCAAGCTCTTTCCACGTTTTTCTCACCATTTTCACTTCTGTCTCCAATTCTCTTTCTCCATGCGTCTCCGGGTCCACCCCACCTCTGGGGTTCCACAAAAAGGACTGCTTTGTAATGCTATCAACATTTCCTCAATGTGTGTTCAATCCATTGCTATCGTCTTCTTCTCATCTCCTGTTCCAGTGGCACTTGTTCTTTGTCTCATAGCATGTTCAAAATTGTGTTTTCCTTGTTTTCGAATTTTTTGTGTAGAATCACTCGTTTAACTCGTATTTTCCTATAAAACGTTTATTCATTCGTTATCGTGTTTAGACATTGTCAACATTTTTACAGTAGAACTTACTAGCGTCGGTGTCCTAAATAAAGCTTTATACAAGCGATGTCCTTCTTATTATGTCAGAGGACGAGTAACTCAAATTATCATCATGTCTGTACCAGTCTTCTTCTTCTTTATGTCGTATGCTTTCAGGCGTTGAACTTAATCATCATCAGCTGTCATCGTCACATCGACCGTCGGTTGCAATGGATCTCCAGCGTCTTCTGTCTCTTGATGTTATCTTTCCACTTAAAGCGTTGTCTTCACATACCTGCCTGCTTTCAGCTCATCCTTCCATTATGGTCTTTAATAAGGTGTTATGTCTTTTCTACATGGCCCATATATTTTATCTGTACTTTTGATCTCCTTCATTAATTCTTCTTTAATTCCTAAGTTTTCTAAGACCTCGTTATTTGTTTTTTTTTCTCTTTCGCTGCATTCTTATATATATCCACATCTCAATGTTCTCAATTCTGTATTCTAATTGCTTGTTCATTGACAATGTATATTGTCAGGACACTGTATAGACGATGTCCCTAGATGTCAAGAACTACAGTGTGGTCATAAAGTCTTTCCCTGATTTCAAATTTTTACGAGATCCTCCAGATGTTAAAAGCATCAAAGCTTGGTATATAAAGTTTACGGACACTGGTAGAGTCGGTGACATGCCCAGAGCAGGTAGGCCTGGTGTGAGTGAAGAAACTGTGGACGCAGTGCGCACGGTGTTTCAACGCAGTCCTCAGAAATCAACCTATCGTGCCTCAAGAGAACTTGCAATCCCTCGAATATTAGTGTTGAAAATCGCAAATATTGAAATCTACAAATAGCATAAAAAACTGTTTTAGTTAAGGAATAATTTCCAAAAAACCAAGTGTCTGCACAGAATACTTTTTTTTTAATTTTTGAAATCAGGGAAAGACTTTATGACCACCCTGTATATTATGGTGGGGTGTGACGTTTATAGATGATGACCAACGCTAGGGGTATGAAGTAACGCGAACAACACTGCTTATAGTTCCTTTACATTTATTGACTGTTACACAAGTCCTGGAATACCATATACATTGGCAAGCGCACCGACATAATACTAAGGCTAAATTTGCCTGTAGGACATAACAAACTACAGTATTCATGCACTGTCTCTCCGAACACACCATAATAATATACAGAATGTCCTTGGTGCGGCATACACTCTTAGCACACGATAATCCGTCAAACAACTCTATGTGCGGAAAACACCATCGCACTAGTAAATCTCCATTCAGGTGTATATCACTTATTATTAGTGATTGGCGGCATGGACGTCGCCATATAGATTCACAGAATCTCCTCCAGGCGGGACAATACACTTCGCCTGTACTTAGTCTATTATAGCTCCAAGGCGGGAAACGCGTCACCTTACTTCTCCGTAGCTCCAAGGTGGAAAGTCGTCACCTTATAATGTTCTCCAAGAACATACATTTATGGCTCTAACAGGAACGCCGTGAGGCGAGAAAATCATTGTCATTAAAAAAATAATTGGGTAGGACCTATCACATCATAATCATCATGATCACAACTATAGATTCTCTCAGTCACCAATACGAGCTTACAGCTCGGCTTCCAAACACAGAATGTCTCAGTTACCACAGACTTGTATTCACTAAACGCTTTCTCCCAGCGCACGCACAAGTCACACCATGTTGACATAAAGTCAGACCTAAACTCAATCCCTGAGTTACACTTACACAAGAGTTGACAACAACAGTTCGGTGACCCGTGACCCCAATCACTATCATCATTCACACTCATGAAACTGTTCTGTTATATATATATATATATATATATATATATATATATATATATATATATATATATATATATATATATATATATATATATATATATATATATATATATATATATATAACAATTGATGATTCTCAGTCTTAATACGTTTAAAACTTGAATAAGTTTAAAGAAAGCCGTGGTAAGTGTGACGTTGTTGGTATCTCCATAGAGTTTGTCCAAGAGTGATACAGAGACCATACGTGCGTTCTCTCTGCTTCACAAATTGAGCACTTTTGCTGCAGATATTCAGCTGTCATTTTATCGGTGCGACAGCATCGGTAATTCCTACCTTTAGCTTCTTGAACAGATGGTACCTCAGTCTGTAGTGATATCACAAGGTGGTTTTAGAGGTTGTCTGAGGTCAGACAAGATTAAGTGAGATACTGATAGTAGACAGAGATGGTCACGAATGTGAATAGAGAGGGAAATATGACCTTCAGGAGAGAAGAAGATATATCTAAGTATTAAATCTCTTCTTTCCCGCCACCTTCGCAGCATTTGTTAAGTGTAATACATACACTCTTCCTCTCCAAAATATACTAATTATTTCAGTAAGGACAGTGCAGGTTAATATTCAAGTGACAGGTGAAATAGAAAGTTAATTCTGATCTCTAAGTGCATATATATATATATATATATATTTATTTATTCATGAAAATCCACACAATAGAAAAAAAAAAAACTCGCCAGATATGAGTTGGCTAGCGTATCACAAAAAAAAAAAAAAAAAAAAACAACAACAAAGTGAACCACACCGTAGTTTCTAACTTACAGGGGACAATCCCCAGTCTTTAAGAAGAAAAAAAAAATCAAGAAGACGATTCCCTCTCTGTCGTTCTTCTTCTTCTTTGATCCTTAGCCGCCGACCGTCAAAGCAGTCAGTGGCCATTACGCTGTGGCGTCAAACTACAACCAAAAATTGATTCCACTTTGCTCGGTCGATATTAATTTCCTTCAGTTGCCCCTGACTCTGGTTCATTAAGCTTTGGATATCTCAACCTCAACAACAAATCCAAGTTGGCATTTTATGGTCGGCCGCTGTCTCGTTAACTAAAAATTCCGAGGGGTATACACCTCTTCCTTTGGAACAATCACTGATTTGGGATAGACTGTGTCCATCAAACTACAACTAGTCTAAATTACATGAGATATTTCTTGGGATAGGAAGTTCCCTTCCGTTGCTGCTGTCGATTTAATTAAGCTGTCAATATCTTAACACAATAAAACAAATCTACTTAGCATTTCTACGCAGCGATACGATGGTTCTAGGCTCTCACTCTCGTATAAGCGCCGTATGTAGAAAGCAAGGCGTTACTGAACGTTTTTGCCTGGGGACTCTGGCAAACCGTGGCTACAGTGTGATGTAAGGACGTCAGAAATATAAATATATATCCCCACTGGTCAATCCAGAAGAACAGTATAAACTGACAGAGAAAAAAAGGGGTCAAGTGTGACGCGCAACCCGTTTGCGGTGGAGCTGTAACATGTGATCTCTAACAGGTAAAGCAAGGGATAATGAGCTCTGAAGTCGTGGAATCATGGGTTGCCAGGTTTATTCAGCAAAACAAAACCCAAGCTGGGGTTCTAGGAAGGGGATCTAATAAAACTGGTATCCAAAAACGACAGGTATCCACTAAAACTGGTATTCTATGCAGGAATGGTATACGGTACAACTACAGGGGCTGCAATTTGTCCGAACCTTGTAGATATTTCTCATTGTTAAGAAAATCCGTATAACCGTGCATCTGGTTTAGACTATAGCACTTATTCCAAGTGGCAGGCTATAGTTCTTCTATGGGGACACCGAGCACTGAGAGATTGGGGAGTCTAGTATATATAGCCAGAATCTCTTAATTAAAAAATAGCGCCACTCATGGCTTCACACCTGCACGGAGGTCGGCAAAGTTCTCCGTGTGACAAAGGCGTGATGGAAATAGGAGTTTGCAACGTCCCTTTGACAATCTGATGAAAATCATAAGTTGTGTTTAGTTATGTTGTAACTATTTTCAGATGCTGATAAATGTCAGTCTTTCCTGTTAAGTTGCAATTTTTTGTTTCCTTTTATCCTTATTAGAATTTTAGACATTGCCAGAGAAAATGAGCAATATAGTCAACTCGGAATATTTCTACACAGGCGAGAATGATATGGCGTACATCAATTCAGACTTCTTTGGAACCAGACCTCCACTGACTTTGTCTGAGTAAGTGGCTGTGGTTGATGTTGTAGTTCTTACAGCGGCTGGAACTGACGTGACAGTTTACATTGATTTGGCCGTAATTTAGTGGTTGACAACAAAGAGAATTGTCAAAGATAAACAATTATGGGAAACCGAAAGATAGGGATCCAGACCTCCAGGACGACCCAGAATCTCTGTGAGGACAACATTAGATAATCTCTGAAGGGCCGAGGCAAGATTTAAACCAGGTCAGGATGAAGACAGCATATAGGATAGTATGGCGCTCTACCTGGCAAATTTCTACACCCCACGGTAGAAGAGAAACGATTAAGTAAGTAAATTTATATTGTAATTGAGTAAAGACATAACGTATATATGATATAACCATAACAGTTGTTTTTGTAGCACACTAAACTAAAAATACAGATAAGTGTACATCTCAGCTTCGTCTTGTTGGAGGTCGGAATAAGATGTCAGACAGAATTGTAGCAGAGGTTTAAAGAACACACTGAATAAAATGTATTTCTTCCACCACTGAAGGTGAGGAACCGCTTCTCACCTTGATTTTTTTTTTTTTTTTTTTTTTCTTAACCAGCGGCACTTCAGCCCTTCGGCCCAATGACATGTCATTGCGAGGCTGGGGAACCTGAGGACTTTCCTTCTAACCCGGTCAGGAGCTTCGCTCCTTCCCATCCACAGAGGGTTTATCTCAGGAGCCGTTCAGGTTATTCAGTCAAATTTCCGGCCGTAAATATTCCTTCAAACGCTGACGCCTGGGTTTGAACCATGAAAATCTGGTCGCCAGTACAACGCCGTAGCCATTACACCAGCGCGGCTCCCCTCTCACCTTGATAAATCGTGCTGACACAGGCCACACGGCTTCTCAGACTTTGTCTCATGTGTTATTTGACAGTGTGTTTGTTCACGCTCCTGTGAGGCGCATTGTTAGCCACTTTATTAGCCTAATCAGATTTTTCATCCCTTTTCATCTCGTCGTTCTTTTGATCTTTTTACAAGTTGTCATAATGTCTTCTACGTATTTGTTTTTGTCATCTATATTAAGTCAGGAAGATGAGGAGAACTGCGGTAAGGCGTGGAGTACAAAAAATGGTATGAAAAATAAATCGAAAAAAGGTTGATTCGTCTTACAAGGACAAAAGACAAAGAAAATAGATAACGTTGCGGCCATACGGCCTTCGTCAGAGAAAGAAAAGAAAGTGAGAACTAGATAGGACACATAAGAATCTAAATAAATATGAAAATAAAAACTGGGTACTTCTCTAAAGGCAGCTAAGACCTAGCACACCTGCCGAAGTGAGGGTGCTTCACAAGAAAAGAAAATTTCCGTCACTTCCGGACTGTTTGTCATCTAGCGATCTGGTATTTGTTCGCATTGCTCACTATCCGGATGTGCAGTGTATTGTACGTTCTACATGGCGATGAAAAAATCTGTTATTACCCACTTGGATAACAACTGCTACGTAGCTTTTTATCTGTAAATTTTGCGTAGGCTTTCTTTTCGTTTCTTTTTTATTTTTTAAAGAAATTGGAGGAGAACGGACTAGCATCAGATGATGTTCATTTGTCTCCACTCATCCACCATCTTGGTCTACCCTGTTCAACTTAATTTTCGGTTGTAATTAGGATATTTTAGTGTGTTTATATCTTCAGTTTTGTCCTATATTCAAAACACGATTTACATCAGAATTTGTTTTATTTTGTTGACATTCACAGTACACAAGTTTTTCTTTAGGCTTCTCTGTTATTTACTTATGTATCTTCTACTTAACGCTGATCTCTCGCGGCAAAGGTGCCGGGTTCGATTCGCGGAATCGACACGCTTCAGTCTACCCAGCTCTAAATGGGTACTTGGGTATGCACTTGAGTTAAGGAAGGAAAAAAGCAGCGAAGAAGAGAACTGGTCACCTCACCTCTCGATGCTGGACCTAGTATAATGAAGTCACTAACACTTCACTCCCCCACGACAGCATCTGCTATGGGACTATGTTTACTTTTTTTTTAACCTTCTGCTAGGTGGTATTGTGAAAGGAAAGGGGAGATAACTGGGATTACAATAACAAGGGATAACTATTGAGTAGCGGGACTTAGTTCATACGTCATCAGCGACACGGGAAGTCCGTGCACTGACAGAAGAGTTTTAGTTCACTCTTCACTCGTCGTTTTCGCTCAGGTAGAGATGAGAGCAGATTAGTGTACCGTTTACTTGTAAAACTGATTTCATACCATATTATTTTTTAATTTATATATTAGTGTAGACTAACCGTAGCGACCATCTATAAAGTAATGGCCAGCTCAGGAACCATTGTGTTTACGGTACCGCTGCAGTTTGCAGAAACGAAGACAGACGAAAGATGTTTTCACGACAAATAGTTTTCATGTTGAGCTGTGTCCAAGTATGTCGCCACCAGTTCATTCAGGAAACCTTGGTAGGTAAACGCTCGAATAGTTAATCAAGTGCAGATAGTCAACGACAAGTGTTTAGAAGCATTGGTCCAGTGTCGGACGCATAGGTGCCGTGACCAGGATAAACTTGAGTGATAGTGGCAACCCAGGTTCTATGCTTGTGAAGTTGTTCGTTATGTCTTGACCCTTGTGTACATCTGACTGTTACGTTAACTATTTGGCTTGTCTTGCTAATGGGGCAAAGACATCAACATCAGAATGAATAAGGCAAGAACCGCCTTTTTTAGACTAAACAACATCTGGAAGTTCTCTCAATACAGCACAAGCACAAAATTAAGATTATATGAGAGCTGTGTGCTTTCTGTGCTTCTCTATGGTGCGGAATGCTGGAGAGTTACAGAGAAGGAAATGTCGAAATTGTCCTCTTTTCACACAACATGTCTAAGAAAAATTCACCGAATCTTTTGGCCGAATACCATCACCAACCAAGATCTGCTTACTCGGAGCAAGGAAAAGGACATGCACACCATCATAGCTGGCAGACGCTGGAGCTGGGTTGGCCATGTCCGCCGAAGAGACCCTGATGCCATCACAAGAAAAGCTATGCTTTGGACACCTGAAGAAAAACGAAAGAGAGGCCGACCAAAAACAACCTGGTGGAGGACTGTGGAGGCTGAGATGCAAAGAATGAACCAGAGTTGGGGCACTGTACGAAGGATGGCCGCCGACCGAGCAAAGTGGAATCAATTTGTTGTTGCCCTACAAACCGCCACTAGGCGTGATGGCCACTGACTGCTTTGACGGTCGACGGCTAAGGATCAAAAAAGAAGAAGAAGAAGAAGCTAATGTGACTTCTGAGTGATACTTAAAGACTAGACAACATGATGGCTGCAATGACTGATCGACTCGTGGCTGACAACAAGATTCCTTTATTGTTGGCAATAAACATATTCACAATTTGCCATCTCCGTGCCTGATTATAAAGGTATTATAACACATATAACATCTACGTTGACCCTTCATACAGCATTTAATTCACTGGTAAGTGTAGCGAAAAGTTTTCCTAGTATGATAATAGTGGTAGAGAAGAAGTAGAATCTTTCTCCAGAAAGTATGACGTACTAGTGCCCGAGAAGAACACGGGTATCACAATTGAGTTACGGCTGTAAATACTCTGCGCTGGACAATAGATTTAGGCTTCAGAAGTGTACGGTGCCACTTTCGCTATAGTAACCCTATGTGATAATATAATTAAAATAGAAAAAGTAACTCACAATTTAACAGTTAAAAATTTTACTAAGTCAAATGAGTACAATTTCATAATTTATTATGTACATCTATATATTCTTGTAATGAGAAATGGGTGTTGGAAGATGGTAAAATGTATGATTATTTATAGTTACAAATTAAAATAAATAATAGTAAAAAATCTTGGATGAATCTTCCAATGAATTTACAAAAAGTCTGTCACAGTATATCTATGATATATATTGCTATCTAGTTCTCATCATCGACAGTCGTTTTAGAAACTGCTCACAGGATTTGTTGGATTGAATAACACATAAACTCATCTGGTATTTGTTCGAGGTTCCTGAGACACACTGATGAACATGAAAAATTTCCTTCAGCCCGCCCTATAACTACGGGGAACTAAGGTGTTGAAGATTGGTTGACCTCTAGGCTTCAGTTAGCAGGATCAACGGTCCTCAAGTCTTTAGTTAAACTCGAACATGAGCTTGATCACGAATGATCATAAAACTCGACCATAAAAACCTGGAACAAAAGTTATTAGGTGGCCATGGTTTTCCAACAATCTCACCACCCACTGCTGTTCATGAGGCGACCATGTCTTCAGTGTTTGTATATAAATGAATGATTCATGGTAGTATGTTACAGAGATAGCATGATAAGATATTGTCCACTGTGCAGAAAATAACAAAATACATGAATAAATCACATGTTATGTTATATGGGTAAGATATAACCTTTGCCTTCCATTTATGGATGTCAAGTCACTTATGTACTTGCTGGTATGTCGTAAGCTTCCAGGCAAGAACTAGCCATGGTATATTGGGCTAACCAATTAATGGTTATGCTTCCCGACAGTGCCGGTGGAGGTTATCTCTGGTTAGCGTCATTCCCTTTTTATTATGTCTGATACAATCAAATCGTAAATAAAATCTGAAATAAAATGATATTAGTCATACCTATATCTTTAATAAACTTACATACCCTCTTAGGATTAATAAGCTCACGGTGAGACTGTATTGGTTGAATTTAATCTGCCCTGCATGCAGCGTGAAAAAAAACAAACTTTTCTTGCTGATACTGTCTTCCAGTTTCTCACTCTGGCTTCTGGATTTGGTGTGTGTGATTTCAACGCGCCGCTCTTTCCTTATATTTGGGCTTCTCTCCCGTACGAGAAAGCACACTTTTAAGTCCCATAAAATTTTCGTTTAATCTCTCGGTTTGAGGCGATCTGTGCTTTTTCTGTACTTGTTTTCTTTTCTTTTCACTACACACTTACATCCTTCCTTCCTTCCTAGGTATCCTTTCATTTTCCCCATATGAGGCTTTCATTCTATCTAAGATTTAACAAAATCCGTTTAGGCATGAAGTTATAATAAATTTTTGAAGATTATTAGCTAACTTTTAGCAGATGTGATGACGATGAAACATGTTAATTATTTTTAAAACTATTTATATTTGAATAATATCCTTTTGGATATCATTTATTGTCTATCTCCTTTGGTGAATTATTATTATTTAAATGTATTCCAACCAGGCGTTCTCTTGTAGCTTTAAATTTTCTTTCCAGTAAATGCAAACTTTTAAAGTCGGCCATTCCTATATTCGCTATTTCCTCATTCTTTAATACCGTCCGGCTAAACGTAATTCACATTTTTCCGCCTTCTTCAAACTTCAAAGCAAGAACACCGCGTTGCCTTTGCGCTGTGTGTGTGTGTGTGTGTGTGCGTGTCGCGCTACACATTTTTTCACAAACGAAGCAAGTGGTACCAAATCTCGCTACAGAGCCCTCTTCTTTAAAACAGTGCATGCACGGTTAACTTTTTGGTAACACATGCTGCAGTTTCTCCTTACTTTTCTGTCTCTCTATATCTCCCTTGATAGGATGACGACTTAAAAAAACGGGTCCAAGATTGTCGTGTCCTGGAATGTATCTCACATGGAACGAATATGGAGATAACAGTAAACTCCACCTTAAAAGTCGTGAATTTAATTTTTTAGACACCGCTAAAAACATCAAAGGCTGGTGATCGCTTTCCACAATGAAGTGTTTCCCGTAAAGAAAAGGGACGAATTTATTGATCGACCAGACCAAAGCGAGGCATTCACGCTCAAAGGTAGAATAATTTCTTTCAGCTGCATTTAAATTTCTACTGGCAAAAGCTACTAGTAATAGCATATGTGGCGGTGTGTCTGCCCGCTGTAGTAATGTTGCTCCGATGCCTACATTGCTAGCATCCGTTCTTAATACGAATTCTTGTGTGAAATCGGGAAGGGCAAGGATAGGTTTATTTGTCAGCTTATTTTTCAACTCTGTAAAAGCCTGTTCACACTCCGCGGTCCATTGTAATTTATCCGGCTGGCCTGTTTTTAGTTAAGTCGGTTAATTGCGCGCATAATGAGTTAAAATGGGGTATATATTTCTGATAAAACCCGCACAGTAACACAAAGGATCTTACATCCTTCTTAGTTTGTGGTATTGGTGCTTTTCTCATTTTCTCTACATTCTTTGGATCAAGAGACATTTGTCCTGTAGAGATAGTGTGACCTAAAAATTCCAATTTCTCACATCCAATATAACACTTAGTTGGACGTGCTGTCAATCCCGTTCCTCTCAGTCTATTTAACAACATGGAGAGCGCTTCTATGTGTTCCTCGAATGTAGTGGTAGCAATCAGAATATCATCCATGAAGTTGGTGATATGAGGATTTTGTAATGGTTCCAACAATTTCCTCATCATTCTGGAGAAGATACTTGGAGCATTCTTTAAACCAAATGGGAGTACATTGAACTCGTAATGTCCATCTGGTGTACTAAAGGCTAACAGTTTCCTAACTTCTGGTTTCACTGGTATTTGGTAGTATCCCTTGCTTAGATCTACTTTTGAAAAATACCGAGCCTTACTCAATGTAGTGTGATGGGGCCGTAACGACGCCCCGGAGGCCCCCTTCATGTTCATGGCATATTTATTGCCCATATATTTTTCCAGCCCACGTGACGGCGCGAGCAAGCATCGCTGGGATGTGGAAAGTCTGACAAAGTAGAAGATGTATTACTAGGCCATAATAACGCCTAAAAATTTGTTTTGGTGTATAGTTGTGTGTTATATTTGATAGTTGTGTGTTATATTTGATAGTTGTGGGCCATATCTGTGTTTTCGGGCCTAATAGAGCAATAAAGGCGGGTGTTATTTAAGTGGCAAAATTACTGCACGCGCGGACTAAGTTGAGTTATCAGCCCTAGGGCTTATATAAAGAAGTGCCTAGCCGGCGAACGAGCCTATTTTGCAAGAGCTGCCCAGAGAGAACAAACGGGACGAGGCGCCCTGTGTGGGTAGCAGATGGACAAAGAAACCAGAGCACATTAGCAATCGAGCACTGACTGGGTGTTTGGTGTTTGGTTTTGTTCGCTCTGTTTTATTTGTTTAATGTTTGCTTCGTGTGTTTAATATCACTGACAGGGTTGTAGAAATAAATACAGCCCCTGCCTTGAGAATCAAAGTTTTATTGTTGAATCGGGTCGGTTGCGAGTGTGCAAGAGAGTGATCAAATATCCCAACAGCACCATCATCATCTCGCTCACCCTATAACAGTAGCAAACAACTGATTGATGTCAGGTAATGGGTCTACCTGAGATTCAGTGATAGCATTTAGTTTCACCACTAGGCTTCCTTAATATAGCACCACACTTGAGCTGTAGGGAGATTCAGACTTTGAAATAATTTTCTCTTTTAAGAGATAGTCAATCTCATCCTTGAGTGCCTATGCTTGATTTTGTTCAGTCCATGTCCGCAACAATGCTTGCAGTGGACCGTGTATAGGGACCGCGAAACAACAACGTTGCCGGACCCACACCTATTTCTATTGTAAGGGGCAGTATACCGAAGTGGGGTATGTATCCATCAATTGTTTGGTACAGCCCTGGTTCCTACCTCCTATGGTTCTGGTTTATTTCTGCAGCTTTTTTAATACTGTTTGCTGACTAACCAAATTTTCCAGATGATCCAGGCCATGGTGTTCCAACAAATATCTAGTCGGGGTGGGATGTCTTTCGTCCCCTCTCTGTACAATACGGAGAGTTGCCATGGTTACTGGTGTAACAGTAGACTTGTTGTGATCTTGTTTTCTCTTTATCACTGCATCTACCAGTTGGTTTCTCTTGTGTGTTTTCTTTGTGGGCCTACGTCCGCAACAATGCTTCCCTAGGTCTTGTAACTGGTCTACACTTCTGATTGAGGTTACCTGGTTACATTCTGAACATGATTTCATATACCAACTTATGTCTTCAATTATTCATGGCCAGTAAAATCGCAATGCTATATTTTGACCAGTGACCCCTTTTCCTCTGTGGCCACTGCCTGATGTAGCATGCTCTTGTTCCATAATTTCCTCCCTGTAGAATTTTGGAACTGCCAGCTGTCCATGCCCTTTAGGTCCTT
The DNA here is from genome assembly GCA_024509875.1 of Oreohelix idahoensis. Taxonomy (NCBI): domain Eukaryota; kingdom Metazoa; phylum Mollusca; class Gastropoda; order Stylommatophora; family Oreohelicidae; genus Oreohelix; species Oreohelix idahoensis. The sequence goes on along the minus strand of JAMPIV010009200.1, from coordinate 456,141 downwards.
TTCCAGCTTGTCTGTAGAGTAGGCCATTTTCCATGTAGAAGTCTCCTTTCTCTGGAGGGATATGGGCCTTTGGCAATTTGCCAAAACAAGGCTTAAATGTGCTGTCTGCTGTTTGAGCCTTTTTCATCTTTATACAATGAATGTTTATTGGATCTCCCTCTTCCTTTTTGGTGCTCGACCTGGTATGGTTTGCTGCCATGACAACAGGTTTTATTGGGTCACCCAAAAAGACGTATTTACATCCTATTACCAGCGGATATATAGGATCATCACTCACTGCTGCTCTTATCACTCCTTCCATATAACGAGTTCTCACGTTGATCCTTGCTATGGGAAGTGTCATGGTGCCGGTTCCCTGCATTGCCCCTTGTATGTCCACTGTTTCTGTGGTAAGTTGATCAGGGTGCACTAGGGTTGCACTCACGACTGAGTCGAATTCCAATCCGGAATCATATAAGCACTGAATTTTAGTGCCATTACATGTCACTTCCTCACAGACAGGGAGATGATGGAGGTCATTCTGACTAACTGCCAGTTCCTTCCTTCCCTTGTTCCCTGTTGTAAGACACGCAGCGTGATAAGGAGGGTTTTTCCGTCTTCATTCTGCAGTATTGTGGTTACTCATCTGGCAAGATTTACACTACCTTTCTTCCTTTCTTGAAGGTATATTATCTGATCCTAGAGGTTTTTTTCTTTATAATCAGTTCTGTGTTTGTTCTTGTTGGAATTGTCACTATGTTCATAGTTGGTATAATTTTGTGGAGGTTTGAAGTTCTCACCATGCTTATTCTTATTTCCTGATACTTCTGACTGAGCTGCTTGATATCTCTCAGCCATGGTTAAAATATCTTCCAATCTCTCTACTTCTTGCTCCATAAGAAATTTTCTCATTTCTTGAGGCATGGATTCTCTCAGTTGTTCCATCATGACCATACCTTTTATATCTTGACACTTTCCTAAGCTAATCCATTTTGTCAGATATGTTTCCAATCTGGCAGAAAAGTGGTGATAGTTTTCTCCTGGAAGTAGCTTAGCAATTCGGAATCTCTTTCTATAAGATTCAGAATTCTTTTCGTACCTAACCAGTAAAGCTTCTTTTAAGATTTCATAATTTTCCTAGTCTTCATTTGAGAGTTTTAAATAAACATCTCATGAAACTCCCCTTAACCCCTGAGATAGCTTAAGGCTCAATTTTTCCTTTTCCAATCCATAGGTAGAGGCCAGTCTCTCATATCTATCCAGGTACGACTCAATGGCGTCCTTTTTTCAATAAATGGATCCAGGTGGAAACTCATGGCTCCATTTGCCGTGCTATGGTTGGAACTACTCTCAGATTGAGGTGAGCTAGCACCATGATTGCTAGCTACTCCCTGGAGTTCAAGTTCCTTTAAATTTAACTCATGAGATCTTTGTAACCTTCTTTCTTAAGCTTCAGCTTCAAATCTTTTGGCTTCCCTTTCTGCTTCTCTCTCTGCTTGCAATTTCCTATCCTCATCTTCCATTATTAGTCTTCGTTCTGCTTCCACTCTTTTGGCTTCTTTTTCAGCTTCCAATCTGTTGTCCTCTCTATCCAAATATTTGTCCACTTCAGTTGCGACTTACTGGATAAGAGCATCACCTGTCAATCCTACGTCCTTTCCCTCCTGCATGATTGCAGATCGAAACTTCACCAAATCAGCAAGGTTGCTTACTTACCAGAGGGTATATAATTTTATCTTCCCTAACCAACTAACTTAATTAAAATCAATTAATTACTTTGAACAAGAAAAATCCTTAAAACCTTGTGAGCGTCTCCTATTTACTTGGTACTCAATGGTACTATTATTACGAAACAATTTCTAAGTTTTAGAATTTTTTCAAAAAAATTTATTTTTACAAACTTTTTGTGGCTCAAGATAGAAAAATACATAGATAGTGGCTCAGGATAAAAAATAATATCCCGCGAAAGAGCCCCCAATGTAGCGAAAGGTTTTCCTAGTATGATAATAGTGGTAGAGAAGAAGTAGAATCTCTCTCCAGAAAGTATGAAGTTCCAGTGCCCGAGAAGTACACTGGTATCACAATTGAGTTACGTCTGTGAATACTCTGCGCTGGACAATAGATTTAGGCTTCAGAAGTATACGGTGCCACTTTCGCTATAGTAACCCTATGTGATAAAATAATTAAATTAGAAAAAGTAACTCACAATTTAACAGTTAAAAATTTTACCAAGTCAAATGAGTATAATTTCATAATTTATTATGTACATCTATATATTCTTGTAATGAGAAATGGGTGTTGGAAGATGGTAAAATGTATGATTATTTATAGTTACAAATTAAAATAAATAGTAGTAAAAAATCTTGGATGAATCTTCCAATGAATTTACAAAAAGTCTGTCACAGTATATCTATGATATATATTGCTATCTAGTTCTCATCATCGACAGTCGTTTTAGAAACTGCTCACAGGATTTGTTGGATTGAATAACACATAAACTCATCTGGTATTTGTTCGAGGTTCCTGAGACACACTGATGATCAGGAAAAATTTCCTTGAGCCCGCCCTATAACTACGGGGGACTAAGGTGTTGAAGATTGGTTGACCTCTAGGCTTCAGTTAGCAGGATCAACGGTCCTCAAGTCTTTAAGTAAACTCGAACATGAGCTTGATCAGGAATGATCATAAAACTCGATCGTAAAAACTGGAACAAAAGTTAATAGGTGGCCATGGTGTTCTAACAATCTCACCACCCACTGCTGTTCATGAGGCGACCATGTCTTCAGTGTTTGTATATAAATGAATGATTCATGGTAGTATGTTACAGAGATAGCATGATAAGATATTGTCCACTGTGCAGAAAATAACAAAATACATGAATAAATCACATGTTATGTTATATGGGTAAGATATAACCTTTGCCTTCCACTTATGGATGTCAAGTCACTTATGTACTTGCTGGTATGTCGTAAGCTTCCAGACAAGAACTAGCCATGATATATTGGGCTAACCAATTAATGGTTATGCTTCCTGACAGTGCCGGTGGAGGTTATCTCTGATTAGCATCATTCCCTTTTTATTATGTCTGATACAATCAAATCGTAAATAAAATCTGAAATAAAATGATATTAGTCATACCTATATCTTTCATAAACTTACATACCCTCTTAGGATTAGTAAGCTCACGGTGAGACTGTATTGATTGAATTTAATCTGCCCTGCATGCAACGTGGGGAAAAAAAACTTTCCCTGCAGATACTGTCTTCCAGTTTCTCACTCTGGCTTCTGGATTTGGTGTGTGTGATTTTCAACGCGCCGCTCTTTCCTTATATTTGGGCTTCTCTCCCGTACGAGTTAGCACACTTTGAAGTCCCATAAATTTTCATTTAATCTCTCGATAGGAGGCGATTTTGTGCCGATCTGTGCTTTTTCTGTACTTGTTTTCTTTTCTTTTCACTACACACTTACATCCTTCCTTCCTTCCTAGGTATCCTTTCATTTTCCCCATATGAGGCTTTCATTCTATCTAAGATTTAACAAAATCCGTTTAGGCATGAAGTTATAATAAAGTTTTGAAGATTATTAGCTAACTTTTAGCAGATGTGATGACGATGAAACATGTTAATTATTTTTAAAACTATTTATATTTGAATAATATCCTTTTGGATATCATTTATAGTCTATCTCCTTTGGTGAATTATTATTATTTAAATGTATCCCAACCAGGCGTTCTCTTGTAGCTTTAAATTTTCTTTCCAGTAAATGCAAACTTTTAAAGTCGGCCATTCCTATATTCGCTATTTCCTCATTCTTTAATACCGTCCGGCTAAACGTAATTCACATTTTTCCGCCTTCTTCAAACTTCAAAGCAAGACCACCGCGTTGCCTTTGCGCTGTGTGTGTGTGTGTGTGTGTGTGTGTGTGTGCGTGCGTGCGTGCGTGCCGCGCTACACATTTTTTCACAAACGAAGCAAGTGGTACCAAATCTCGCTACAGTTAGGAACTAGTTGATTAACGCTTGACCTCTGCTGACTACTGTAAAACTGTCTACTATTCTATACTTGTGTGGTTGGTTTGATGTTAATACAGTTTGTTGTTAAGAAATCTTAGTGTACTGAATGAGGTCAGCTGTGAAGGTCCCTGAATATAATAAATATTAGAGTAAATTTCCAGGGCACCTTTCTACTACCACCACTATGATCTCATTCAGACTTATTCTAGATAGACTGTAAGATGACTACGTTTGGTGTCTAGGGTTATGAAATGTGAGTGTAAGGTTGCATTAACCAACTAAACATATCAACAATTACACAAATTATTTTATTATCTAATACAACACAACAGTACCACGACAATCACATACGAACTACACTTTAAAAGACTATCTTTAGTAAGTCAGTGGTTGAAAGTTTGGTAAAGTTAATGTTTTTCAATTTATTGTCCTGAATCTAATTTATTTGGAATCAGGACTGACAATCAAAAGTGAAATCATAGAAATTAATTACATCAATCAATTTACACAATGGATCTTCTGACCATAATACACATATTATTATATAGGGGTGTAATTTTATTGTTTAACTGAGGTGACTTCTAGTATACACTGGTAGATTGTTTATTATCATCATCTCTGCATGTTGTTTGTAAGTTTTTGTGGACACTGATGGAATGTTTATATCACTATTCCCAGTCTCTTATTTTTAATATAATGTTAGTTGAGCGATCAGGTGCCGAACATGCACCTATCTTTGTAATATGATGTAGGACTCTTCCTGCACTTCGCTGAACGACAACCTTCAGCTCCCACTTCTTCAAGAATGATGGTGGTTTACAGTTGTCTCCGAAAAAGGCAAGACTGTGGCATGAATATATCGGCCCACTGTAGTCTGGCACCAGTTATTGACAGCAACCAAAACCCTCTGAAATCAGAAGGATATGCCTCCTTCGTAATCAACAGCCTACAATAATATTCAACAACCAGTACAGGCACATTACAAACAAACATGCAAGATCAGCTCTTTACGACAATCCCTTTCACCAGTTTCTTTTGATGTGACCAGGTATACCAGTATTCCTCTCCCCTAATAGTTACAACGCCTCTGCAATTCCAGCAATAATCTGTTGTCCATACAATAGGATAGGTATTATGCTCCTGATGATAATCATATATAATTTAGTTGGTCTATACCTCTCTGATATTCTTTCATATGCTGGATCAATCTCTAGACTCTGTTTTGAGTCTGCCATAGACTCACTTACTTACAGTCGCACGTTAGTATCTCACATTCAAATTTTATTTCAAATAAAATGTTAAGAAAATCAATCTTACCACAGATGCAAGGAAATAACACAAGTAAACGATGACTAGGCAATAGAATATGGCACATTTTCGATCTGCCCTATGTCCAGGCTTTTCCTGTGTTAGAAAATTCTCCACCTGCTCTCATCGATCTTGCTTTACACAAAATTTACTTGAAATGGCAGTGAACAGTCCCCGTTTTGTACCAATATCTACTGCTTTGTCCAATGGGACCATGTTTACATTTATTTTTGAATCTATGGTTTCAAATAACAACTCCCAATATGTTTCCAAGGCAAATATATTTTTAGTTTTAGGTCAACCAATCATACTTCGCCTTCCTTCAAAATCCACCCAATCAAATATCCCGTACCTTTTAACCTCATTTACCCAAAGTCGTTTTTTTTCAAAACATGCCATAAAAAATTATAAGCAGGCATGAACTTTACTTGACAGTCTGGTCGGATCCACCATAGTATTATGGCTATAATTAGTTAATTAATGGACTATTTGCGTAACTATTACCATATTCTTTGTCAGCAAGTCCTAAGGTACACGAATATACAATTTATATGGGACTAGTTGGCTTGGTTCAGAAGTACGCAGTTTTTTTTCTATGTTAGTGTTTTTTATTTTTAGTCTACTACACGTTCAATTCTTTTCCGTGTGCTGTCTTCTCTATTTACGTGATAATTACGTCCTTTGAAATAAGAGCTAAGGTTGTTTTTGTGACACGAGTTGTCTACATCAATGAGAAACGAATTAGCATTTCATCTATCCTTTCCCCTCCTCGTTCCACAATGCATTTTAGGCACATATTTTCTTAGAACTAGGAAAAGTGATTATGTCAAGGACGAATTTGAAAAATTGGGTACCGTTTTGTTCGGCTATTCGTTAGCAATTAATAATCTGAAGGCGTAGCCGATGTAGTGAAATTGACAGAGATACAACGGTAAAATATCTCCAAAGATAACATGTAAGGATAAAAACATAATGCGTAGGCTGCTGATAGTACATGATCGCCCAGACCGCGGGTCATCACCCTCCATAAAAATTGACTTGCTAGACAGGAGGGGAACGGCGGATAAAAGGAAAAAATATGACTGGAAAGATTGCGTGAGACTAGAAAGGCTAAGGAGACGCAATTGGGGGGGGGGGGAAACGGAGAAAAGTCACGTTTCCCAAGTTGACATAAAGCAAGGAACTCGACAGAAGGGACCTTGGATATGTTACGCCACAGTCATTTATTGGTCGCTTTTGCGATACCAAGCCTTTGATTTGAATTCAGCGGCAGAACGCGGATGTTTGGAATATTACAAAAATTAAAAAGTAACTTTTTCGTAATATTAATGTTAGGAATATAAAAATTAGCTGGCCGGATGGCCCATTCTGAGCAGTGAACTAATATGTTCTTAATTTTACAGACGGATAGATAATATTGAAGATAATGACAAAAGACAGTGTTGTTCACATCAACGACAGACTGTATGGAATAAAAAGTGTCGCTATTTGCACACAAAAACACGACCTCGAGACGCAGGTGTTCAAATCTACTTAGTAGGGAAGTGAAGGGACATTGGGGGAGCTGTGTCTAAATATAACTTTTAACGACAAAATTTTGGAGGGGAGAGAAAGGTTGGTTTAAAAATCAAGTACGTTTTGAAAAAAACAAGTAGAGACGGACAGACTAACAGATAAACATCCATACTTGACTGAAGCATGACTGAAATGACTTTAGGGTAGGAAATTTGAATTTCAAATAAACCTAGGCAGTGATTGGCCACAGACAATCATTTTATCGGCGCTCAGACGCGCAAGTGGGGCCATTCCTCAATAGTTGTTCGATGATAGACACAGTATTTTAAAGTGTGGTGATTTCCAAATGAAAGAAAGTGAAATAAGTTCAGGGACGCCATACTATAGCCAGCAGCTCAGCTGAGTTTTGCTAGCATTTCTGTGTTCTTTATTCATAATCTGCGCTGGGAGTTTCAGCTGTCAACAAGGCAATGTCCATTCAGTTGGTGATCTTACTCGAGTGTATCTGTGCAGTACGTTGTGACAGAGACCACTATTATTGCCCGCCAGCACGGAGAGGTGGGACCACCAGATTTCAGCACCAGAGCTACATATGCAAGATGAGTGAGCCTCTGGTCTGCTGGAAGTTCACCAACGCCTTTTAGTTACTAATACCCCATAAAATTCCTGCAATTTACTGGACACTGTGTAGTCAATATAGACAGGTGTGATGAGGCCACCCCAACAGCACAAGCATTAACTATCCTCCCAAGTAGATGACTACTAGAACATTTTAATAAAACTAACTAGTCTAGTACTTATATATGTACACTCTTGCATTTATTATGTAACATTACATGCATTTCTTTCATAATTTTTAAATCCTTTTTTTTTAAAAAAAAAGTTCTGGTCAACATAAAACTTGATCCAGAACAAATAAATGTAATATAATTCTATCAAAAATTTTACACACGTGAGTTAGTTCAGTGTATTTTAACATTTGTTAATATTATTAGTCTGCTTAAATATCTGTGGGTGTATCTATAATTATCACACCACATTACATATCATTACCCTAGACATTTTACATAGATACATTCATTAGAAAGAAAAAAAAATAAGTGTGAGGTCGTAGTGGTAGCAAGAAAGGCCTTCTGTCAATTCACAACTACATTTTATCTCAGGAGCCTTCACAGCTGGCCTCATACATTACATTTAGTAATATCACCATCATACAATACCATCAAACCCACTACATACATTGGGGTCTTGTCCAGGGATAATTAGCCCAACAGTAATATTAGGATCTCCTGGTTGGAGAAATAAAATTAGGGGAAAAAAAATGTGAAATTCCCTTTAAAATTAAAAGTGTCCCTGCAGATAAAAGTTGGTGAATCTTCACAGCCAGTGATAATTAATTAGTTAACTGGTTAGTTAGAATTAGTTAGACTATAGTCATAAGAAGTACTTAGTGTATTTACTGGTTAGAGATTTAGCTTGTATATTATTATATTGTCTGAAAAGTATGGCGGAGCTAGCAAAATTCCGATCAGCTGCTGTGCTGACCGCAAAGGAGATGGGAATGGATGGTCAAATTTTAATTCAATATGTAACGGCTGAATGTGATAAATATATTGAAAGGGAAGATAGAAAGGTAGCTGAAGAGAAGAGGTTACAAATTGAGGCTGATAGAGAAATTAAGAGGCTGCAGATTGAGGCAGAAGAAAAACGACAGCAAAGGGAGGCAGAAGAAAAAACGACAGCAAAGGGAGGCAGAAGAAAAACGACAGCAAAGGGAGGCAGAAGAAAAACGACAGCAAAGGGAGGAAGAAGAAAAAAGGTTGACTGCCGAAAGGGAGGCAGAAGATAGAAGGTTGCAGAGGGAGCACGAATTACGACTAAGGGAGCTGGAATTACAAGGCCCGGCTCCTGAAAATGGTGCCAGCCCTTTTGCCTCAGATGCTACGCCCAGTCTGGGAGCCTCAAACTCAGCTATGGGGTTTCATTTAGACCATTTTGTTGAAAAAGACGATGACATAGAGGGGTACCTAGGACGTTTTGAGTTATTAGCTACTACATATGGGTTAGAGAGAGAGAGGTGGAGTTTAAAGCTATCACAGGGATTGAGAGGTACTTCTTATGAAGTATTTGCCAAAATGAACAGGGAAGACCAAGACAATTATGACATGTTAAAGCAGGCTTTGTTATTAAGGTACGAGAAGAATGGTGAATTTTATCGTAAGAAATTTAGAAATGCCAAACTGTTGTCTGGGGAGACATACCACCAATTCTCTGCTAGACTAGAAACCTATTTGGAGAAATGGACGGCTCTGGGGAAGACCCAAGATCTTAAAGAAATGATCATGATTGAGCAATTGAGAGAGTCCATGGCTCCAGACATGAGAAAATTTCTCATGGAACAAGGTGCAGAGAAGTTGGGGGAAATTTTAAATGTTGCTGAGAGGTATCAGGCAGCTCAGGCAGAGGTAAGTGGTGCTAAAAAGAAGCACATAGACAATTTTAAAGCTCCACAGCAATTTAATAAATTTGATAATAGAGAGCAGGGAAATAAAGGTAGGACAAACTTTGAGCGGCCAAGAAATGACTATCGCGACAGAAACTCACAGTTCAATGACCAAAAGTTCAATGAAAGAAAACCGTTGAACCAAGGAAAAAGATGGTGTAAATGGTGCAAGAAGGATAACCATAACACCGAATTTTGTAGAAGGAAACCTTCAAACATTGCTGCAATGAAGTCGGGGACGCGAAGATTAAAGGTTAATCCTAATGGACAACAGGAACCTTATCACCCCCCAGTTTGTGAGGATGTTATTTGTAATGGGGTCACCATAAGGTGCCTTTATGATACAGGTTTGGATTATGATTCAGTTGTGAAGTCTAGCCTAGTGGACCCAAGTCAGTATACCACAGAAACAGTGGAAATACAAGGGGCGACTAAGGACATACCACTCATGACACTTCCCATCGCAAGGATAACGGTGAAAACTCGCTATGTGGAGGGAGAAATCAGAGCAGCAGTGATAGATGAACCAATCTACCCTCTGATATTGGGGTGTAGATACGTCTTCTTGGGGAATCCCGAGAAACCTGTGATCATGGCGACAGTGCAGACCAGGTCACAGAAGAAGGAGGAAGAAGGTGAACCTATAAATGCTCATCCAGAGGAGATGAGGAAGGCGCAGGCTGAGGATAGGACACTCAAGCCCTGTTTTAAAAAATTGCCCAAATGCCACACACCTCCGAGCAAGGGGGAATATTTCATGAAGAACAAACTCTTATACCGGAAGGCCGGAACTGGAACAAATGGTCACAACCAGCTGGTTCTTCCCACTTCATATAGAGATAAAGTGATGGAACTCGGGCATGCGATTCCCTTCAGTGGTCACATGGGGATCAGCGCCACAGGACAGCGTATAGCTTGTCATTACTTCTGGCCAGGGATAACGGAGGATATAAAAAGATATGTCAAATCCTGCCCAGAATGTCAAAGGGTAGCTCCAAAGCACTGGACTGCTCCTGCAACTCTAGGGGAAATGCCCATAGTGGGAACACCTTTTGAGAGGGTTGCAGTGGATATTGTGGGACCTCTCACTCGGACCAAGAGGAGGAACAGTTACATCCTTACTCTGGTGGACACTTGTTCTATGTGGGGAGAGGCGGTAGCCCTGCCATCAATTGATTCAAAACATGTAGCAGAGGCACTACTTACAATATTTACCCGATTAGGATTCCCGCATCAAATCTTGACGGATAATGGTTCTCAGTTCAAGGGGAAACTAACGGAAGAAGTTTTTAAGCTATTTCAAGCCAGACACTTTCATTGTAGTCCGTACCATCCACAAGGGAACGGCCAGGTAGAGAGGTTCAACGGGACTCTCATTTCTATCCTGAGAAAGCTGGCACACGAAAAACCGGATCTGTGGGATCAATTCCTGCCCGCCGCATTGTTTGCGTACCGGGAGGTACCACATAGTTCAACCGGGATGGCTCCCGCAACTCTGCTATTTGGGAGGCCAATAAAAGGTCCATTAGAAGCTCTATTAAGGACCTGGACAGATGAGAAGGCGGAAGAGACTGTTACCTCATCGTATCAATACGTGAACGAACTGACCACTCGTTTGAAAGCTGGATGGAAACTGGCAAATGATAATTTGAAGCAAGCCAGGAAGAAACATGCAGCATATTTTAATAGGAAGGCAAAGGACAGGGAACTGGCAGTCGGAGAGAAGGTGCTGCTTCTACTACCCGGAAGCCAGAATAAATTACAAATTGGTTGGCAAGGTCCATATACGGTTCTAGAGAAAGTGTCTAGAACAAACTATAAAATTGACAAAAAGGGGAAGGAGAAAGTTTATCATGTAAACCTGTTAAAGAAGTATCTGGACAGACCACTCCAGGAAAGCACCCCCTTATTGACCTTGGCTATTGCAACCCAGATGCAAAAAGAACCACTCACCTCACATGAATACCCATTACATCCTTGTGAAACCGCAGCACAGGTAAAAGTCAGTAAGCACCTAACTAAAAACCAGAGGGAGAGAGTTCAACAAGTTCTGGAGGAACATACAGATGTATTAACAGATAAACCAGGCCATACAAATTTGCTACAGTATGACATGAAACTGGTAGACTCAAACCCAATCTGTATGAGAGCCTATTCTATTCCGTTCGCGAAGGAGAAGGCATTGAAGGAAGAAATAGAGTATTTGTTGAAGGAGGGGATTATTTCGCACAGTGAATCATCTTTTAGTTCTAGTGTCGTTTTGTTGAGAAAACCGTCTGGGGAACACAGACTGTGCATAGATTACAGGAAACTGAATGCTGTCACAGAAGGACAAGTGGATCCATTACCAGACACAAAACAGTTATTTGCCAGACTGAACAAGGCAAAATACTTTTCAAAGGTGGATCTTAGTAAGGCTATTACCAGATCCCAGTGAAGCCTGAAGTGAGACCTTATTTGGCTTTTAGCACTTCGGATGGACATTATGAATTCAATATGCTACCATTCGGACTGAAAAATGCTCCGAGTGTGTTTTCAAGGATGATGCGCAAATTGTTGGATCCCCTGAATAACCCATGTATCACGAATTTCATGGATGATATTCTCGTCGCCACAGAGACATTTGAAGAACACATTGAAGCTCTGGAGATGTTGTTTGATAGACTTCGGGAGGCGAACTTAACTGCTAGGCCAACAAAATGTTGTATTGGATGCAAAGAGTTGGAATTCTTGGGACACACTGTATATCAGGGTAATATGACCCCTGATCCTAAGAACTTGGAAAAACTGCAGAGAGCACCTAGGCCGCAAACAAAAAAGGACGTGCGATCATTTGTGTCGTTATGCGGATTTTATCAGAAGTACATCAAGAATTTTAACGCTATTTGTGCTCCTCTGACTGATCTGACTCGCAAGGGACTTCCAGATAAAATTATTTGGACTGCACAATGTGAACTAGCGTTCCAAGAGTTAAAGGAAAAACTCACTAGCAAGCCTATTCTCAAACTGCCTGATTTGACACAGGACTTTGTCTTAAGAACCGATGCAAGTAATGTAGGACTAGGAGGGGCTTTGTTGCAAAGATCATCTTCACCTGATGGGGAACTGAAACCAGTCGCTTATGCAAGCCGTAAATTGAATAAGGCGGAACAAGGATACTCCACAAGCGAAAAAGAATGTTTAGCGTTAATCTGGGCAATAAAGAAGTTTCAAATCTATCTGTATGGTAGGACATTTGTGGTGGAGACGGACCATCAGCCTCTCGTATTCTTATCTCAGGCTAAGCATGAAAACGCAAGATTGCTGAGGTGGTCTTTATTGCTTCAACCTTATCAGTTCAGTATCCAATATATCCCAGGCAAATTGAATGTCGGTGCAGATTTCCTCAGTCGGCACCCCTGTGATCAAAATTAGAGTAGTGGCAGACGTGAGGAGTAATTTTACCTATGTGTATCGCTGGTTTTGGAACTTGCCATAGGCATGTTTTCAAGTGGGGAGATGTGTAGTGAAATTGACAGAGATACAACGGTAAAATATCTCCAAAGATAACATGTAAGGATAAAAACATAATGCGTAGGCTGCTGATAGTACATGATCGCCCAGACCGCGGGTCATCACCCTCCATAAAAATTGACTTGCTAGACAGGAGGGGAACGGCGGATAAATGGAAAAAATATGACTGGAAAGATTGCGTGAGACTAGAAAGGCTAAGGAGACGCAATTGGGGGGGGGGGGGGAAACGGAGAAAAGTCACGTTTCCCAAGTTGACATAAAGCAAGGAACTCGACAGAAGGGACCTTGGATATGTTACGCCACAGTCATTTATTGGTCGCTTTTGCGATACCAAGCCTTTGATTTGAATTCAGCGGCAGAACGCGGATGTTTGGAATATTACAAAAATTAAAAAGTAACTTTTTCGTAATATTAATGTTAGGAATATAAAAATTAGCTGGCCGGATGGCCCATTCTGAGCAGTGAACTAATATGTTCTTAATTTTACAGACGGATAGATAATATTGAAGATAATGACAAAAGACAGTGTTGTTCACATCAACGACAGACTGTATGGAATAAAAAGTGTCGCTATTTGCACAAAAAAAACACGACCTCGAGACGCAGGTGTTCAAATCTACTTAGTAGGGAAGCGAAGGGACATTGGGGGAGCTGTGTCTAAATATAACTTTTAACGACAAAATTTTGGAGGGGAGAGAAAGGTTGGTTCAAAAATCAAGTACGTTTTGAAAAAAACAAGTAGAGACGGACAGACTAACAGATAAACATCCATACTTGACTGAAGCATGACTGAAATGACTTTAGGGTAGGAAATTTGAATTTCAAATAAACCTAGGCAGTGATTGGCCACAGACAATCATTTTATCGGCGCTCAGACGCGCAAGTGGGGCCATTCCTCAATAGTTGTTCGATGATAGACACAGTATTTTAAAGTGTGGTGATTTCCAAATGAAAGAAAGTGAAATAAGTTCAGGGACGCCATACTATAGCCAGCAGCTCAGCTGAGTTTTGCTAGCATTTCTGTGTTCTTTATTCATAATCTGCGCTGGGAGTTTCAGCTGTCAACAAGGCGGTGTCCATTTAGTTGGTGATCTTACTCGAGTGTATCTGTGCAGTACGTTGTGACAGAGACCACTATTATTGCCCGCCAGCACGGAGAGGTGGGACCACCAGATTTCAGCACCAGAGCTACATATGCAAGATGAGTGAGCCTCTGGTCTGCTGGAAGTTCACCAACGCCTTTTAGTTACTAATACCCCATAAAATTCCTGCAATTTACTGGACACTGTGTAGTCAATATAGACAGGTGTGATGAGGCCACCCCAACAGCACAAACATTAACTATCCTCCCAAGTAGATGACTACTAGAACATTTTAATAAAACTAACTAGTCTAGTACTTATATATGTACACTCTTGCATTTATTATGTAACATTACATGCATTTCTTTCATAATTTTTAAATCCTTTTTTTTAAAAAAAAAAAAGTTCTGGTCAACATAAAACTTGATCCAGAACAAATAAATGTAATATAATTCTATCAAAAATTTTACACACGTGAGTTAGTTCAGTGTATTTTAACATTTGTTAATATTATTAGTCTGCTTAAATATCTGTGGGTGTATCTATAATTATCACACCACATTACATATCATTACCCTAGACATTTTACATAGATACATTCATTAGAAAGAAAAAAAAATAAGTGTGAGGTCGTAGTGGTAGCAAGAAAGGCCTTCTGTCAATTCACAACTACATTTTATCTCAGGAGCCTTCACAGCTGGCCTCATACATTACATTTAGTAATATCACCATCATACAATACCATCAAACCCACTACAGCCGATACCAACAGTTCTAGTAGAAAATTCTTTTGTACTTTCTTATCTTTTCCTTTATGCCCTATATTGTTATATATTAATTTAGATATTGTATTTAGAAATTCACTACAACTTGTTAATTGGATGTTCTCGGTATATTCAATTTGGTTTCGAAATATTAGCTGGGTCACCACCAGTGCTGAAAACTTATTCTTAGCCACTAGAACTGATCTTTATAAAGTCTGCCTATGCGTCCTACACTGGACCACTGCTTCTAAACACTTGTCCTTGACTATCTGCACTTGATTAACTATTCGAGAGTTTACCTACCAAGGTTTCCTGAATGAACTGGTGGCGACATACTTGGACACAGCTCAACATGAAAACTATTTGTCGTGAAAACATCCTTTGTCTGTCTTCGTTTCTGCAAACTGCAGCGGTACCGTAAACACAATGGTTCCTGAGCTGGCCATTGCTTTATAGATGGTCGGTACGGTTAGTCTACTCTACACTAACCGAGTGAAGAGTGAACTAAAACTCTTCTGCCAGCGCACGGACTTCCCGTGTCGCTGATGACGTATGAACTAAGTCCCGCTACTCAATAATTATCCCTTGTTATTCTAATCCCAGTTATCTCCTTTTTCCTATCACAGTATTACAGTGTGCAAGAATTCATATCTACAGACTTATGCACAAGTGTCCCCGTTTATTGTTTTAATGTTTATATAGGCTCATTACTTATATGGCCCCGAATGCTATCAAAGCCAAGAGTGGAGTTCAGGACGAATTCTCACTTTCTGTTTAAATACTCCTAAGGTGTGTGCAGTACATAACCTCTGAATGTTAAATTACCCCAGACCTAAGGGTCTTTTATATTTGGACATACGCCATAATATAACCGAACTAGGTTGAACGGGACGCGCTCGCCAAAACGAGGTAAAACTTTATTTAAAAAAAACAAAAAACAAAAAAACATAGCCTCTGACAACAAAAGCCCAACTTCTGACCCCCTCACGGCGAGACCCGTAAATATTAACAGGAAAAAGGGACTAAGGGCGAGACTGGCGCCCTAAAACCAGAAAGCTCCAGGTAGTAGATGATGCACATAAGCCGTTTATATCCTTTTAACTAGGAGGAGGAAAACTCTGATTTCAAACCATCTGGTGCCTCGCAGGTAGGCTGTGGACAGCCAAAGGCCAAGGAAAGCAAACCTGAATAAAACTGCTTGCTGGAAGCCGGGCAGATATTGTTGCTCAGCTGTCACTCCGTCATAACGTATTTTTCAAAATGAGCGAACGACGTAGTAGAAGTAGAAGATTGCTTAAGTGTTCTTTTTATTTAGTTCAGGATTTTTTTGGTTTTATATTTTTTTTACTCATATCACACAAAATCAACAGTTTGAATTGTATTTGTATATAATATTCAATATATAATATTGCACATAATAAATGATAGTACAGCTAAATGAAATTCAGACCGGCATATTCTTTGACAATTTTTTATTTGCTTTCTAGCCAACTAATGTGCGTCAACGAGCGACTGGTGGGACTGCTGACTATTATCTGCAACGGTCTGGTTGTGTTGACATTTGTTAGAGTGCTAGGGTTAGCTCGACTGGTCAGTAGTCTCATTGTAAGTGTTGCCTGTAGCAACATTTTCAAAGGGTTGTACATCATTCTCCACTCGCTGGCTGTGACTAATATCTGGCTTTCCGACTCTAAACTCAAATGTCGGTAAGTGTTCATAAGTTCTTATTGGAATAATAGTTGTAATAGTAGTAGTAGTTGTAAGCTAGTAGAATTAATATTAGTCCCTTTCTTTGTCTCTTTCATTTGTGTCTCCAGTTTTTATGTCTAAATTTATACCACGAGCACTGACTTCCAAGCTCGGTGGCCCATGCTTCGATTCGGTTAAGGCGGCCGGCGTGATGCTGACTACATCACCTCTAGTGTGCCGATGGTCAAGAAAATATGAGGCTAACACCATATTCCCGATATGCCCCAATGGGCGTGTAGCGGGATCCTTACACCATGAGGTGCTTCTGTTCTGTGTCTATTGCGCGCCTTTTCACTGTTCTTAAATCTTGATCTCTTTTATTTAACTACAAAAAGTTTCTTATGTATCAATCTACATATTCCCGCCTCATGTTAGTTGATAATGAGCTGTCAATCTTGTAAGAATTGCAGTGATGGACTTACGAGAGGATGCGTCAGTCGTGTATACAAACACTGCGCCACAATAATAGTTAGCATTTATACCCGTCGATATTTGCTGAGGGAGACTGAGTACCTATGGGTTTGCCTGGCGTGCAGTGATATCGACTCTGATCAGCAATTAAAAAAAATTATTTTTATCTTTATTACTGTCATCATCGTAATTTTGTTTCTCGTGTTTAGAGCATGGAGTAACCCTGCAACTAATTCTTTAGCAGGAAGCCTGGACCAATATATATGCAAGAGAAGACTCATTAACACTTTATTTTACGTGATTGTCACGGGTTGCCTCCCCCTTGCTCTGCACTGATGGCCCAACGATGGCCAAAACCTAGTATCTAATGTGGGCCTTCAAAGGTATTTACCTTCGCACAAGATTACTCATGGCAGAGATACAGATAGACGGATGATGATGCTTCTACCTCGAGGGAGTTTCACAAGATATTTCAGAAGTCAAGAACTATGCTGAATATGTCTTAGCAATGTTAACTTTTATCTTCCCGACAACTTTTGGGAAGAAGTATTACATAATTTAATTTAGCTCGTACAAGCCCCCAAAAGAATTAACAGTAAAATTCGTATTATTATTTGGCACTATATATGTAAATATGGATATATTAAAGACGCTGATTCATCCATGTGCACTTCTCTTATTACTCTGTAATAACTAAACCAACTATGAATTTGTAAAAACAACATAAAACAAATCATTATTTTGGAACAAATGTAAATAAATATGAACTAGTGATTACTAGAAAATAGGTTTCGTCATTTAAACTGATATGGGCTTTAGGAAGCTTATTTGTGGAATATAGATCGATACGTTCTGTTGTGTTGACCTGCTAAAAATGCCATTTAGCTTCCAAACTGCGCGAGTGTTGATGCTGCTGTTTCCGTCAATTCGTTTCTACGGTGAGGGCACTTCTCCTGGTCAAGGCAGGTATCTTCACAACCCGTTAAATGTAGGTTTCAAGTGTCGATCGCAAGCTTTGAACCGCAGAACAGCAGTATAGCTGGTATCGTAGAATCGTACTTCAAATAGTCTCGTAAACTCGTACCACAAAGTTTATAGGGAATAAAAGAACAAATTCCGCTGCTAGGTCTCTGTTTTCCTTATGTTAATCAGGCGCCTTTCCAATTGTCCGTCAACCGAATCTTTTCTCTGAATTTTTACTCTCCCTGAGTGTATATCATCTAACTCACGGGATATGATGAAAATCACCATTCTTTTAGTTAATTTACTGGGAAATTTTCGAATGGACAGCGGCAAGTGGCTTGTGCCTTGTTGGACATGTTTAAATATACATACACTTATTTCAAATGATAGTACATATAAACACATATGATGGCATATCTTCCACTCCCAGTTCCACTTGGAGTCTGGGGTTACCTCTGCTTTTGGTTCCCTGTGAGAACCCGCATGAAGCAATCACCAGCGCTTTGCTGTGGGAGTTCATGAATATATCATTTTCATGTGCTGCGGTTGTCAACCTCTTAAGGACCTGTATAAACATCAGCAAGTTCAAACATGTCAAATTCAAAGTATAAAAATGAGTTACAGCTTACCCTAAACTAGTTGGGAACTAGACTTCTTGCTCTGAAGAATAGTTTTGGCAACTTGATAAAAATGCTTCGAACACGCGTCTTGGGTACTTCCTCTGTGACTTTGTGAGTAGGTCCTGTAGGAATCTGGTTTCCGTATTAAAAGGTAGAGTTTCCTTATTGTATTTGTGACGATATTCCCAATACAATAGCTAAATTAGATAAAATTCTAGTGCATAAAGTCAAAAATAGGATAGAAAATAAAAATTGAGTCCAGCGGCTTATTCGCCTACGCCAGCCCGCATGTCGATTCTGATAAACCTAATAGCCGAATGAAAGATACTGTCTTTTCGAAAAATTCGTCCTTGAGAATAAATGTAACACTTTTGCAAGGTCAAGTCGAATTGCCAAGACGAGAGTGAAAGAATAAAAGTATAAAAGAGGGGAGGGATGGAAAGACAGAACCTAGGGAACGCCGTCTCGCGTTGATTTCACAAAAGCCAACTCGAGCAATATAGCCTTGGGCACTTTTCAAATTACGATACAAAACTAAAAAATGTTCGTCAAGTGGTCATGTAAACAACCTTAGCTCTTATAAGGAATGACGTAATTCTAACGTACTACGAAAGATTCTCGTATGTAGGTTGAAAATAGTTAGAAAGAGAATGGAACAGGTGGTAGTTTCTAAATTTGAAGACTAACATAGAAAAAATATGGAATTATGAACCATAATACATAGGGCCATAAAAATTATATATTCGGATGCCTTATGATGTCCTGAGCAATAATATGGTGTCAGTTACCCACTAGTATAAAAAATAACCAAAATAATGGCAATAATATTATGTATGATAAGACGGACTGACGAGAAAAAAGATCACGCCTGCTTAATGTTTTTTCATGACATATTTTCAAAAAAAGCTTTGGGTAAATAGGACTAAAAGGTACCAAGATTTTGATTGGCTGTAGTTTAAAGGAAGGCGAGAGGGGATTGGTTAACCTAACACTAAAAATGTACTTGTAGTAGTAAACGTAGTATTTTGGAAATTGTTTTTTTTAAAGTTCGATTTAAAATTCATAGTCGTCTGCTTCTATTGGCCAGCTTAGTTGATATTGAGGAAAAATTGTTAGGCTAGGACGCCATTTCTTTAAAAAATCTTGCCACGAGACGATGAGAACAGAAGTGTAATTCTAAATACAAATATTATAAACTTCTGGACAGGGCAGTGATAAACTTGGGCCAGATCTGCCAGTCATCATTGTTTGTGTGTAATATTCATTGAAAATTGTGGTAAGATTGAATTTTTTAACTATTTTATTTAAAATAAAGTTTGAATGTGAGATACTAACATACGACTGTAAGTAAGTGAGTCGATGGCAGACTTAGGCAAAGCCTAGAGATTGATCCATCATATGATAGCCTATCAGAGAGGTGTAGAACTACAAAATTATATATGATTGTCATCAAGGAGCATAACACCTATCCTGTTGTATGGAAAAAGATTACTGTTGGAATTGCAGAGGCGTTGTAACCATTAGGGGAGAGGAATACTGGTATACATTGTCACTTCAAAATATAATGGTACAATAGGTTGTCATAAAGAGCTGACCCTATGCGTTTGTTTGTACTGTACCTATAATTAACTGTGGAATATTATTGTATACTTATTATAAAGAAGGATGCATAACCTTCTTATTTCAGGGGTTTTGTGGCCCTGACAGTCACATAAAACCAGGTTCGTGGGAACTGATTGATTCCTGACTTTGTTGCATAATTCGGGCATGTACTGGAGGCCATTGCCTTTCATGAAGTGAACCTGAAGGTCCATCGAGCCTAGGACAAGACTTACCAGGGTTCTCCTTCAAAATTAAGTGCCCGTTCGGCACCGAGAGTCTCAACATCTATGAACCGCAGTTATTAGACATAAAAAATTGACATTATCAAATAAAAGAATTCCACCTGTGATACATGAAAAGAAAATGAACGATAGGGAGTGATGATAATAAACAACCTACCATTATACATATACCAGTATTATCCTATTTAGAAAACTACACCTACACACTTTTATTATATTAATACGTGTATTATGGACAGAAGATCCATTGTATAAATTGAATATTGTAAATAATTCCATTGATTTCACTTTTGATTGTCAATCCTGATTCAAACAAAATAGAGTCAGGATAATAAAATTGAAAAAAATTATTAACGTTACACAAAATTCAACCACTGACTTAATTAAGATAGTCTTTTAAAGTGTAGTGTGTATGTGATTGTTGTAGTACTGTTGTGTTGTGTGGATAATAAAATACTTGTGTATAGGTTTAGTTGGTAAATGCATCATTACACTACTTATACATAACCCTAGACACCAAACGTAGTCATCATCATCATACATTCTAGTCCAAGAATAATTCTGAGTGAGATCATAAAGGTGGTAGCAGAAAGGTACCGTGTAACTTAACATAATATTTATTATATTCAGGGACCTTCACAGCTGACCTCATTCAGTACACTAAGAGTACATAACAACAACATTTCATAACATCAAATCCACCACAGTATTAGTGAAAAGGTGCTCCAATACTTGTTTTCCGTTCCTATAAGTTCTGAATCCTAACTTCTACTCTTTCCTGGTTTAAGTCCGGGCTGTCTACTTTTGACGATTCTGGAATGCAGTGTTGTATGCCTAAAATGTTCTACGTTATATTTCAGTTTTCCTGACCACGCTCACACCTGGCGTTTCCGACAAAACTTCCAATCAACGTGAATATATATTAACCTCTAAACTGCTAATCCAATAGCATTCGAAAGTGCATGTTATGATAACTTTCCTCATGGACTTTTGTGCATGACTCATGCATTTGTAAAATTCAAACGGTCACTCTCCGTGTATGGAATTGGTATTCTGTGAATTCTCGGCAATGATTACCACTACAACTTCTTATATTTATCGTGAACATTGACACGAAAATACCAAATACTGTCGGCAGTAGAAAAACAGAACGTGCCAACAATCGAATGGCGCACATAATTAGTACCCACAATAAAGGTAGATAAGTACTGCCGGTGAGGAAAAGAGAGCGAACAAAATTATGAAAGTACCAGCCACAAGTGCAACCTCATGTACGTCGCCTCTTACGACTTGCCCGGATTCTTGATTGTCTGTTCAGAGGACCCCCAGACTTACAAGGGGTGCAGTTGCTGCAGCACGTGACCATATTAGATTATCAGAGTGTCGGACTTTGCGGCCTAATGTTTTTCTCTTCTGTTTACAGTATGCCTGACAGAAGACAGCCATCTTATTTTTTTTTTTTTTAACTTCTGGGAGTAACTGGAGTATAGGATGTACAGATAGTACTGGATAATCCTGAACATACACAGTATCTTCTTCCTTGTTCACCCTCAAACTTCCACATTCATCCATAACCCTCCGCTCCCCAAGGAGCACTGGCCCCCAACAAGCACATGCCAATTCCTCCAGTCAAGCGCCATCATCTCAAGTTCTTTCCACGTTCTCCTCATCATTTTCACCTCCGTCTCCTGCTCTCCTCTCCATGTGCCTCTTGGTCTACTTCTGCATCTCCCACCCTAGAGGTTCCAGAACAAGGACTGCGTTGTAATGCTATCAACAGGTTTCCTCAATGTGTGTCCTATCCATCGCCAGCGTCTTCTTCTCATATCTTGTTCCACTGGCACTTGTCTAGTTCTTGTCATCAGTTCCACGTTGGTAACCTTGTCATACCATTTTAATCCTTCTATTCTACGCAAGCACCCATTTATGAAAGTCTGTAGCTTTTTGGTTGTTGTTTTTGTTGTTCACTATGTTTTAGAGCCATTCAATAGGACTGACTTCACATTTGAGTTGAAGATTCTTATTTTTGGTGTTGGATCCGATTTCTCTTGATCTCCATATATTTTCAATGCAATGAAAGCTCCTCTTGCTTTTTTTATTCTTTTTTTGATATCACGGTCTGTCCCTCCAACTTTGACTATATTGCTGCCACGATATGTGTACGACTCTACATCTTGTAGTGGTGTTTCTTCAAGTTCAATCCTGTTATAATTTCCTTCATTTACTCACATTATTTGTGTCTTTTCCCTGTGTATTTTCAGACCCAACTGCTGTGACCTCTCATCGAGTGTTTTCATTTTGTCCTGCATCTGATTACTGTTATGGGACAGGAGAGCCAAGTCATCAGCAAAATCTAGTTTATCTAACTGTTTAGTCACAATAATAACTCTAATAAAGGTAGCAGTCAACTCACGGTCCCTGACATCTCCGAATAGTTTTTCGTGGAGAGAAGGAAGTTGTTGTCATATGGCAACAACCGACTTCTATATACAAACTAAGATGTTTATTTATTAACCTATATATAGTTAGTTAACAATGGGGAAAAAATAACATTGGTGATACAATAAATCGAAGCTGTATACTGATAATGACAATTAATTAACTAACAAATTACTCTGACAGGTTTCTTGACTGGGAGATTGGATTTTTTTTTTAAGATGTAGTGAACGCAGTCAACGAAATGCAAGTCCTTAGTTTTACAAATGATTATACAGCACTTGATAATTGTGGGCAGTAGAACTAGCAAGTTCTACTGCCTACAGACGAATAAAATTAGATATACACATATGTGGCCTAATGGATTTGAACGCAATTTCATAATCCAGATATACCAGGTTCGAAACCTTCTGCAGGCGGTTTGGTTGCAGATCGCTTTGTGTGGATTTTTAACAATGCTATAAGCGCCGTACCGTTCAGAAAGCAATGGCAAACTACTGAATGAAAAAAAATTGCCTAGAAAAATCACAAACAGCCAATAAAAGCTGGGGTTGATTGCCACGTCCTGTAAAGGATAAGCAACTAACTTTTTATACACATATGACACAGTCTGGGACAAGCTACTAGACCTCTGGGTGGTTTCTTCTCATGATGAAATAACTATGGTTTGTAAATCTTTTTTTTTTTTGGCTATAATAATGACTTTGTTGCGCCTCACTACTATCTGGTTCTTGCAAATGAGCACCGATGAGTACTTATCGCTGACCAATGAGTACGTTTGAGATGATGTAGACTAAGATGTCTTTAAAACACCACTTTTTGGGGGGGGGGGGGGGGGAGACAGCCTGTGACACACGTGGGTGCGATGTAGTTTGGTTTCAAGCTATATATCGCGGATAGTTAAGGAAACCCTTTCACTCATTGTTGAAGACAGTAGTTCCACGACTGAAGAAGCTGTCAGTCCAATGCCTTCAGACATGATTAAGAAGACCTCTTGCTGATTTACTTAGTTAATGTTACTATTCCTGTTAATTTTTGGCGTTAAGCACCATTTGGAGAAGCAACGGTCTTGTCTTGTGCAGCGTTTATTGTTGTTGTTTTTTTTTTTCCAACGGCCAACATCATACCGTGGCTCTTGTGATAAAGGCGCCCAGATTTGTTTCGCTCGTTTTAAAAAAGCAGTTATCTCTTCACAATTAGTTCATCAGATGACCGGAAACAGTGAATACACCCATGCATTCTAATCTCCATAACGAACGGAAATATCATGAACGGAAGCATATATTCTTGTTTCACAAATATGATGTTTGGGTTCAAAACACAGACCATGCGAAAACCACCTTAAGGTTTTACGTGGGCGTGGTTGCTGCATCAGAAAAGTGTCAGTTTTGTAATTGAGTGCGGTATTCTAAAACGGGATTTTAGTTGAATTTAAAAAAATGCGTGGCTAATTTTCTTTTCTTTGTATTTTTTTTAAACCAAAAAGTATAAATGGGCAGAACGTTTCCTGTGACTTATAACGGGTTCGTTTTAATACGAAAAAAAAAAAGAACAAAAAATCAGTAGAATTTCTGGTTAAATTACGTGCGTCGCCAGATACTAAATCAAGTGACCATGAAATCGTGCGCAGTAATAGAACTAGGGCCGCCGAAATCAAGTTGTTACATTATATTGTCTGTATATTTTTTCCCATATAATTCTTTGTAACTCTCTCTCTCTCTCTCTCTCTCTCTCTCTCTCTCTCTCTCTCTCTCTCTCTCTCTCTCTCTCTCTCTCTCTCTCTCTCTCTCTCGCATGCCACATTGATGTATTACATTTTTTTCTTCTAGAATGTTGTTCCTGTTGGATATGACTATCAATAGCTTGACAAGGGTCTGTATTGCCTGCGCTATACTTGAACGTATCCTTGCTATCAGCATGCCAAAGTGGTACTTGTCTTCCATGCCAATCTTTGGACTAACTTTGATTTCAGCGCCCTGGATGTACTTGGTTTACAGAATGGCAATGTCTGTCGTCTTAATCAATAGTCTTTTCGATGTTAGTAATAGTATTAATTATTTTTTATGTTGTTGTGTGTGTATGTGTGTGTGCAAAACCCGGCCGTTGCCTCTTTATCACCGACAACATCACTCCGCCTATGTTAGTTTAGTTGTAAATGTTGTTTCATCTCTACACAACGGAGAAAGAGCATTAAGATATTTCAACACTTAAAAAAAAAATGTTGTCTCATAGCAGATACTACCTTAGTGGAGTAACGGGACAGACTTCACTAATACTAGGTCCAGTTTTATGAGGTGGGGTGACCAGTTCATGCCCACACTGCCTTTGTCTTACCTAATTCAAGAGCAGAGTCAAGTACTCAGCTGGGAAGAACCAGCGCCCTAACCACTCTGCCAATGGGAAACTGTGATTGAAAAAAAAAAACTAATGTAAACTTATAAAAAATATGTTTAAATGATATTATTATTATCATTAACTATTGAATTGTTGTGGTTGCTGTTTAACCATGTCTGCTGAGCTCGTTGATCTGTCGCAGTCAATGCTAAGTTGGAAGAATCAGCATGCGTTGCGTTGCTGTTTGGTCCATTTCGTGTTAGATTTTTATTGTTGGAGAACAAAATAATAATTTACCTCTATCTGTGGTGAGTCGTGTGGACGTGTACAGCACTCGTTTAAACGCGTGCTGTGCATTTGCTCACAACTCACCACATGTCTCGCATGGATTAGTACAGTTGCGGCTATAGGGCTCACCTGAGGGATTTAATGCGCTTACGCGTTTGTTGACTTGGTCTGTGCTGTCCTTAGCTGGAAGACTATGCTCAGCTTTTTACTGCGTAAGTTGTTGCTGATATCATCTTTGGGTATGTCATTTCGTCATACGTGGCATGTCTAGTAGACCATTTTCCCTATTGGTTTGGTTATTTTTCTTTTCAGTTGTTTTGGAGTATTAATTTTGCTGTGTGCATGTTCAGTGGAGTATTAGTTTAAAGAACTAATATTTTTGCCAGTCTGTCTGCTCTTTCATTGCCTTGCGTGCCTGTGTGTCCTGATAGCCACTGGAGAGTGACTTTGATGTTCCTTGTTGTTAGCATATCGTTAATAGTTTTTGCCAGCAATATTATTTCTTTGTTTTCCGTTTGGAGGTAATCTTCCAATGTTTGCAGTCTGTGTTGATTTTGAAACAGGGTAGATAACAGTATTTGACGTCTTATAAATTTCTTGTTTAAAATTGCCAACTATTGTTGCGAGGGTGGTGATTATTGCTGTAATTTCTGATTGGTAATTGTGCCAGTAACAATTTGCTTGGGGCAAAATGCCCCTGCGTTTATAAGTTCAAAAATAATCCCACCACCCATGGAAAACGGTGCCCATTGCACTGTACTCTGAGTGCAAGTTATTTTGAAACCTAACAGAATCCTCCCACGTAGAGGTCAACAATCTGTTTTATTCCGGTTTCACAGATTTCTTTGCAAGTAGCCCGTTAAGGCGTGATGGAGAAATTTAATAATCTAGTTTCATCATTAAAAGAAACACCCAATATTTTTTCATGTTTGTTTTTTGTTTTTAAATCTTTAACATTCTGTTGACTCGATCGTTAGTAAAGACCGCAATGATCATTGATTTACCAGTAGAGATTATGAATCAGCTAATAGTCGTTTGAACGGCACGAGATAAGTTCTAAAAGGCTCTTGAAAGCAACTTGATTGATGCCGAAATCAGCGCGTAGCAATTAAGGTGGACGCGTTTTCATTCCACGCATCAGTTTAGAAAAAAAAAACGATACCAGCCTTCCTTTCATCATGAGATGTTGCCAGTTGTAGCGGGAGGTTATTTAAAAGTATATATTATGTAAGAGTATGCAAGTAAAGAGTTCTGACCTTACAAGTAATACCCCAGTCTTAGAAATAAGCACTGGTGTATTGTTATCATAAAAATAGTCAGACTGTAAAAACCCTGGTCCAGTTGGTAAGAAGTAGTACCAGGATTTAAGGTGTCTCCTCCCTATGACTATCTTATGATTACTTATATTCTAGGGGATAATAAAATGAACATTCACTGAAACCACAAATGGAAGAAGTGAATAAATCCTCAGGTACAGTTAAAATAGTTTAATAATTACACTAATATTCTATTTCTACTAGTTGGAAAAGAGTATACACATATATATATAAAAATATTCACACAATTACTATTATTGTCTGTTTAGACTTCAAGATCTTAAATAATAAAGTTACTGAAATCACTGTTATTAGTCCTTTGAATTTAAGGATAACTGTCATCAGTTGACTGAGTTTCTGTATGGTTAATTATTGTTTTGAACTATTGGCTGTTTCACATGTATAGGTGGTCAGTGTCAAACAGGACACTTATCTTTCCAACTTGGTACTGCTGAAACTGTCCTTTGCTGATATCAGACTTGGTAGGCCCAACAGTAGGGATGCCAATGACCAGTTGAAGTTCACTCTTTGGGGTCCTGCACTTTTGTGGGATTGCCTCGGATGAACTGCACCGGCTTCTGATACTGGACAGTCTGGTTTGAGTTATTTCATGGAACCCTCAGACTTCAGATACTGGACTTAAAAAAATGTTTCTGGCGATCCGCTCACAATTCATGGATAGTGGCGAAACTCTGCCTCCAGTCTGGCTCAAACCTCTTTCGTTGTGTATCTCTCTCAGTTTACCGATCCGCTACTTATACGCAAAGCGCGGACGTATCGGAGAGTACCGACGTCACAGCCTAAACCTAACCTGAAAAATCCTTCCCGAACAGTGATTTCGGCCGATCTGTGCGTCGACTGAAATTTTGCCTTTATCATTCTCGGCATATATAATATCCATATTGTTCCATCTTATCTAGTTTTATACAGCTGATAAAACTCTATCTTCCTATCCATGTAAATTCCCAAACTGTTATTTGTTGATTTTAATATTTAGAACAGAAGTGGGTTTACATGCTTTTAGCGTAACTGTGGGCAGCCGAAATACGCATATATCTCCGTAAATGAGAACTTCCTACCGTTCCATCTTATATGCAGTTATACACCATCCTTCCCTGTACTGAAATGTAAAATCCTTTTCATACGGATTCCCTTCGTTTTTATTTATCGTTGGCGATTTCCTCTGTCCGATACACATTTCGCTGATACGCCGCCATTTTGAAAGCGGTCACTCGATCGTAGATGGGTTTATAAATCTAACTGAACTCATTTGCAATGACTTGAAACCAATTTCGCGACATAGCTCCCCCATATTTTAAGCTGGATGATATCTAGCTTAACTATTGGGTACAAGACAATTGCAAATCGACCATTCCGAGGTTAGTTTTCCTTCCTTCTATCCTCCTCAAGCTCTGTGGGATGGCGACTTAGAAAATCTGCGCCTACATTCTGTTTTCCCGGAATATATTCAATAGTGAAGGAATATGGCTGAATCAATAATGACCATCTTAATAAGCGAGTGTTTGCATGACGTGATGAGGCCAAAAATGATAGGGGTTGATGATCGCACTGGACCACAAATGGTTTGCCATACAAATAGGGTTGAAACTTATTGATGGCCCACACCAATGCTAAACATTCCCTCTCTATAGTAGAGTAATTCTTTTCTGCCACGTTCAACTTGCGGCTGGCATAAGCAACAGGAAACAGTTCCTCATTCTGGGTCTGAGATTTTTGCAAAAGCGCGGCCCCAATTCCTACATTGCTTGCATCAGTCCGTACTATAAACTCTTGCGTCAGATCTGGTAACTTCAGAATAGGCCTACTAGTGAGTCTATGCTTCAATTCTGAATATGCATGCTCACACTCCGCCGTCCACTTTATTGTGTCAGGTTTTCCTTTCTTTGTCAGATCCGTCAAAGGTGCACATAAGGTGTTGAAGTCTTTGATGTACTTTTGATAGAATCCTCCTAAGGATACGAACGACCTCACATCCTTTTTTGTCTGTGGTCTAGGTGCATTCCTTAACTTTTCTATATTTTTGGGATCAGGAGACATGTTTCCATGACAAATTGTATGTCCCAAAAATTCTAATTCCTGACATCCGATTACACACTTTGTTGGACGAGCAGTCAAACCTGCCTCTCTGAGTCTACCCAGTAACATTGATAGAGAATGTAGATGATCCTCAAATGTTTCCGTGGCTATGAGAATGTCATCCATAAAGTTGGTGATGTTAGAGTTGTTCAAGGGTTCCAGCAATTTCCTCATCATCCTTGAAAATACGCTTGGTGCGTTTTTCAACCCGAATGGTAGTACATTAAATTCGTAGTGACCATCCGAAGTGCTAAAAGCCAGCATGTGTCGGATCTCGGGTTTGACAGGAATCTGGTAATATCCTTTACTTAAATCGACCTTAGAGAAATATTTCGCAGTACTTAGCGTCGAGAACAGCTGATTGGTATCTGGTAATGGATCAGCTTGGGTTTCAGTGATCGCATTCAATTTCCGGTAATCGATACAGAGTCTGTGTTCTCCACTTGGTTTTCTCAACAGTACAACACTTGAACTGTAAGGTGATTCTGACTTGGAAATGATTTGTTCTTGCAACAGATAATCAATTTCCTCCTTCAATGCCTGTGCCTTGGCATATGGTATAGGGTAGGTCTTCATGCAGATAGGTGTTGGATCGATGACCTTCATATCATATGTCAATAAGTTGGTGCATCCTGGTTTATCAGTTAGCACATCTGCATGTGTTTTAAAAACCTCTTTAACTTGCTCCCTCTGTTCCTGAGTTAACTGAGTACTAATTTTGACTTGTTCATATGTCTCAGTCGGTCTTAATGGATACTCTATTGAGGTAAGTGGTTCATGCTTCATTTCGGTTGCGATGGCCAGAGTCATCATATGAGCTACCTCCGTTGATGTCCTGTCATAATATTTCTTTAACAGATTAACATGGTACACCCTTTCTTTGCCCTTCTTGTCAATTTTGTAATTAGTCCTCGATATTTTCTCTAGCACGTTATATGGACCCTGCCAACCAATCTGCAGTTTGTTGTTACTGCTGGGCAATAGAAGAAGCACTTTTTCTCCAACAGCAAGTTCCCTATCCTTTGCTTTCTTGTTTTATAGTATTCAGTATGTTTCTTTCTGGCTCTGCGAAGATTGTCATTAGCCAATTTCCAGCCCATTTTCAGTCGAGTGGTCAACTCATTTACATACTGAATTGATGAGGTGACACTTTCCTCTGCCTTCTCATCTGTCCAAGTCCGCAGTAATGCTTCCAGTGGACCTTTTATAGGCCGACCAAACAACAATGTGGCCGGTGCCATTCCTGTGGAATTGTGTGGGACTTCCCGGTATGCGAATAATGCAGCGGGTAAGTATACATCCCATGTTTCAGGTTTTTCACTTGCCAGCTTCCTGAGAATAGAAATGAGCGTACCATTGAACCGCTCGACTTGACCATTTCCTTGTGGGTGATAAGGAGAGCAATGATAATGTCTGGCTTGAAAAATCCTGAACACTTCTTGGGTTAGCTTTCCCTTGAACTGGGAACCATTGTCCGTCAATATTTGATGGAAAGCCTAACCGGGTGAATATTGTCAACAATGCCTCTGCCACATGCTTAGAATCTATAGATGCCATGGCTACGGCCTCTCCCCACATAGAGCATGTATCAACTAGAGTTAAGATATAACTATTCCTTCTCTTAGTCCTAGTGAGGGGTCCAACAATATCCACTGCAACTCTCTCGAATGGAGTACCCATGATTGGCATTTCCCCTAGAGTTGCTGGGGCAGTCCCATGCTTGGGGGCTACCCGTTGACACTCTGGACAAGATTTCACATATCGTTTGATATCTTCCGTGATCCCTGGCCAGTAATAGTGACAAGCTATCCGTTGACTTGTGGCACCAATTCCCATGTGTCCACTAAATGGAATAGCATGTGCGAGCTCCATAACTTTCTCCCTGTATGACTTTGGTACTACCAGCTGTCCATGTCCTTGCGGTCCTGTACCAGCTTTTCTATACAGTAGTCCATTTTTCATATACAAGTCTCCTTTTTCTGGAGGGTTATGGGCCTTTGGCAATTTGCCAAAACAAGGCTTCAATGTGTCATCTTCTGATTGAGCCTGTTTCATCTGCTCTGGCTGAGTATTGTTAGGATTTTCCTCCTCGTTTTTGGTGCTCGACCTGGTCTGGACTGCCGCCAGGACAACAGGTTTTACTGGGTCACCCAAAAATACATACCTACACCCCAATATCAGCGGGTATATAGGGTCATCTATCACTGCGGCTGTTATCACTCCTTCCACGTAGCGAGATTTCACATTGATCCTAGCTATAGGAAGTGTCATGGTTGCTGTTCCCTTAGTTGCCCCTTGTATTTCCACGGTGTCTGTGGTAATTTGATCAGAGTGCACTAGGGTTGAACTCACAACTGAGTCGAAATCCAGGCCGGTATCATATAAGCACATGACTCGATTGCCGTTCACGGTTACGAGCTCACTCACAGGGGGATGACGGAGGCTATTCTGACTCCCTGTCAGTTCCATCATATCTGTCCTATTCCCTGTTGCTAAACATGCAGCGTGATGAGGGGTTTTCCTTCTACAATCTACAGTGTTGTGGTTGCTCATCTTACAAATTTTGCACCACTTATCTCCCTGTTTGTAGGGTTTCTTTTCCTGAGTCTGAGGGTTCTTGTCCTTATTATCAAATCTTGGCTTATTTCTGTATGGATGATCCTTCTGGTCAAGCTGGGTATTCTGCGGTGGTGGCTTATATCCTTCTACCTGCTTCCTTTTTGTTCCTACCAATTCAGCTTGAGCTGCTTGGTATCTCTCTGCACATTTCAAAATGTCTTCCAGCCTCTCTGCTCCTTGTTCCATAAGGAATTTCCTCATTTCTTGAGACATGGAATCTTTCACTTGCTCTAACATAACCATTTCTTTCAGATCCTCGTATGTTTTCTGATACTTACCTAAACTACTCCATTTCAACAAATACGTTTCTAGCCTAGCTGAGAACTGGTTATATGTTTCTCCAGGTAGAGGTTTAGAAGTTCTAAATTTCTTCCTGTATGCCTCAGAGTTCTTTTCATACCGGATCAGTAAGGCTTGCTTTAGTATTTCATAATTTTCCTGATCTTCTTTGGGGAGTTTCAGAAACACATCATATGCAATACCTCTCAATCCCTGGGATAACTTTAGACTCCATTTTTCCTTTTCCAGTCCATATGTAGAGGCTAGCCTTTCATACCTATCCAGGTACGACTCAATTGCGTCCTCCTTTTCAACAAATGGATCTAGGTGGAAGTTCATGGCCCCATTTGCTGTGTTTCTGAAAAGAGCTATTCGCAGAATGAGGTGAGCTATTACCATGGGTGATAGTCCCAGCCTGAAGTTCAAGATCAAGCTGTCTCATTTTCAGCTCATGGTCTCTCTGCTTGTAACCTCCTTTCTTCTCTCTCAGCTTCTAATTTCTTGGCTTCTCTTTCTGCTTCCAATTTCTTGGCTTCTCTTTCTGCTTCCAATTTCTTGGCTTCTCTTTCTGCTTCCAATTTCTTGGCTTCTCTTTCTGCTTCCAATTGCTTTGCTTCTCTCTCGGTGTACTTTTCACATTCCGTCGTGACATACCGGATCAGAGCGTCACCATCCATGCCAAGCTCTTTTCCCACCTGCAGTGTAGCAGACCTAAATTTGACCAAGTCAGCCATGATGTATCTGTAGTCTAGTAGGGCAAGCGATCTTACTCAAACTAATTTACTACAATATAATTAACTTATTTAAAATTAAAGTTAATTAAACTGACTTCACCATATATGAAACAGCTGTCTTATCTGTACTCAATGGTACTCCTACAAAAAATATAATTATTTCCTATTATGTTTACTCTTTCCAAAAAAAAATGTGTTCAAAAAAGAAAATTTCCTACACAGCAGAAATAGAAAGATGGCTCAGGAATATCAAAGATATATCCCGGACGAGCCCCCACTGTAGCGGGAGGTTATTTAAAAGTATATATTATGTAAGAGTATGCCAGTAAAGAGTTCTGACCTTACAAGTAATACCCCAGTCTTAGAAATAAGCACTGGTGTATTGTTATCATAAAAATAGTCAGACTGTAAAAACCCTGGTCCAGTTGGTAAGAAGTAGTACCAGGATTTAAGGTGTCTCCTCCCTATGACTATCTTATGATTACTTATATTCTAGGGGATAATAAAATGAACATTCACTGAAACCACAAATGGAAGAAGTGAATAAATCCTCAGGTACAGTTAAAATAGTTTAATAATTACACTAATATTCTATTTCTACTAGTTGGAAAAGAGTATACACATATATATAAAAAATATTCACACAATTACTATTATTGTCTGTTTAGACTTCAAGATCTTAAATAATAAAGTTACTGAAATCACTGTTATTAGTCCTTTGAATTTAAGGATAACTGTCATCAGTTGACTGAGTTTCTGTATGGTTAATTATTGTTTTGAACTATTGGCTGTTTCACATGTATAGGTGGTCAGTGTCAAACAGGACACTTATCTTTCCAACTTGGTACTGCTGAAACTGTCCTTTGCTGATATCAGACTTGGTAGGCCCAACAGTAGGGATGCCAATGACCAGTTGAAGTTCACTCTTTGGGGTCCTGCACTTTTGTGGGATTGCCTCGGATGAACTGCACCGGCTTCTGATACTGGACAGTCTGGTTTGAGTTATTTCATGGAACCCTCAGACTTCAGATACTGGACTTAAAAATGTTTCTGGCGATCCGCTCACAATTCATGGATAGTGGCGAAACTCTGCCTCCAGTCTGGCTCAAACCTCTTTCGTTGTGTATCTCTCTCAGTTTACCGATCCGCTACTTATACGCAAAGCGCGGACGTATCGGAGAGTACCGACGTCACAGCCTAAACCTAACCTGAAAAATCCTTCCCGAACAGTGATTTCGGCCGATCTGTGCGTCGACTGAAATTTTGCCTTTATCATTCTCGGCATATATAATATCCATATTGTTCCATCTTATCTAGTTTTATACAGCTGATAAAACTCTATCTTCCTATCCATGTAAATTCCCAAACTGTTATTTGTTGATTTTAATATTTAGAACAGAAGTGGGTTTACATGCTTTTAGCGTAACTGTGGGCAGCCGAAATACGCATATATCTCCGTAAATGAGAACTTCCTACCTTTCCATTTTATATGCAGTTATACACCATCCTTCCCTGTACTGAAATGTAAAATCCTTTTCATACGGATTCCCTTCGTTTTTATTTATCGTTGGCGATTTCCTCTGTCCGATACACATTTCGCTGATACGCCGCCATTTTGAAAGCGGTCACTCGATCGTAGATGGGTTTATAAATCTAACTGAACTCATTTGCAATGACTTGAAACCAATTTCGCGACACCAGTGTTCTTTTTAGCTATTGCAATGACAAGCCACACAGCACAGGGAAAATGATTTGATCATGTAGTTGAATACCTACCAGAAGCAGTATTTGCTCATTGTTAACTTTATTCAGTGCCCACACGAGAAAGGAACCCTGACAGTCTTAAAAGGTATATTCAGATCGCAGGCTACAAAAGGCAACAATTATGAATATAACCGTACATTTACAAGAAACTGTTGTGGTTAAAGAGCTGCTAAGTAATCAGTCTTCTAAATGTGATGCAGATGCTAAATGATGAAGATGTTGGCTTTAATTCTTCATCCATTATTATTTTCACAGGTATACTCCCTCGCTGGTACAGAATTCTCTAAATTTGTCATATATATACATCGTTTTTTTCTTCTTCTTCTCTTCTTCTTCTTCTTCTTCGTACACTCACAGACGTGCACTTGAATGTTCTCAAAGAAAGCAGTAGTCAGTTTGAGGCTATTTGAATCCCCGTAAAGCTTTTCCACGAAAGGAGCTGGCGTCGGCCATATGCGCTTTCTCTGTACCGCATATAAGGGGCAACTTTGAAGCAGATGTTCAGCAGTCATTTTATCAGTGCCACAGTTACACTGAACGGTAGTTCCTATCTTTAGCTTGCTGAATGGATGGTATCTCAATCTGTTGTGGCCAGTGCGGAGTCTGAAGGTTACCACTTGTTCTCTTCTGTTGAGCTGGTAGTAAGCTGTGTGTGACCTGGATGTTCTACATTCCATTTGTTTCTGTATCTGATTCTGAAAAAACTCTTTGCCTCCTCAAAAGTTATGCTTGCATCAGGCTGAGATAGATGTGAACCTTCTTTTACCATTCTGTCATATATCGTTTAAACATGCGAGTACTTTACGCAAGCTCCAAGTCCAGCATTCATTATAAGTATTAGGAGCATATCCATCAGTGAAATCATATATTGGAGTGTTATGATAGTTATCGGTGCTTTCTAAAAATGCTGTCTTTAGCATGGTTGGGTTGGCTCCTCTTGTTAGTCTGCTGTCCGTGAATATGGCTTAAATTATAAGTATTGCGCGATAAAGGATTGGATATATTACATTTGTGTCCATTGACTGTGGGAGATAGTGTTGCTGTTGCTACTTGTGAGGATTTTTGTTTTAACCTGTTAATGGCTTCCATGTGTCAGCCACTTGTCTATGTGCTTGTCTGGTCCCATGATGTTATAACGATCTGCTGCTTCCACGAAAGCACGTTTCGTTGTAGGTCCATAGGTTCTGTGTCTGTATCGCTATCATAGGCAGCTTGATCTCTTCTTCTTCTTTGATCCATAACCGCCAACCGTCAAAGCAGTCAGCGGCCATCACGCCTGGTGGCGTCTTGTAGGGCAGCAACAAATTGATTCCACTTTGCTCGGTCGGCGGCCATCCTTCGTACAGTGCCCCAACTGTGGTTCATTCTTTGCATCTCAGCTTCCACAGTTCTCCGCCAAGTTGTTTTTTGGTCGGCCTCTCTTTCGCTTTCCCTCGGGGGTCCATAGCATAGCTGTTCTTGCGATGGTATCAGGGTCCCTTCTGAGGACATGGCCAACCCAACTCCAGCGTCTGCCAGCTATGATGGTGTGCATGTCCTCCTGGTTACTCCGAATAAGTAGTTCTTGGTTGCTGATGGTGTTTGGCCAAAAGATTCGGAGAATTTTCCTTAGGCAGATTGTGTGTGGAAGGAGGACAGTTTCGACATTTCCTTCTCTGTTACTCTCCAACATTCCGCACCATAGAGAAGCACAGAAAGTACGCAGCTCTCATACAGTCTTAATTTGGTGTTTGTGCTGTACTGGGAAGACTTCCAAATGTTGTTGAGAATAGCAAAGGCTGTTCTCGCTTTATTCATTCTGTTGTTAATGTCCTTGCTTGTTCCGCCGTCAGGTGTTACTATGCTTCCTAGGTAAGTAAATGTGTCTGTCTGTTCTAACTTCTGGTTCCTTACTGTTATTGGCTCAGGATTGCCCACATTTAGTGTCATGACCTCTGTCTTCTTCAGATTGATGTTCAGGCCAACCTGCTGGCCATACTTATTCAGTCTATCAGTTTTGTCTTGAATGTGTTGGTGTGAATGCGCGAGCAGTGCAATGTCATCTGCATATTCCAAATCTTCCAGTGTAGAAAACGTTGTCCATCTAATTCCTCTTGGACTGCCCTCTGTTGTCTGGCGCATCACCCAATCTATGACTGTCAAAAATAATGTTGTTGATAAGGGGCATCCCTGTCGTACTCCTGTTTTCACTTCGAAAGTTACATTACTCGATCCAACACTGCACGTAAAGTTAGAATAGAGGCTTTTTATAATGGAAACAATGCGGCTGGGAATTCCATAAGCCCTCAGAATTTTCCATAGGCTGTCCCTGTGTATGCTGTCGAAAGCCTTTTCAAAATCAACAAAGTTAATGTACAGCAGCTTGATCGCTTGGTTCTTATTCCCCATATTAGAATCCACGAGCTTGGTTTTTCGACCTTATCATAATCTCCCTTAGTGGCTTTGCTCTTTACGAATTGCGGAGGCAGGTTATTATCTATGACTAATTAGACGTATTATAGGTACAGCTGTCTTGGAATTCCTTTCTTTGTTTTCCACCTGGTGATTGCAAGATGTTTAACTATTTCAGGTGTCTACTGGCACTGTCTTTCATTATGGGCTTATAACCTACGAGGAGTAGCTGCCTGTAAATATATTTGATTTTCTTCTCTGGACAGCAAGTATCCACCGGGTTCTACTGTGCAGTTGATACACACTTACTTTCGTTGATGGTACTTTTGAACACTGTCTATGCTGTTTCTTTGTGTGTTTATTTTTGCGTTTCCAGAATTAGCAGTACACATCTATTTGGCTGGAGTTCTATTTAGCTTAGGTAGGGCACAGTTTTTTTCCCCTGCTGTCCAAGAAAGTGGATCATCTGCATACAGTGCATCTGATAAATTTCATTAGGGGGGTGGTAAGTTAATTTCATAAAATACCAGGAAGAGGGTGAGGCTGAATGCAAAATTTTGTGGTAATCGTTTTTTAAGGAATGATGAGTTCGTGCCTCTTACTGTTGTGTGTATTGTTCTACTACTCAGGAAAGATTTTTTTTTTTTGAGCGGGGGGAGGGGGGGGGGGGGGGGGGGGGGGGGGGGGAGGGTTATTTTACGATAAAATTAGATATAGGTTCAGTCAGGCGGCAGAGCATTTTAAGTCAATGCATGATGTCAAGAATGATAATGTAGGTGTTATATGAATTATACATTTATGACACCTGTGCTCCACATGGAGCTTTGTTATTATCATCAGATGGAGATGGATGAGTGAGATTGTATGGACTGATTTATTTATTAGAGTTCGATTTTAAGCATTCGCATGGCAATGATATTAATGGTTGTGTGTGAAGATGGTTTGGCCATGACTGCAGAATGGGAGAAGATCGGATACGACGACAAGCATGGGAAACAAAGAGCCAAGGATCCAGACCCCGAGGACGACCCAGAGTCCGCTGGGAGGACAACATTAGACAATCTTTGAAGGACCGAGGACTAGAATGGAACCAGGCCAGGAGGAAGACAGCCGATAGGATAGTCTGGCGCTCTCTCTTCCAAACCTTTACACCTCACGGTAGAAGGGGAACGACTAAGTAAGTAAGTGTGAAAATGGTGCACAACTTGATCGCCTGTGACGTCACCGAGTTTTGAAAAGCACCGTGCCGTGCGAAAGACAAAGAAGAACATGGAGGCTGTTAATGAAAGAAACCAGCTCTCGGTGTGTGTGTCAGGCAGCTAATGTAGATTGACCTGGATTGTGGGGTCTGAACTTTACTTTGCTATGATTATTTACTTGACCTGGAATGTTGGGTCTGAACTATGCTATACCATGATTATTGACTTGACCTGGAATGTTGGGTCTGAACTATGCTATACCATGATTATTTACTTGACCTGGAATGTTGGGTCTGAACTATGCTATACCATGATTATTGACTCGACCTGGAATGTTGGGTCTGAACTATGCTTTACCATGATTATTGACTCGACCTGGAATGTGGGGTCTGAGACATATTATGTCACGTCTGTTGTACGTATGCCAGGAACATTCATTATTATTTAATATTAAATCGTTGATAAGTTCGAAATGACTGTTTTCCTGATTTCCTTGCAAGAAGGCTGGCAGTTTTATCTATTGCCTCTAGATAACGAGACAAATGACAGAGTATGGTAGAAATAGTCCACAATTGTGTCCTTGATACATGACAAAAATTAAAATTGAGATTAGTCGTATGTTCTGATAAGTTATAATCTACTGAATATAAAGATATAAAAATCAAAATAACCCATTCTAAGTAGCTATATTTTAATTAGGAAATTGTATTCTCTTAATAAATATTGCTTTTCATATGAAAGGTAAAGGTCAAGGATCCCGTTACACGCCAATTGAGGCATATTGGGAATATGGTGTTAGGCCCGTATTTTCTTGACCATCGGCACACTAGGAGTGATGTGGTCAGCATCACGCCGGCCGCCTTAACCTTCCCAGAGTTGTTCTGGTACCCAATTCATGAGGCTGGGTCGACCCCGGAGCCGTTTGCGATCTAAAAAATCCCACCTCAACTGGGGATCGAACCATGGACCACCGAGCTAGGAAGCCAGTGCATTAACCACTGCACTACCATGGCTCCATCTTCATATGAAGAAAACCATACATTTCTCAGAACCTTGTTTTATGTTTCTAATTTTCTTATAACTGGCGTATTTCTTAGTTAGGCAACACGTGATTTGATACAGGTGCTCTCCATTCAAATATATTTGATCAGAAATGGCTTTTGCTATCTTATCAACATTTTGATTTATTTCTAATAATATTGTAATATTTAGAAAAAAACATTTACTATCTTTAGCTACTGACTTTAAAGTTCTGTATCTCAAAATCTACTACAGTTATCAAATATCAAAAATCGAATCTGTTAAAAGTTTTAAAATACAATGAGAAGTTTCAATGTCAACTTTGGGGCTCATTGCTTAACAGATTAAAAAGCCTTAGTGAATTAAACTATAGGATTAAAATCAAATATGGCCGCTGTTTCC
This sequence comes from Oreohelix idahoensis, assembly GCA_024509875.1. Taxonomy (NCBI): domain Eukaryota; kingdom Metazoa; phylum Mollusca; class Gastropoda; order Stylommatophora; family Oreohelicidae; genus Oreohelix; species Oreohelix idahoensis. The sequence goes on along the minus strand of JAMPIV010009200.1, from coordinate 416,999 downwards.
ATGACAATAATTAGCATTATATCGTCCAATGCGTTGGTATGCATAGGTATTACTTTTGTACGTGTATTTGTATCGAAATCCTAGTTATTTATGAAAACAGCACTTCACTAGTTCCTCCGCTTAATTCAAAAGCATTTTTTCAGTTTATGTCAATTTTTGTCATTTTAGCAAAAAGCCCATGTCTCCATACTATTTGCCTGCTTGCTACAGATCATTTTCATTTAGTCTCCAATTCTCTTTTCCGTGTGTTTTTCAGTCTACCTCTTTTTCTCTCACCCTGTGAATTCCATAATAAGACCTGCCTCTTAATTCTATTGACAGTTTTTCGTAAGTGTGCGTCTTATCCATATACAGTGCCTTTTTTTCTCTCATTTTCTGTTTCCCCGGCATTTGTCTGGTTCCTTTGCTATATGTACTTTCAAATCTATTTGCTGTGACCTCTCATCAAGTGTTGCCGCTTTGTCTTGCATCTGAATACGGTTATGGGACAGAAGAGTAAGGTCTTCAACAAAATCTAGATCATCAAGCTGCTTAGTCAGACTCCACTAAACTCAATTTCTGTTGGTTGAAGGCGATATTTTCATTTCACAGTCTATAGCCAGTATTAAGAGAAATGGTGACAGGGTGGATCCTTGCCGCGCTCCAGTTCTTATCTTTAACGATTCTGTAAGTTGTCTTTTTTGTAGAATTCTTGTCTTATATTCTTACACGTTTTCTTTACTAAGTTAACGATCACGAGGACCTCATAATACCTCACTAGATTATAAATGTATTCTCTACAAACACCGTCAAACAACCTTTACATAGTTCACAAATTAATTATAAAGAGGTGACTTCAAATGTAAACTATGGTCAACCATTATTAGCAATGTGGCTATTTGGCCCGCACAGGATCTTATTTGTGTAAAACATGCTTGTTGATCTCTCAGTTGTTTATCTTCTGATACTTTTAATCTCTCAGCAATGATACTTTTTTTTGTCACCCGTGTGTTACCGGGGCCCGAAAGGGGAGCAAAGAATAGTAACACTATTCCCTGCCAAGCATGTCATAGAAAGCGACTAAGGCGGGTTGGGCATGAGGCCGGTTACCCCATCCTGTTAAAAATTTGGGCCACAAAAAGCTTCAACAAACATGGACAAGTCAGTTGGGGAAAATGGAGCACGGCCATCCAAGACAGGGGAGGGTCCTCTCGCAGGGAGGCGTATGATGCAACGCAGAGAAACCCGAAGGGAGTCAGTGTTGCTGACTAACCATCTTTGGAGAACGTGGAGAGAGCTTGAGATGATGGCACGTGACAGGAGGACTTGGCATGTGTTTGTTGAAGGCCTATGCTCCTTTGGGATTGGAGGGTTATGAATGAATAAATGAATGATACTTTTAAATATTTTCTGGTTCTGATAGTACCATTATTCCTTTGTAATTTGTGCACTCTTGTAAATCTTTTATCTTTGGCAATGTGATCAGTTATTCTTCCTTCCATTCTGTTGGTAGTTCTTCTCTCTCTCTCTCTCCCGCTTTACTCAGTAATTTGTATAATATTTCTGTGGAGTTGTCGATATCTGCTTTGATGGCCTCTGCTGGAATGCTATATCGGTTATCTTTTAGGAGCTTCAATCTGACAGACTCAAACTGGTTCTAACTTTCCATCCTCACTGTCTGGCGGTGAAGAGAATTCTGTTTCGACATCCACTCTGATCCTGATACCAAAGAGTTGTTTCGTGATACACCTTTGGTAGCATATCTTAGGGATAGGAATTTTAGGGATATTCTTGTACACAGTCGCTTGCGACATACCAGCCCTTCATACTTTGGTACTAAACGGTGCCAACGCCGGATATGTAAGAGCTGTCCGTTTGTACTCCAAACTCAGTCACTTTTCCGAAAGGAAAATTTATCATTAGAGAGTCTTTCACGTGCGAATCCAGAAACCTGATTTATGCTATCATCTGCAAGAGGTGTGGCATTACCTATATTGGTGAAACTGGCAGGCGTTTGGCAGACATGTTTCGTGAGCACTTGAATGACGTCTATCATGGCAAACATTTACCGGTGGCCCATTATTTCAATAGGCCTGACCATTCAGGTAATTCCGATATTCATGTTACTGCCCTCCTTTCATGTGCCGGTAATGACAAGACTCGCTTTTTGTTGGAGAATCGTCTTATTTTTAAAATGGGCGTTTTAGCTCCTGATGGCTTGTGTAGCAAAATATGCGAGAATAAACGCTCAATTCAGTACGATTTAGGCATAAAACGATAATAAATACATTAGCCCGCATGTGTCTGACGGTTGGCATCTTCGAAGCCAGCAGCGCTGCTTTTTGCACAGTGCTAAGCCTATAGAACGATTTCACGGAAAAAGTCTGACACGCTTTAGTTTCGTTTTCGACAAACACTACTAATATTTAACTTTTGCCCAATCTGCTGATTACACTTTGTAGTCTAGCCTTACAATTAACTATTGGCGGAAGCATGCCGCAATATAGCTATCTGAAGTAACACTTTCTGTCAACTTTGTAGCAAAATCAGTAAATGGCCTCTGTTGCGTGGGTGGTTTACTGGTGTTGGAGGGTCCTTCGTTCGATTATTATAAGTTTAGTTGGGATGCTTGCTTATTTATCATTACACAACTTGTGTCCAAGCAAACCCCGGTTCCGTACGAACTGATCCATTATTACTATAAACTTCTTACAAGAAAGAGTTCATCAGGTCAAAGGACCGTCAACAATGCAAGTTGAAGCAATCAAACGTAATCAAAGGAATGTGGGTAAGCCTTCGATTCGAGTCCAATATTTATTACAAGTTGACGCACGAAGACAGTTCACATCGGTATACATTCATATATAATTCATTAGAAATTACATGCATAGTATTCATGTCCGTCCGTGTCAAAACAATATGTCAGATGAACATCGTGGCTATATACGTGCGCTGTTGTAGTCAACAGCCAGAAATGAGCACATGAGTTCTTGACAGCTACAATTTGAATCATAATGCGATTCTCCTTCCATCATTTAGTTTAATTTAATTAATCTCATACTTAGATTAATATCCGAACTGACCCTGAGTTCTACATCGATTCATCTATATAATATAGGCTATATACTCAGCCTTTTTTCCTTGGAAGAAATTCAAGACACGACCTTCTTGCTTGACGGATAGCGTAACAAGGGCCATGTAACCAAGTCACACAGCGTGACCTTCCCAACGCGAATGCGTCATAATCTCCGCATATATTTCGCGTTCAGTATACCGTAAAATATCGACATATTCTATAAATGTTAATGACCCCTAAACGTTGCGCACGGCTAAACCCCAGCAGACGCCGTCATTTAAAATAACACCGTAACAGCCTCATCAAAGACAGGCTGCAAGGTCAATCCCAACAAAGCCTGTGTGCTGTGGTGTGTGACGGCATTGCCTCCACTGCTTTGCAGTAGTGGTCCAACAGTGGCCAAAACTCAAGAGTATGCAATATGGGCCTTCAAATGTGTCTACCTTCGCACAAGATTATTCTCGACAGAGATGTTAAGTTCTGGTCTATAATTCTCCAGCTGTTTCTACTGAGTTAGTTTTGTGGTCGTGTATCTTTCTTTTCTTTATTGGCAGGTAATAAAAGTCTTTATATCAGGTAAACGTTCATAAGCACGACTGTTTAACATCACAAATCACCAGGATGAAAACTTCAACGATCACAGGCACATCTGCTGTTACGACTGATAACAACTGAAGCGTAGACGACATGTAGCATTAAAAGTCACCACAGAATATACAGGCACTGTGTTGAAATAAATGCAGAAAAAACGTTTTAAGGCCTGTTTATTGTTGTTAAATCTCTGCTCATTTCTGACATCTTCTTGTTACTACAGCGTTTTACAATAGCATGGAAATAAGTCAATAACTTCTCAAAACGATTAACTGTCCTGTCTTCGTCCTTAACAAATGGCTACAGCAGGTTTTAAAAGGAATTAAGCTGTCACAGTTTCTCTTTCCTGCGAATATATTATTATCCTCCTTCTACTTAGATAATTGTGGTACCACGGTGTCTTCGACTAGTCGACAAGAAATTGTTCGTTAACTGTTGCAATGTTCTCGTAAACGTTCTGTTTAAAGCAAGCACTAGTTATCAAATTAACTCTCCTTGGAAATAAAGACGGGCGCCGATGACTTAGAGCTGAATGTTGAAGAGTTGTTGTCTGTTGAGAGGTTCTTTATTCGTTCCGTTTCTAACTAACAATATCAGCAGTTCTTATGGTCTAAAAGATGTTTCTACTTCTACAAAATCATGTCTGTTATTGTCGGCAATATGCCCTCTAACTGGTATCTATAACCTGATCAACCTACTGCGTTAGTTTTTCATTTTGCTAACGATTGTCACGCGATTCTACCTGACGACAGACATTGCATCCGGTTGATTCTAGCCAAGCGCATTCAGCTTATGATTTAAGTTCCTTGGAACGGTTCTCAGTTTATTTGCAAAAGTAACTTCTAACTTATTGAAGAACTTTTTTCTATTGTATTTACTATATTTAGAGAATCACTGCTGCCGAAAACTGTTGCAGTCACAGAGTTCGACCTGATCATTAATTTCTTTTGACATACTGCGCATTTCAATAATCTACATGTACTGTCCTAATCTCGTCGTCTTTTTTTATTTAACGTAACCATTAACAAATACATGTGATAGGGTGGGCGAGATGATGATGATGTTGTTGTGATATGTGATCACTTTGTTGCACACTCGCAACCGACCCGATCAACAATAAAACTCTGATTCTAAGGCAGGGGCTGTATTTATTCATACAACCTTGTCTGTGACCATAAGCACATAAAGCAAACATTAAACAAATAAAACAAAGCAAACGAAACACCCAGCCAGTGCTCAATTGCTAATCCTGAAACGCAAACAAAGCACCGACTAGTTAAAATCATAATAGTTAAATAATGAGAAACGATACTCTCACCTGCCAAACAGTCCTTCCACGCCACCTGACACACTCAACTATCACTCACACACACTCCTGCATGTCGTCCAATGAGACTAGTATGGTGTTGTGCATGAGGCTGGCAATCTCCCCATGTAACACAGATTGCTACCGAAACCACTACTACAAGAACATCTTAATGCTTTGTGAGGCTTCATGTGGATGCCAGCCACATTGGTGGCCCCATGCTCCATAAAGAGCGAGAAGAGAAATATATGTCTCCAAGTTAGCCCACGTGCTCTCACAAACCATTCTACATAAAACAATAATTAAATAATAATAAAATGAACAGAGAATAGTGTTCAACTAATTGTACAACGAATACTCTCATTAATGAGCATAAACCACCACCTCGCAACTGATCCATCTCAACACTCGTCCTTGCACTCTGAAGCATGTAGTATTTGCCGACAGATGAGATTGTGAACTCATTATATGAAACAAATCGTTACCGAAACAACCACTGCAATAGCATAAAAATGCTTCTTGTGGGCTTGTGATGGACACCAGCTGCAATGGTGTTTCCATGCTCCGCAAGGAGCAAACAGAGAAACACCTCTGTCTGCAAGTGCCTTACGCACAAAGGAGTGGCATTGCGCTCACCAGAAATCTAAATGACTATTCTCACTTCACTCAAAGTAATCCACTACAGTAGCATTATGATCAATTATCGTGAAATACACTAAATTACCCTTACATCAAAAAATAAAATAAAATTGCTCTTGACTTAAGAAAACTAGAACTAAATACATCACCTAAAGGAAATTTAACACGAAAACTATCTCTTCCATCACTGAAGGAAATTACATTAACCTGCCTTCACCCACGTGTCAATTCACACAATATAAAATAGCGTAACATTATAGGCCTATAAAACGTGGTAACTAAGAGTGTTAATGCAGACTCAGTGGCGCAACCTTTGTGCACAGTGATTGATGCTTTTCACGAACACGTGGCTGCCATCTTGCCAACAGTTAATATTAGTAGTAGACTGCTTTTCTGCCCGGCCTCACGAATAAAATAGGTTCCTACTATATTCGCTTTTCTTGCCCGGTCTAATGAATGAAATAATTGCTACTAAACTCTCACAGCTATGATCTGGACTTAACACTAGTAAAATCTATCCACACATTATTTTCCCTCATCTATCATTTCAGAACTAAATATAATGTCCTAAAAGAAATCTCCTTAGGAAACACATTTATCTATCTATTTCGTTAAACATGATACCAAATAGGTGGCAGACCTACATCCCTATATTCTTTCTAACACTATCACCTTCTACCTAAATTAACTAAGGTGTTCAAGGCATCTACAGATCGACTCTGGTTTCTTTCTCTGCGTGTCTCACATCTTACCTCTACCGCGAATTTCACCAAAGTGACCCTTCTCCTGCGTCAGACTTTTCACATGCCAGCGATGCTGGCTCGCGCAGTCACGTGGGCTGCGCGCGCATCGAAAATATATGGGCATTAAACACATAAATATGACATGAGGGGGCCTCTGGGGTGTTTTTATGGCCCCATCACATATTTGATGGCCCCATCACATACATATAATTGTCAGTCTATGTCATCAATTTCATTATCGTCAATATTATTAAACATCAATAAAGTCGCTCGTGCTCTGCACGCTGCGACACCATGCTTCGGAAAGTTCATAGTGAATGGCTCCGGCATAAATGGAAAACCTCCATAGAAGCCTCGAATCTTCAGGAACTGGTGTGGATCTACTGCCCTGGTCATGCAGTGGTACACGGCAATGAAAGAGCTGATAGACTAGCTCCAAGAGCACCCATAGAAGGTGCGTTGGATAAGGATATGAGAAAGATACTGAGAGCAATTAATGATCACCTATTAGAGAATGACACTGCAATCGATGAATCATCAAGGCTCAGATTGCTGGAATTTTGCATCAACGTAAGACCAGCAGGGATGGATGTATAAGAGAATGCATCCGACGTGTATACAACCAGCGCGCAACAGGAACAATTAGCATTCATACCCTTCGACGTTTGCTGAAGGAGACTGAGCATATATGGGTTTGCCCAGAGTTCAGTGACGTCGATTCTGATCAACACTAATAACAATTTCACGGATTTATCATGGTTACAGGTTGTTATATAACATTGGATGATCTCAATCTTTATTTTCTTCTTGGCCATTTTAGATGTTACTTATAGTAGTCTAGCTCCCATTGCTTCTTATTCTATGAGTTTTTGTGTGTGTGCTTGCTGTGCCATCATTATAGCCGCTCCCTCGCAATGTGTGAGTGTTTTTCTTCATGTCCTTCTCGTTTTATCGGTTTCTTCTTTTCTATTCATTTCCACCCTGAAATCATAATTTCAGTCTTGCCCGACATTTCTGCTGCTAAATGCGCAGTTGTCTCTTCCTTATTCAATGTACGAACATTCCAGGTGCCTAATCTGGAAATTTTCTTGTAAGAGAAGCGGTTAGACAGCAACACAAACTCCTTTCTGCGTTTTATGGGTAACATCATGTTCCTCTTCACCAGAGGATGTTCTTCTGTCTTGGGCGGCTGAATAATATATTGTTTTCTTAAGTTGACTTGTCAATGAGGCTTTTTTAAAAAAATGTTACTAGAGTATTATAGGATATCGGGCCACATGTCCAACCCCTGTAGCTTTTTACGACCTGCACGGTACGTTACAGTGTTAATATTTTCTGCTCTAGTTTCAGGCCCATGTAACACACAGTAATGGAACGTTATAGACGGCTTAATACAATTGTGAAATTTTGCGCATATACAAAACACACAGTGAGGCAACTCATATCTGCTACCTAAAAAAAAAACTTGCTTTATTTTATGCCTGATATATTTTCAGTGTATGCCTTAACTCGGTCTCTATGTTTTCTATTCCTCCAGTACGACATGGGTTACTCTTGTCAACATCATCTCATGAATACTATGGTGGATGATCCCGTACATTTACTGCCATATCCAACGCAGATAATAAACTTTTGCTTCGCCATCCTCCTCGTCATGTCGAGATCTTTGCACGCTCATACCTACAACAACAAATGGGAGTCCAACCGCCTCCGACTTGAGTACGAGACTACATCTGTGTATTTTCATGTAAGAAAACAGTCAGACTGTCATCTTTGGTGGAATAGCATGCCACATAAGAGATTCGCAACTCATTAATGTTTTTTTTCCTTAAGTATGAATTCAACTATAATGTAATAGTCAACCTCACAATGACAGCATCGTGCAACATAGCTGAAAGCGTCGAAACATGTTTTTATCAGGGAACACGTAAAAGACAAGGGGGATAGCAGACAAGAAACTGAAATAACAATAGGGAGATAGCTGACAAGAAACTGAAATAACAATACGGAGATAGCAGACAAGAAACTGAAATAACAATAGGAAGATAGCAGACAAGAAGCTGAAATAACAATAGGAAGATAGCAGACAAGAAACTGAAATAACAATAGGAAGATAGGAGACAAAAAACTGAAATAACAATAGGAAGATAGGAGACAAAAAACCGAAATAACAATAGGAAGATAGGAGACAAAAAACTGAAATAACTAAATGATTATTTCCGGAGTGTTGTCTTTTTAGGAAGAAAAGTTTTGTTTCGGAAAAGTGTTATCATAGGATACATTGTTATTTCAAGGAAAAGGGTTATTATAGGATAAAATGTTTTTTCAGTTTCTTGTCTGTTATCTTCCTATTGTTATTTCAGCTTCTTGTCTGCTCTCTCTATATTGTTATTTCAGTTTCTTGTCAGCTATCTCCGTAGTTATTTCAGTTTTTTTGTCTGCTATCTCCCTAGTCTTAATTCAGCTTCTTGTCTGCTAATTCCCTATTGTTATTTCATCTTCTTGTCTGCTATCACCCTATTGTTATTTCACTTTCTTGTGTGCTATCTCTGTATTGTTATTTCAGTTTCTTGATTGCTATCTCCCTATTGTTATTTCAGTTTCTTGTCTGCTGTCTCCGTAGTTATTTAAATCAAACGACATCTCTCTCTCTCTCTCTCTCGCTCTCTCTCTTTCTCTCTCTCTCTCTCTATATATATATATATATATATATATATATATATATATATATATATATATATATATATATATATATATATATATATATATATATATATAGAGAGAGAGAGAGAGAGAGAGAGAGAGATGTCGTTCGATTTAAGTAATGTGAGAGCAGACCACCTAAGCTTTCAAATTAACAAATTCCACGAAATGTTATGCCTCGTTAACGAAGTGGCTTTTCCGAGTTAAAAATTGCGCCTGTGATTAAATTTAACAATGATTCATTGTATACTCTTGCCTTTTCATGGCCGTCACACACCGTGATAAAACAAGTTTCGCGCACCTGCTTAAAACTAACAAGGAAAATGTTGCAACAATCCTGCGTTGTTATTTAAATGTTATATCCGGTGATCCCAGAGAGCTACACGTAACAATATCATCATATGTAGCCATGTTACAATACGCCTTCTGTAGCTCACATGTCATTTGTTAACCAGTCAGAGCAACAAATGTGATACTGACTACGTGATATCAGTTAGCCAGAATCAATCTAAGAAATTACAAGGAATGGTAAAAATATGAAAGAATAAAGCGAGGGACAATCAATTAATGTCGAACGCGTCGACATTGCAAGCACCGTGCGGGGTTCTGGTACTGACACAAGGGTCAAGATTCAGCACAACCAGCTGTCTCCCTGGTCACACATCGGGTGCTGGGTGCCTTTAAATCATAGCATCAGGATGTCCCCAGTTCCAATACAGGATTCGTGGTGTCAGAAATCCTGCTATTTTTGTGGTACCCTATCCCATGTACTCTCTGGTTGACAATATCCACATACGCGTAATAACGGTGACATTTTTAGTGTAATATTAACAATAGTAATACTATTGAAGAAATACAAATGAAAGAAAATTGTCAAAACGCTATAATAGTTAATGAATAAAAACTAACACACCATTAAAAAAAGAACCAAACATTTAAAAAAAAAAAAACTAACTACCCAATATAAGGAAAAACAATGAAGAAACACAAACAACACGACACGTGAAAATACACATTCTATTATAAATTGACACCACCAACTGTCAAGTATAATATACTGAGCAGGGCACCAATAGTCGCACCGCTACAGTATGATGGTGATGGCCTATTGAAGGTCTGCAGAAATTGGCTCGTTAAGAAATAAAGAGACCGATTCGAGATAAGGACAAAAAGGGAAGGCGAATGCTTTTCACTAATTAGTGTTTTCTAGCTCTCCACACCTAAGCCTACGTTGCCGTTGGTTGGAGAGCTTGAGTGCCCCAATGATCCCAGGAGCTATGCCGGCGGGAGTTTTACTCCTGGCAGTCAGCCAAGCCGAACAGGTCCTTGGTGAGGGGCCAGACAAAAGGGCTGTGGTGTAGTTGGAACCCTATAGGTGTAGATGCAGAACCCGCCGGAGAGTGGTACATGTTTTGGTCTGCGCTAATCCACCCCCACTTCATGGGTTAAATGCTTTCTTGCCTCATTCTTTACTGTTTGTCTCCTATCCAATAATCCCCATGGATGACGAAGAGATACAGGCCAGCGGACATTGCACCTTTGTCCCTCTGTGACAGCCTCCTAGGTGGCGGGGAACGCCAGATATACCATCACTGCAGAAGGGCTGGCAAAGCTGACTGAAGAATGATGAATTAGCTGACCAAGACGTATATGCTATCCTTCTGGCAGGACGTGATGATCCTGGGATACTGATACACTTTGGGGAAACTGAAAAATGCATCCATACCCCCCCCCCCCTTGAAATCATGTATATGCCTCAAAGACACCAGACTCTATACGAGCTCGGGTGTAGCCTCGGTTATCAAGACCCGCGCTGCTCTTCGGTATCTGGGGAGAGCAGTAAAAAGTATACTACCAGTAATACACATAACACAGACACACTACGCATCCTCCAACTCAACATATCAGGAATCCGAAACAAAAAACTAGGACTAACCAAGATTCTACTGGACCTTAAAATCCATGTTGCAGTTATCCAAGAAGCAATGCTACCAAAAGACACCTCCTTCCATATCACAGGCTATACAGTGTACCAGTGCAAGTGTATAAAATGTCAAGGATTAGTGACACTTATTCAGAATGACACACAAGCTGAGGTTTCCGCTCTTGAAACCAATGACGACACAGATCTACAGGAAGTGATAGTCTAGAGTGGTGGAAAGCCATTGAAAATCATTAACATTTACAACCCGCCAAAAGCACACTTTGCTCTGAAACCTTTCCAGACCACAGACTTGAGGAGAATGATCATTGCTGGTGACATGAATGGTCATTCACCTCTGTGGGGCTACACAGACAGGAACCCAACAGGAATAGCTATTTACGAACTCACTAACACTACCACACATCCTACTGCAGCATGCTCACACCCCACCGACACTGCTCCACCGCGCCAGTGGAACAAAAAGCAGACCAGATCTCACCCTAGTAACAGCAGATATCCACCCACATTGCTCAGTTAGAGTGCTCCACGACATCGGAAGTGACCACAGACCCATCCTCCTTGAGGTCACAAACACCAGGGAAATAAAAAGAAATTGCTTTACATCAACCCCATGGAACTACAAAAAGGCAGACTGGCATTTCTTTAGGAGGCAAGTAGGACAACGATTCGAGACCATCGACATGACGCTGGACATAGACAAGGTATATAGTAAAATCACCACAGCACTACTGCAGTCTGCAAAAGAAGCCATTCCACGAGGATATAGGAGAAAGTTTAAACCTTACTGGAGTACAGAACTGGATGCCGCTGTAAACGAGAGGAAAAAAGCAAGATGGCAAGCTGAGAAACAGCCAACTCCCGCCAACAAAGCAAATTCTAACCGGCTAACTGCAAAAGTTAAACGTCTGAGCAAACAAGCAAAAAGAAAAACATGGGCTAAGAAATGTGGAGAGTTAAACTTGCGGAAAGACGGAAAGAAAGCATGGTGCCTCATATCAAATCTCTCAGGAATTAAAAGAAAGAAAAACCCTGAACCCATCATTACAAGCACTGAACCGCTAACAAGGGATGCATAGAAAGCAGAAGCCTTCAATAAGCACTTTGCCAACGTAAACTAAAAACAACAACGCAAGAGACTTGACAGTGTTATTAGATCACTCACCAAAATGACGGAGAAACAACCAACAGCTAGCTGTGGGGTCTTTGAAAAGAACTTTACTCTTTCAGAACTCAAGATGGCCCTAAAAAATGGAAGAAAGGAAAAGCTGCTTGACCTGATCGGCTCTCTAACGAAATGATCTCAAATCTCTCAAATTATGAACTCTCCACCATCCTTGACCTCATTAACAAGACCTGGAGAGAAGGCAAGTTACCAACAGACTGGAGAAAAGCCAATATCATCCCAGTCCTTAAGAAGGCCAAACCATCCAATGAAGTAACAAGCTATCGACCGATCTCCTTGACATCAAACCTAGGCAAGATTACTGAAAGGGTGATAAATGAAAGGCTATATTGGTGGCTAGAAAGCAATAAGATCTTAAATACCAATCAATCAGGTTTTATAAGAAACAAACAGACAATGGATCAGTTGATACGATTCACCCAAGAGATAGGTGATGCCTTCCAAGACCCAAAAAAATGTGCTAGCAACATTTATTGATCTTAGACAAGCCTATGATCGAGTCTGGAGGATAGACCTCCTCTTCAAAATGCAAAGAATGGGAATATCAGGGCGAATGTACAACTAGCTAAAAGGTTTCTTCCACAACAGAACAATCCGAACAACATTCAGTGGAACAACATCAAAACAAAGGACCCTAGAGGAAGGACTGCCTCAGGGATCAGCACTAAGTTGTACACTGTTTCTTATATTTATAAATGACCTCCCAGATGTCATCACCTGCCAAAAAGCACTATTTGCTGAAGACCTGGTCATCTGGACAAAAGGAAAATACCTGCAAACCATCACCAAAAATATGAACAAAAACCTGACAACCATCTCTGCATACTGCCAGTTCTGGAAAGTTGAAATCAATGTAGAGAAAACTGTATGGCCTGTTCAGTCTAAACAAGAGAGTTAATGAGAACAACATTGAGGTCTGGATGAATGGAGAGAAACTAGCATACGAAGAATGCCCGAGATATCTTGGAGTCGAGCTCGACCGTAGACTTACCATGAGACCCCACATAGACAAGCTGATTGAGAAAGCACCCACAGGACTTAGGCTCATCAAGCACCTTTCCTCCTGCGGGTGGGGAGCAGACCAACACTCATTACGCCAACTCTATACTGGATATGTGCACCCAGTAATTGACTACTCCCTCCCCCTCCAAACTACTGCAAGTAAAAGCCTCTTACAAAAGCTAGACAAAGTCCAAAATCACGCTCTACGGTTTATAAGTGGTGCCATGAAGACAACGCCGACAGATGCATGCGAAATCAACACCAATATTGAACCCTTAATCCTAAGAAGAGAACGTTCAGCTGTGGAAACATACGAAAGGTATCTGAGAATGGACACAAAAGAGGAGAATAGGAAAATGATAGAGCAGTGGCACCAAATACACAGAATACAAAAGACATCTTTTCTTAAAAATGCAAAAGAAGCTTGCATCAAACACCACCTACCCGCAGTTAGAAAGCCAATGGTAACTATCAATAATGAACCACCTTGTTGGCAGGCAACTTCTCCCACAGTAAGAACTGAACTCTCTGACCCGTCAGCAGACAAGAACACTCTAGCACCACTACTGAAAACCATCGCATCAGAAACTATAGACTCATATCCACAGGACATCATCCATGTCTCCACAGATGGATCTGCATTTAAAGCTACCACCAATGCTGGATATGGCGCAGTGAAGAAGACCCCTCTTGCATCTTTGGCCCTTGCGGAGAAATTTGTTCCAGCTATGATGCAGAAATAACAGCACTAGAAAAAGCATTGTGCAGGATAATCTCAGACTTTGAAAGTGGCATCACTCCACCTGAGGATATTGTTATATTCTCAGACTCAAAATCAGCACTCCAAGCCCTAGAAAGCAAAATGTCTCCTAATATTAATAACATCTGTAGATTAATTGACCAATTGTTCACTTCGTATTGCGTCGAAGTTACACTCCAGTGGATCCCTGGGCATGTCGGATTCCCAGGAAATGAAAAAGCCGATAAACTATCCAAAAGAGGAGCAGCACTGCCCCAGTTCCCATCAAGTACCACACTGCAAACCTGCCAACCGATCCTGAGAAACAATTATAGGCAAGAATGGCTAAACCAGTGGGCTACCTCCCACACAGGGCGTCCATTCTTCAAACATCAAGCTAAACCAAACCCTCAAGGTCCAGTTAAACAACTGAAAAGAAGAGATCAGAGTCTAATTTTCCAGCTGAGAACAGGCCATGCCCCGTCAATAAACATTTAAATAGAATAGACCCACTACGTGAACCAAACTGTAGGCACTGCCACCACCATGAGGAATCAGTTGAACACCGACTGTTACAGTGCCCAAGACTAAGTGACCTGCGACACCAGCTACTCCCATCGCACCCAACCATCCACAATACACTCTACACATCATCACAACAACCACGTGACTATACAGTTTATTAGTTAAGTATTTGCACATAGAGGGTTATTGAAAGTAAAAAGGAGGGTGGGGAAGACAATTCCCACACAGATGAAATGAAAAGAATGTAGTTCATTAAATATGAGATTGAACTCAAGTAAATAGTGAAAAGATAAAGTGATATATTAAATGTTACTCAATGATGTCACTCTCTGTGAGTCTTTAAAATTTTCTCGACTGTATTTTTTTTCGATGGTATTGACTGAGTGTCCAATGTAGATGTATTTTATGCCGCGTGGTTTATCTCCAAGACGAGTGATTAAAGCTGAAGTACCCGCACGTGTCGTAGTGAGAACTTGGAAAATATACTGTCCTTCAAATCTTTGGAATCTCTCTAGCGTCGACAAACCATAGACAGTTGTCTCAGGAAAATGTCTGCTGTCTGATCTTGAAAATGCACTGACAAGACTAGAGCTCTTCACGAAATGATCGTCTTGTAACAACTGTGTTTCGTACAATGAAGCATGCTTGAATGAATGTACGGTGTGCAATCCACGATTAGAGTACACGAATTCACTTCATGCACTGACGCCTTGTGCTGCTGAACTTGGTGAAGGTTACCAGCTGTAACAGTAGAGTTCTGTTGTGGTATAGAGGTGTGCAGTACTGGTACTAAGTTTGATTGTAGAATCACTGTAGCAGTAGATATATATATATATATATATATATATATATATATATATATATATATATATATATATATATATATATATATATATATATATATATATATATATATATATATATATTGTCGTGGAATATTCTAATCCACATATATAAATTATTAGGTAAATATGAAGCCTAACAAATAAAATTAATAAAGAAAAGAGCAATGGTAAAATAACAGTGCTGTCACAAAGAATGTACTCGAAATCCCCCTTGTTTTCTGCTTCGTCTGCAAATTGTAACGCTTTCACGTTGATAGTAAAAGCTTACTGTATTATACCCGCTTTCTTCAATGAAACGTGTGCTGTATTTCTTGGAAAAACATTGAGAGGCAGACTGCGTAATGACCTAAATTAATCCTAACATTAATTATACTGCGTTACCAAAACGAACGAACAGATGGACTAAAGGATAAAGAGAGAGGGAGGGCTGAAAATCAGGAACGCATGCAACACGCGTCGCGCGATACACAAATGCTGCCATCACGCGTGTAAGACTACATGCACTAACTTTTTTTCAGACGGACAGTGATAAATTCACTACCCTTCCCAGAGTTAGGTTTTAAAATCACAAAAAACGCTTATTAGGAAAGATAACAATAGATGGGTTTACGTTGAAAACATTACAGTACCCAGACAGCACATCTTCGAAACAGGAGGTGAAGAAATTGCATATTTTGAACGCAGCCACGTAGCTCTTTTAAATTTGGATATTTGGGTTCCTTAGGGCTTGCTGACAAAGAATATGTAAAACGTTACGCAAATAGTCCAGGAATTAATAAATTATAACCAAAATAAAATAGTGGGGATGCCTGACAACATGGAATCATTTCTGCTCATAAAATTTTTTTTATAACGTGTTTGAAAAAACCTTACGTTACAGAAATAGCCTACCATGTAAACTCCAAATTGATTGGAGCGCAACAAATGAAAGACTAACCACGATTGGTCGGGCTATAAATACTATCTTGGTTGTTAGGGAGACGTAGGAAGGTAACATTTTTTCAAATACTTGTCGAAACGTGGCCTCATTGGCTAGACTCGCTGATATACTCACTTAGGAGCGTTAGTTCGAGACCACTAGTGCAAATAAGCTTGATAAAGCAACAGTGCGTTGAAGCCAGCTCATATTTTGCTAAATAAAAGCCTGGAACATAAGCAGATGGGAATTTGTGCCAGTAAATGTGCCAGAATTCATTGCTAATCAACGTATCTGTGTTTATTCTATGAATTGTGGTAAGCTTGAACCATTCAGTATCTTTTAATGAAAATTGAATGTGAATTGTTAATGTATGCCTGTATATATATGTGTAGTTCAGTGGCAAACAGGAGATAAAGCCTATAATGCTCCAGCCTGAACAGAGGGTGTCGGAGGGAAGTAAAACGGCATGGAATGGCCAAATAGTACACTGACACCTGGATGATTGACTAGAAAGAAATAATGCTGGAAGTGCAGAGGCGTGGTAACCATTAAGGAGGTAAATACTGGTATAAAGTATTTCAGATGAAGCTGACAGTTGGCCTAACGCTCTGAACTCAATGTTTGTGATGTATTGTGATCAGTGTAAAAAGAGAGTATAAGTTAGTTATGAAGTAGAAGGTACATCCTTCTTGATTTCAGGGACCGTGGTCTGATGGTACTGAGCAGCACCTGGTCAGAGCTTTGCTGAATCCAGAGTCGGACAGCATACTCCTTGGTCTTTTTAGCTATCAGTGAGGTGTCTCCAGAGCCCAGGGGAGAATTCGAGCAGAGGAGTCCTTTCCTGCCGCCATCACGCAAGATAAGCTGATTTGGCCAGCTGAGCTCAACATTATGTCCCCTCATCTTGAAATGACTTTGTAAAAATAACATTCAGAGGGGAATTTAATTGTCTTAATATCAGGAACTGAGAACATCTCCAATACTAGTTTCCTTAAGACAAACTATTGAAGTCATGATGACAAATACCAACAGAGCTTGAACAAAACAAAACCAGTATTACCTCATTTTACTACTACACAACTGACACACATAGGATATTTTTAATAATATATGTCACTACAATATTCATATTGATAAAGTCTGTACATATACTTGTAATTAAAATTGATTGTGATTCCTGGTTCCTTTGTATTTGAATCAGGACACATATACCTTTATGACAAAAATGAATACATATTGTTATTTGAAAAGTTATCAGTGACTCCTTAAGATATCCTCATAGAGTGTTATATGTATGTGAGTGTCACAGTGTTGTCAAGAGTAGTGGATTAAATTAAATTGTTTATCTGTCTGTTGTTGGGACTTACACTTCATCATACACATACCCTAGACACATAACGTAGTCATCACACTATTCCAGAATAATTCTGACTGAGATATATATATATATATATGTGGCAGCAAGTAAGGTTATCTATAATACACTACTCTCATTAGATATAGATACCTTCACAGCTGATCTCAGTCAGTACACTAAGTCCCCCTATAAATATTTATAACATCCCACTTCACCACATATATTGGGGTCTCGCTCTTGGGATTTTGAATCTTTCCCTATTAAAAAATATTGGGGGTAATTCACTTCAGGGAATATAAGAATTAAAAGGTATCCTTGGGTGGAATTAAATAAGGTTGAGCTCACGGTGCCTGTGTTGTCCATTAGATATATTTAGAGATTAAATTGTTGGTTAGACATTGTAGAAATTTACCTGATAGACAATGGCGGACCTGGCCAAGTTTCGATCTGCTGCTGTACAGACTGCAAAAGAGTTAGGATTAGATGGGCAAGTTATGGTTGCCTATGTCACTACGGAATGTGACAAATTTATTGAACGCGAAGAAAGAAGATTAGAAAAAGAGGCCGAAAGAAAGTTAGAGGCTGAGACTAAGAGGTTGCAATTTGAGGCTGAGGCTGAGACTAAGAGGTTGCAAGCTGAGGCTGAGACTAAGAGGTTGCAGATTGAGGCTGACAAAGAGGCTAAAGCATTGGAAGCCGAGGAAAGAAGACAAGCTGCAGAAAGGGAAGAGAGGAAATTAGCTGCAGAAAGGGAAGCAGAAAAGGAGGAGAAGAGATTACAAAGGGAACATGAGTTACGAATAAGGGAGTTTGAGTTTCAGGGCCATGCTCCTGAAAATGGTGCCAGTCCCTTTGCCTCTGATGCCACTGCTAGCCAAGGAGCCTCAACCTCAGCTATGAATTTTCATTTAGATCATTTTGTTGAGAAAGACGATGATATAGAGAGCTACCTAAATAGGTATGAACTATTAGCTACCACGTATGGGTTAGAGAGAGAAAGGTGGAGCTTAAAGTTATCTCAGGGACTTCGTGGGGCAGCTTATGAAGTTTTTGCAAAAATGAGCAGAGGTGATCAGGAAAATTATGACATGCTAAAGCAGGCTCTTTTGTTAAGGTATGAAAAGAATGCAGAATTTTATAGGAAAAAATTTAGGAATGCTAAACTACTGTCAGGTGAAACCTATCACCAGTTCTCTGCACGAATAGAGACATACTTGGAGAAATGGACTTCTCTGGGGAAAACCTAAGATCTTAAGGAAATGGTCCTTATAGAGCAATTAAGAGAGTCCATGGCTCCAGACCTGAGAAAGTTTCTCATGGAACAAGGTGCAGAGAGGCTGGGTGAGTTGCTAAATGTTGCTGAAAGGTATCAAGCAGCTCAAGCAGAGGTAACAGGAAATAAAAAGAAACAAGTGGATAACTTTAGGGCACCACAGAACTTTAATAAATTTGATCCTAGGGATCAAAATAAAGGTAAGCACCAATTTGATAGGCCACGGTATGAAAATAAAAATAAATTCCCACAATTCGATGAAAGGAAATATGATGAAAGAAAATCTTTCAACCAAGGAAAAAGGTGGTGTAAAAATTGTCAGATGGACAATCATGACACTGACCGTTGCAGAAGGAAACCTGTGTATATGGCAACCCTTCAGGTCAGGTCGACCTCAAGACAGGAGGAGGATATTATGTTGGATACCACTCCAGAAGAGATGAGGAAGGCACAGGCTGGGGATAAAACACTCAAGCCTTGTTTCAGAAAATTGTCAACTTGTCATACAACTCCAGGCAAGGGAGATTTTTACATGAAAAACAAGTTGATGTATAGGAAGACTGGAGCTAGATCCAAAGGTCACGGACAGCTGGTTCTTCCAAAAAGATATAGGGCAGACTTAATAAGGAGCCTACATGTGAAACCAGATGGGGACCATGAGAAGATAGGTACCATCATTCAAAAGGTGGCTCACAATTATTATTGGCCCAAAGCAAGATGTGACATTGAGAATTTTGTAGAAAGGTGTAGCATAGCACATGAGGGAACACCCACAAGTGGGAACATGGATCAGGACCTGGACACGCCCCGGGGCAAAATTAGGCCTGACAATAAAAAGAAATATAGATTTGATAAAGTGGACCAAATGGAATGGGAAGCCCCTTTTCACGGACAAGCTTCACTTAACTGTTTTACAATGGCCACTACGCGGAGAGTGCAAAGAGATGTCTTACCCCAGGATAAGCCGAAAATCCCTCAATCGGACTTAAACAAACTGGAGGAAGAGGATGTAGAGAGGAAATCTCTCATCAAGAATTTTAAGTGGGGAGAAAGCCCCAAAAGAAAAATTGGTAGCGGTCGTTTTATGAATGATAATTCTGGGAGGAAAAATCATCACTATAAAGCTTCGAGTGGAAGAGACCATACCGGTGCATGGACAAATAGGTCCACACAATTAAAGGTCCATATGTAGCTTTGTTAAGAACGTGGACTGATGAAAAGGCAGAGGAAAACATTACATCTTCATACCAATATGTGAATGAGCTGACCACTCGTTTAGAAACGGGTTGGAAACTTGCCAATGAAAATTTGAAACAAGCCAGGAAGAAACATGCTGCCTATTATAACAGGAAAGCGAAAGACAGAGATTTGGCTGTGGGAGAGAAGGTACTGCTTCTTTTGCCCGGGAGTCAGAATAAGTTACAAATTGGATGGCAGGGTCCATATACAGTTTTAGAGAAGGTGTCTAGAACAAATTATAAGATAGATAAGAAGGGGAAAGAAAAAATCTATCATGTGAATCTCCTGAAGAAATATTTGGAAAGAGAACATCAGGAAGAGACACACTTGTTGACCTTGTCCATCGCCATGGAGATGAAAAAGGAACCACTTTCATCATTTGAGTATCCATTACACCCCTGTGAGACAGCAGCACAGGTGAAAATAAGTACACATTTAACAAAAACTCAGAAAGAGAGAGTGCAACAGGTTCTAAATAATCATGCAGAGGTGTTAACAGACCGACCAGGGCATACAAACCTATTGGAATATGATATGAAACTAATAGACTCCACACCTGTCTGTATGAAACCATATTCGATTCCGTTTGCTAAGGAGAAAGCTTTGAAGGAAGAGATAGACTATCTATTGAAGGAAGGAATTATTTCACACAGTGAATCTTCGTATAGTTCCGGTGTTGTACTCTTAAGGAAGCCCTCTGGAGAACATAGACTCTGTATAGATTACAGGAGACTGAATGCTATTACAGAAGGACAGATGGATCCATTGCCGGATACAAATCAGCTGTTTGCCAGACTAAATAAAGCTAAATATTTCTCAAAAGTGGATCTGAGTAAAGGATACTATCAGATTCCAGTAAAGCCTGAGGTTAGACCATACCTAGCTTTTAGTACCTCAGAAGGACACTATGAGTTTAATAGATTGCCATTTGGATTGAAGAATGCGCCTAGTGTCTTCTCTAGAATGATGAGAAAATTATTGGATCCTCTGAATAATCCCTGTATAACAAATTTTATGGATGATATCCTTATAGCAACAGAAACATTTGAAGAACACATTGACTCTCTGAACATGCTGTTTGATCGACTTAGGGAGGCAAATTTAACAGCCCGACCAACCAAATGTTGCGTTGGATGTAAAGAATTGGAATTTTTGGGACACACAGTTTATCAGGGAAACATGACCCCTGACCCAAAGAATTTAGAGAAACTACAGAAAGCCCCGAGACCACAAACCAAGAAGGACGTGAGATCCTTTGTCTCATTATGTGGTTTCTACCAGAAGTATATCAAAACCTTTAATTCCATATGTGCACCGTTAACTGAATTGACACGTAAAGGACATCCAGATCGCATTACATGGACACCACAATGTGAAATGACTTACCAAGAATTGAAGGAAAAGCTCACAAGTAAACCCATTTTGAAATTACATGACTTAAGTCAAGAATTCATAGTAAGGACGGATGCAAGTAATATTGGGTTAGGTGCAACTCTACTACAGAAATCAGATGCATTGGATGGGGAATTAAGCCCAGTGGCATATGCTAGCAGAAAGTTGAATAAAGCTGAAATCAACTACTCAACTAGCGAAAAAGAATGTCTTGCAGTAATATGGGCGATAAAGAAATTCAATATTTATCTATATGGGAAGGCATTTAAGTTGCAAACAGACCACAAACCTTTATCGTTTCTAGCACAGGCTAAGCATGAGAACTCTAGGTTACTCCGATGGTCTTTACTTCTGGCTCCATATAATTTTAGCATTGAGTATATATCTGGAAAAACCAATTTGGGAGCGGATTTTTTAAGCCGCCATCCGTGTGATGAGAATCACCGTAAACCCCAGAAATAATAATAAATTTCTCTATGTGTATATAGAATAAAGGACTGACATATAATGTCTGTTTTAAGAGGGGAGGTGTCGTGGAATATTCTAATCCACATATATAAATTATTAGGTAAATATGAAGCCTAACAAATAAAATTAATAAAGAAAAGAGCAATGGTAAAATAACAGTGCTGTCACAAAGAATGTACTCGAAATCCCCCTTGTTTTCTGCTTCGTCTGCAAATTGTAACGCTTTCACGTTGATAGTAAAAGCTTACTGTATTATACCCGCTTTCTTCAATGAAACGTGTGCTGTATTTCTTGGAAAAACATTGAGAGGCAGACTGCGTAATGACCTAAATTAATCCTAACATTAATTATACTGCGTTACCAAAACGAACGAACAGATGGACTAAAGGATAAAGAGAGAGGGAGGGCTGAAAATCAGG
This sequence comes from Oreohelix idahoensis, assembly GCA_024509875.1. Classification (NCBI taxonomy): domain Eukaryota; kingdom Metazoa; phylum Mollusca; class Gastropoda; order Stylommatophora; family Oreohelicidae; genus Oreohelix; species Oreohelix idahoensis. The sequence goes on along the minus strand of JAMPIV010009200.1, from coordinate 394,656 downwards.
AACGCATGCAACACGCGTCGCGCGATACACAAATGCTGCCATCACGCGTGTAAGACTACATGCACTAACTTTTTTTCAGACGGACAGTGATAAATTCACTACCCTTAACAGAGTTAGGTTTTAAAATCACAAAAAAACGCTTATTAGGAAAGATAACAATAGATGGGTTTACGTTGAAAACATTACAGTACCCAGACAGCACATCTTCGAAACAGGAGGTGAAGAAATTGCATATTTTGAACGCAGCCACGTAGCTCTTTTAAATTTGGATATTTGGGTTCCTTAGGGCTTGCTGACAAAGAATATGTAAAACGTTACGCAAATAGTCCAGGAATTAATAAATTATAACCAAAATAAAATAGTGGGGATGCCTGACAACATGGAATCATTTCTGCTCATAAAATTTTTTTTATAACGTGTTTGAAAAAACCTTACGTTACAGAAATAGCCTACCATGTAAACTCCAAATTGATTGGAGCGCAACAAATGAAAGACTAACCACGATTGGTCGGGCTATAAATACTATCTTGGTTGTTAGGGAGACGTAGGAAGGTAACATTTTTTCAAATACTTGTCGAAACGTGGCCTCATTGGCTAGACTCGCTGATATACTCACTTAGGAGCGTTAGTTCGAGACCACTAGTGCAAATAAGCTTGATAAAGCAACAGTGCGTTGAAGCCAGCTCATATTTTGCTAAATAAAAGCCTGGAACATAAGCAGATGGGAATTTGTGCCAGTAAATGTGCCAGAATTCATTGCTAATCAACGTATCTGTGTTTATTCTATGAATTGTGGTAAGCTTGAACCATTCAGTATCTTTTAATGAAAATTGAATGTGAATTGTTAATGTATGCCTGTATATATATGTGTAGTTCAGTGGCAAACAGGAGATAAAGCCTATAATGCTCCAGCCTGAACAGAGGGTGTCGGAGGAAAGTAAAACGGCATGGAATGGCCAAACAGTACACTGACACCTGGATGATTGACTAGAAAGAAATAATGCTGGAAGTGCAGAGGCGTGGTAACCATTAAGGAGGTAAATACTGGTATAAAGTATTTCAGATGAAGCTGACAGTTGGCCTAACGCTCTGAACTCAATGTTTGTGATGTATTGTGATCAGTGTAAAAAGAGAGTATAAGTTAGTTATGAAGTAGAAGGTACATCCTTCTTGATTTCAGGGACCGTGGTCTTGATGGTACTGAGCAGCACCTGGTCAGAGCTTTGCTGAATCCAGAGTCGGACAGCATACTCCTTGGTCTTTTTAGCTATCAGTGAGGTGTCTCCAGAGCCCAGGGGAGAATTCGAGCAGAGGAGTCCTTTCCTGCCGCCATCACGCAAGATAAGCTGATTTGGCCAGCTGAGCTCAACATTATGTCCCCTCATCTTGAAATGACTTTGTAAAAATAACATTCAGAGGGGAATTTAATTGTCTTAATATCAGGAACTGAGAACATCTCCAATACTAGTTTCCTTAAGACAAACTATTGAAGTCATGATGACAAATACCAACAGAGCTTGAACAAAACAAAACCAGTATTACCTCATTTTACTACTACACAACTGACACACATAGGATATTTTTAATAATATATGTCACTACAATATTCATATTGATAAAGTCTGTACATATACTTGTAATTAAAATTGATTGTGATTCCTGGTTCCTTTGTATTTGAATCAGGACACATATACCTTTATGACAAAAATGAATACATATTGTTATTTGAAAAGTTATCAGTGACTCCTTAAGATATCCTCATAGAGTGTTATATGTATGTGAGTGTCACAGTGTTGTCAAGAGTAGTGGATTAAATTAAATTGTTTATCTGTCTGTTGTTGGGACTTACACTTCATCATACACATACCCTAGACACATAACGTAGTCATCACACTATTCCAGAATAATTCTGACTGAGATATATATATATATGTGGCAGCAAGTAAGGTTATCTATAATACACTACTCTCATTAGATATAGATACCTTCACAGCTGATCTCAGTCAGTACACTAAGTCCCCCTATAAATATTTATAACATCCCACTTCACCACATATATATATATATATATATATATGCAGTCACGAAGACATCACATTAACGTATGATGAAGTCAGGAAGCGTTGAACGACTGGTGACGTTTCAAACAGTTTAATACGGGACAACAGGAACATACGTTGACATCAAAACAAACGTACTGTCATTAGGACAAGGCTCACTCATCTTCAACATCACGTAGATAGCATTAGTTCATAGTATCCAACACTACAGAGACTCTTGCAAAATCAAGCCGCATAATGAGCGGGCTTCCAAGTACTCAATGTTAATCTATACATTTTCTGACACAGCAAGTCAGGTACATCTCTGCCAAAAATAGGCCGCATAGATAGCGGGCTTCCAAGTACTCAATGTTAATCTATATATCTTCTGACACAGCAAGTCAGGTACATCTCTGGCAAAAGTAGGCCGCATAGATAGCGGGCTTCCAAGTACTCAATATTAATCTATATATCTTCTGACACAGCAAGTCAGGTACATCTCAACTTCCCGCACCGGGAGTAAGTCACCTCAAAATGTCAAGTTCGTAATGACTACAAATAATTTCAAAAATATTGTTACTTGCTCTGCACTCCAGGAAACAAACACACAAGAAACACCGGCCATTTCCTAGGCTTTACCGAACTATGCCAGAATCACAATCAAGGGGAATCTTAAACATATTTAATACACACAGAACTCTGATCCCATTTTACACTGCCAGAAAAACATGGCGGGACACCCTCTCCGCACAAATCGCCCAGCCAGACTGCCCAAACCAAGCAGTCTTCCAGACCCGGCAAAACCTTGGCGCCTGCGCAAATCATCGCGTGACTTGAATTTCGTTCACAGATGGAACGTACTGGGACAGTTCTAAGAAACTCTACGAATATAACCTTATATGGGCATATAGCTAGACAATAGCAAGCCCAAGGGGAGATAACAACGAAATCAGTTCTGTACCAAAAAATTAATACAATCAGTAATGTCTCTTTGACCATAAATATAAAAAAGAAATATAAAAAAGGTCACATTCCTAACTTATAACCTTTTGACTCTTAACACCAGCTTTCGAGGTATTCCAACTGGATATGTATACGAGTACACGGATGAGCACGTGTTCGTAATATCTTGGTGAATCAACTTGTAGATATGTGATCTTGATATATAGACTCATCAACTTGTGAGTATGCATTCTTGATTCAGGAAATACGTTTTTGAGTGGGTTGAACTTGATATCTAGGAGAATCAACTAATGCGTGCTTTAACTTGACTCGGACGATCCGCTTTTAGGTGAGTTGAACTTTATGTATATATATATATATATATATATATATATATATATATATATATATATATATATATATATATATATATATATATATATATATATATATATGTGATGGGGCCGAAAAGGAGACGCCCGCCCCCTACCTGTTTCTAGGCAGATTTATCGCCCATATTTTCGATGTGCGCGAAGCATGCTTGGATCTAAATTATTCAAGATTGATGAAAATGCCATAATAATGCATTTAAATTAAGTTGTGGTGTAGAATTGTGTTATATTAAATAGCTGTAGGTTTTATTTGTGTTTTCGTGCATTCTAGAGCAAAATATCGCGAGTGTTGTTTAAGTAGCCAAGATTAATACGCCTAGCGCAGTAAAGTGAGTGATTAGCCTAGTGCCTATAAAAAGAGATAGCGAGCTACCAGCGGACCTTTCCTAGTATCAGCCACCAGAGAGAACAGACGACAGAGCCAAGCTGTAAATGCCTTGAGGGTTTTATTAGGCACGCAAAGCCTAAATCCAGATGTGAGAATTTAGTATCAAGTATTTCATCCATCAGACCGGGCAAATTTAGTAAGAGTGTTTTATACATGAAACTGGACAGAGAAGCATCTATTACTTGAATTTAGATAATATTAACTGTTATGAAGATGGCGGCCACGTGGTCATGAAAGGCGGCGAGGTGAATAAAGAAGGCGCCAAGGGGTCTGCGGTAACACTCTTAGTTATCACTTAATGTTACGCAGTTTTAGATCGCGTGAATCGACACGTGGGTAAAGTATGTAATTTTCCCCAGTAATAGAAGAGAGAGTTTTCGTGGTAAATTTCCTTTATGGATGACTAGTTCTAGTTGTTAAGCCAAGAGTAATTATTTTATTAATGTAAGAGTAATTGAGTGTATTTCACGATTATTTATAATTCTACTGTATATATTTAATGAGTTACTGTGAGGTGAGAATAGTCATTTAGATTTCTGGAGAGCGCGAGGCCACTCCTTGGGCGTAAAGCGCATTTGAAACATAAATGTTGCTGTTTGCTCCTTGCGGAGCAGGGCGACACCAGTGCGGCTGAATCCTACAGAAGCCTGCATGAAGCATTTATATGCTATGGCAGTGAGTTGTTTCGGTAACGATGTGTTTCAGGTGATGAGATTCCCAGGCGCACCAGTCGTCACATACGACATGCTTCAGAATGCAGTAACGAATATTGAGATAGATCAGTTACGAGGTAGTAGCTTATTCTCATTACTGAGAGTATTTGTTGTACATACAGTTGAATATTATTCTATGTCCATTTTATGATTATTTAATTATGGTTATGTGAGGAATGGTTGTGAGAGCACGTGGGCTCACTTCAAGGTATATTTTTCTCTTCTCCGCTCCTGAGGGAACATGGGGCCAACAGTGTGATTTGCCTCCATATTAAGTATTCATATGCTAGGGCAGTAGTGTTTCGGTAGCAATCTGTGTTACATGGTGAGATTGCCAGCCCCACGCACAACACCTTACTAGTCTCATTGGACGACATGCATGAGTGTGTGTGTGAGATAGCTGAGTGTGCTCTTGCAGTAGTGGTTTCCGTAGCAACCTGTGTTACATGGTGAGATTGCCAGCCCCACGCACAACACCTTACTAGTCTCATTTGGACGACATGCATGAGTGTGTGTGTGTGTGTGTGATAGCTGAGTGTGTGCTCTTGCAGTAGTGGTTTCTGTAGCAACCTGTGTTACATGGTGAGATTGCCAGCCCCACGCACAACACCTTACTAGTCGCATTGGATGACACACATGAGTGTGTGTGTGTGTGATAGTTGAGTGTGTCAGGTGGCGGCGTAGGACAGTTTGACAGGTGAGAGCGTGGTGTTTCTCATTCAGTAGTATATTATGATTTTAACTATTCTGTGCTTTGTTTGCTTCTTCAGATTAGCATCGGGCACTGTTGGGTGTTTTGTTTTGTTTAGTTTCGTTTAGTTCGCTAGTTTATTTGTTTAATGTTTGCTTTGTCACTGAATGGGCTGTAAAAATAAATATAGCCCCTGCCTCTAGAATCAAGAGTTTTATTGTTGTTCGGGTCGGTGCGAGTGTGACAAGAGAGTGATATCACACATCACAACATAATCATCATCATCATCTCGCCCACCCTTTCACAATTGGCGTCGTCGGCAGGATAAGGCAAACAGTGACAACGAGCAAACAGCAAACGAACAAATATTGTAAACACCCAGCAGTGCATTCCTGCAGCAAGATGGCTAATGCGCATATGAAGATACTGTACGTGGAGGAGCCAGAGATAAGGTTGTTTAGTGGAGAGGGGAGGCCCACTTGGCAAGAGTTTGTGGGAGATGTGGAAGCCGCGTGGAAGGTGGCGCCTTTTTGTGCAGAAGACAAGTTAGACATGATATGGAACAACGTTACGAAATGGGTATCTAGAGAATTACGGATACATGGCGGAGCCAAGGCCAGCCCTGAGCAGTTACTGGAAATTGTCAAAAAAGCCCACAGCACCAGCAACCACTCAAGCATTTCCCACCTATTCGCGTGAGGAATTGATAAATCTCCAGGGAGCGGATGATGTGGTAGCGATGGTTAGGAAGATGGTAAAGGATGGCACCAGACCTGCAGGAAAAGATGCTCGAAAGATCCCCTTGGCTGCAAGGAAACTACTTAATCAGAGTAACCGGCTCGAAGTGACAGATGGGTTGTTATACCAGACAGTGAAGGGATCAGATGGATCCAGCATAAAACAACTGGTAATACCTGAGTCCATGAAACCACGGATACTAGACTCTGCTCACAGGGTGGGCCATCAGGGAAGAGAGCGCATGCTGCAGTTGCTGAGAAGTAGGTGCTTCTGGGTAGGCATCACAGCTGATGTTGACGTCTTTTGTCGCAGATGCAACCGATGTAACGTTGCCAAGGCACCTCAACTGAAGTTTCATGGGCCATCGGGAAACTTGATTGCCTCCAGACCACTTGAGGTGGTAGCAATGGATTTCACCCTGCTAGAGCGGGATTCCAAAGGGTTCGAGAATGTATTAGTGCTGACAGATGTGTTCAGCAAGTACACCATTGCTATACCAACAAGAGACCAAAAAGCAACAACAGTCACCAAGGCCCTGGTGGAAAAGTGGTTCCAGTATCTCGGAGCTCCTCAGAGGATACACTCTGATCAAGGCCGGAACTTCGAGTCAGCGATAGTCGCAGAGCTGTGCAAGGTATATGGAGTCCACAAGAGCCGCACTACAGCTTACAATCCTAAAGGCAACGGGCAGTGCGAGCGCTTCAACAAGACGTTGCATGATCTGCTGAGACCCATGACAGCCGACCAGAAGCGAAGGTGGTCTGAGCATCTAGCGGAGGTGGTTATGGTCTACAACTCTACCCCCCACTCTTCGACAGGGTACTCACCATACTACCTCCTCTTCGGCAGAGAACCGAGGCTTCCTCTAGACTTCATGATAGGCCCGCGCTCAGATGAAGAGCCGGAGACAAGAATGCAGAAAATGGCCGCTGACAGGAGGGAGAGAAGTGATCAGCTTCCAGGCCCCACACCATTGAGAGTGGGTGAAAGAGTGCGGAAAAGAGTGCACTACACTGACAGGGCCAAAATACAAGACGTGTGGTCCAACGACGAATTCATTGTATCGTCAATTCCAGAAGCAAGCGGTGGTCCTTATGTGATAAGGCCAGCGAGCAACGAAGATCTGAAGATGAGGGTTGCGGCGCACGAACTAAGACGAAGTGAGGACAAAGATGATTCTCCGAATCTGGTAGATGCTACACTAGGCCTACCTGAGGCACCAGCTTCGCCAGATGAGACAGATCCTGGGGAGGACGTGCATGGTCTAATGCCCGAACCAGGCTGGTATGCCCTGCAGCCAATAGAGGGTCCTGCCCCGAGACGATCTGAGAGGTTACAACTGAAGCGCCAGAGGGAGTGATGTTGTCGGGACGACAACAAAATCAGGAGGGAGATGTGTGATGGGGCCGAAAAGGAGACGCCCGCCCCCTACCTGTTTCTAGGCAGATTTATCGCCCATATTTTCGATGTGCGCGAAGCATGCTTGGATCTAAATTATTCAAGATTGATGAAAATGCCATAATAATGCATTTAAATTAAGTTGTGGTGTAGAATTGTGTTATTTGATAATAGCTGTAGGTTTTATTTGTGTTTTCATGCATTCTAGAGCAAAATATCGCGAGTGTTGTTTAAGTAGCCAAGATTAATACGCCTAGCGCAGTAAAGTGAGTGATTAGCCTAGTGCCTATAAAAAGAGATATCGAGCTACCAGCGGACCTTTCCTAGTATCAGCCGCCAGAGAGAACAGACGACAGAGCCAAGCTGTAAATGCCTTGAGCACGTGAGTTAATTTAAATTAGAATTAATTTTATATAATTCTAGAATTATATTCAGCACGAGTCTGTTTTAATGTTTAGTGAAATAGATAGATGTGTTTCCAAAGGAAATGTCTTTTTAGGACATTATGATTTAGTCTTGAAGAAATGATAGATGAGTGAAAATAATGTTTGATAGGTTTTATTAGGCACGCAAAGCCTAAATCCAGATGTGAGAATTTAGTATCAAGTATTTCATCCATCAGACCGGGCAAATTTAGTAAGAGTGTTTTATACATGAAACTGGACAGAGAAGCATCTATTACTTGAATTTAGATAATATTAACTGTTATGAAGATGGCGGCCACGTGGTCATGAAAGGCGGCGAGGTGAATAAAGAAGGCGCCAAGGGGTCTGCGGTAACACTCTTAGTTATCACTTAATGTTACGCAGTTTTAGATCGCGTGAATCGACACGTGGGTAAAATATGTAATTTTCCCCAGTAATAGAAGAGAGAGTTTTCGTGGTAAATTTCCTTTATGGATGACTAGTTCTAGTTGTTAGGCCAAGAGTAATTATTTTATTAATGTAAGAGTAATTGAGTGTATTTCACGATTATTTATAATTCTACTGTATATATTTAATGAGTTACTGTGAGGTGAGAATAGTCATTTAGATTTCTGGAGAGCGCGAGGCCACTCCTTGGGCGTAAAGCGCATTTGAAACATAAATGTTGCTGTTTGCTCCTTGCGGAGCAGGGCGACACCAGTGCGGCTGAATCCTACAGAAGCCTGCATGAAGCATTTATATGCTATGGCAGTGAGTTGTTTCGGTAACGATGTGTTTCAGGTGATGAGATTCCCAGGCGCACCAGTCGTCACATACGACATGCTTCAGAATGCAGTAACGAATATTGAGATAGATCCGTTACGAGGTAGTAGCTTATTCTCATTACTGAGAGTATTTGTTGTACATACAGTTGAATATTATTCTATGTCCATTTTATGATTATTTAATTATGGTTATGTGAGGAATGGTTGTGAGAGCACGTGGGCTCACTTCAAGGTATATATTTCTCTTCTCCGCTCCTGAGGGAGCATGGGGCCAACAGTGTGGTTTGCCTCCATATTAAGTATTCATATGCTAGGGCAGTAGTGTTTCGGTAGGTCTGTGTTACATGGTGAGATTGCCAGCCCCACGCACAACACCTTACTAGTCTCATTGGACGACATGCATGAGTGTGTGTGTGATAGCTGAGTGTTTTCTCTTGCAGTAGTGGTTTCCGTAGCAACCTGTGTTACATGGTGAGATTGCCAGCCCCACGCACAACACCTTACTAGTCTCATTTGGACGACATGCATGAGTGTGTGTGTGTGTGATAGCTGAGTGTGTGCTCTTGCAGTAGTGGTTTCTGTAGCAACCTGTGTTGCATGGTGAGATTGCCAGCCCCACGCACAACACCTTACTAGTCGCATTGGATGACACACATGAGTGTGTATGTGTGTGATAGTTGAGTGTGTCAGGTGGCGGCGTAGGACAGTTTGACAGGTGAGAGCGTGGTGTTTCTCATTCAGTATTATATTATGATTTTAACTATTCTGTGCTTTGTTTGCTTCTTCAGATTAGCATCGGGCACTGTTGGGTGTTTTGTTTTGTTTAGTTTCGTTTAGTTCGCTAGTTTATTTGTTTAATGTTTGCTTTGTCACTGAATGGGCTGTAGAAATAAATATAGCCCCTGCCTCTAGAATCAAGAGTTTTATTGTTGTTCGGGTCGGTGCGAGTATGACAAGAGAGTGATATCACACATCACAACATAATCATCATCATCATCTCGCCCACCCTTTCACACACACACACATATATATATATATATATATATATATATATATATATATATATATATATATATATATATATATATATATATATATATATATATATATATATATATATATATATATATATATATATATATATATATATATATATATATATATATATACTGAAGCACATTAAAAACGCACCACCTGTATAATCCAGGAACAGAGTGTGAAATGTCAATATAAGTGTTTACAAGTTTACATATTTGGAATCTTTATTCATTTTCCTATGAATCCATGCTGGTCATTAATGTGTACATTTGATTGTTATGAAATTCATTGCATTCTGTGCAGGCAAGGGAGAAAACAAAAAATGCAACCAATAAAAAAATTAATTCACACTATCCTCAGTATCTGGTATATCCACCATGTGCTTGCAAACAAGCTTGGCAGCGACTCTGCATGGAACGGACAAGTCTCTGAAGGAAATTCCGGGGAATCAAGTCCCATTCACGTGTAAGAGCAGCTTCGAGCTGTTGCAGATTAGCTGGAGAACCTTGCCTGTAGACTCTGCGTCCAAGCTCGTCCCACAGATGTTCTATAGGGGACATGTCTGGTTATAGGGCAGGCCAATCAATCGTCACAATGCTCTGCTGCTGTAGATATTGCTGCGTAATGCATGCGGTGTGCGCACGTGCGTTATCCTGCTGGAGAAGCTGCACGTCTGGATAATTTGTGAACGCAGGAGCAACCAATGCATCCAGAACCTCATCTCGATATGTCACAGCATTAACATTTCCACGGAAGACGTGAAGAGGCAAGCGATGGTGAAACATTGAATCCTCTCCAAATGTGAATACTGCCACCACCAAATCGGTTGTGCTGACGAACAAAGCAATCTGCAAAGCGCTATCCATACCGTCGCCAAATCCGCAAACGTCCATCAGCAAAAGATATGTTGAATCTGCTCTTGTCTGTGAATAGGACAGCATTCCACTGCAGTCTAGTCCATCTGACATGTTGCTCTGCCCATTGCAGGCGCTGCTGACGATGTCTGTGAGTCAAGTTTGGCCCAACATAAGGTCGTCTTGCAGTAAGGCCTGTATCTCTGAGTCGTCGTATGACTGTCATTCGAGAGACTTGCCCACGTCTACCCACTATTGCTCTTGCTTTTTGACTTGCCGGGAGAGAACGATTCCTCAGGTGACTCAGCACAATATGACGATCTTGCGCAGGGGTAGTAACTCGTGGTTGGCTACTCCGAAGTCTATCCCGGGCACTGCCAGTGGTTCCGTAACGTTCATTGAGACGTACAATAGGGCTGTGGTGGCAATTCATCCTTCTGGCAATGGCCCGCGAGCTCATTCCGGTCTCCAACATACCAATGGCTCGTTGTCGGTCGTTTTCAGATAGTCGTGGCATTTCAAGCACATGAACTGGGTGTTTTGTCTCAACGGCCTTTTTATACCGAGTATACTGCCACAACGCGTACTCATTTTCAGGGTCATAGCTGTTGGGAATCGTGTTGCACGTGTAACTTTCATTGTTTTAATGTAGTCTGTACACAAACCCGTGGGTTGAATCATGCACTTTCCATTCCAGCAGCAATTTGCTCTCTACCTCATGACAAACACGGGGAAAATCCATTCCCAGATTTTTTTTCCAGCTTCTCGGCATCATTATATATAATAGTGGCGCGTTTTTAATGTGCTTCAAATGAAACCCGACCGTGCTGCGCCAAGTGAACATTCGTAGGAGGAGCATGATGACGTCACATCTGACGTAATAAGCACATACGAATGTACAAGTGTGTAAGTGTTCATTCTCCTAGTATTCATTGTTTGTGCTGCAGACCGTTACAATAATGGCCGGTGTGTTAAGGAATCCGTCCAAGGTCGATCAGCGAGCGGTGATTCAGTTCCTAACAGCCGAAGGATGTCGACCAGTCGACATTCATCGCCGAATGAAAGCAGTGTATATTGACAAAAGTGTGTCTAAGACTACAGTGAAATACTGGGCACTAATGTTTCGAGAAGGACGTCAGTTAACGAAAGATCTTCCGCGGCCAGGTCAGGTGCATATTGTTGCGACAGAAGAAGCCATCGCCGAGATTGATGCAGCAATACAGGTGGACCGTCGTCAGAGCTTACGTTCGCTAGCAGAGGAATTCGTGGTGTCTCTTGGGACAGTTCAAATGGTGGTTAGGAAGAAACTGAAGTATCGAAAGGTGTGTTCACAATGGGTCCCACGGATGCTGACCGATCACCATAAGGAACAACGCGTGGGGTGGAGTTCGAACCACCTGCTGCGTTACGAAGAGGGGGGTGATACATTTCATTTGCGCATAGTCGCAGGCGATGAGTCATGGTGCCACCACTTTGAGCCGTGCAGCAAATCAGCGAGCATGCAATGGAAACATCCCGGATCACCAAAACCCAACACATTCAAGTCACAGATTTCCGCCGGTAAGGTTATGCTGACCGCATTTTTTGACCATGAAGGGCTTCTATTGGTAGACTTTAAAGAGCCTGGCGTGAACATCAATGCCATCCGCTACAAAGACACATAGACAACCTGCATACAGCCATCAAGAATAAACTATTCGGCATGCTTTCGCGTAGTGTGATTCTGTTGCACGACAATGCTCGTCCACACGTTGCGAACATTGTGCAGGAAGCGTTAGCAAGGAAAAGGCGGGAAGTTCTGCCACACCCAGCCTACAGCCCCGATCTGTCACCATGTGACTTTCATTTGTTTGGACCCTTAAAAAAATATCTAAAGGGACAACGATTCGACTCCGATGCAGACGTCAGGGCCTCGGTGACCAAATGGTTCAATAAGCAACCAAAGTCATTTTTCTCGGACGGCATCCGCCGTCCACCCAAGCAGTGGGATGCGTGTCTGAATGCCTATGGTGACTATTTCTAAAGAACCCCAGTGAGTACTTGCTTCATAACAATTACTGTATTTAATTCTACTATTCCTGCTGATGTACCTTACATATTTGTTATAAAGCCACTGGGACGGGTTTCATTTGAAAACACCTCGTATATATGTATATATATGTGTGTATAAAACAATTTACAAACGCGGGCGTGAAGATGGTCCTTGTAAATTAGAAAGTGTATAATGTCCAATCTTGTGATTTCTGCTTTCCGGACGTACGCTTTTCTAGCTTCTTTGCGATTAGACGCTAAACACGTAATGTGTAGACCCAGACGTCTCCAGGACTGAAGATACAAAGTGGCTACATAAGTTTCATATCTAATATCTTTGACTTTCTTTTGATCTTATTCCTTACTATCGCTTCGTTTTAACAAATTACTCTGTTGTTAATTTAATTTTATGATATATGACATGTGGCGCAAACGATGGTGTTAAATATAATGAGCGTGAAAGTGTGTCTTCATGTAAGTCTGTAATGATGATCTAATAATGCAGATGAAACTATGAATTACTTCTTCAAAATATCATAGATAAATAATCTGTGATTTGATTAACCATTAATGTTTGAAGTACTGAAAAAACACTATCGCACATTTAGCTATGGGGCTAAGTTCAAACAGAAATCACTAATAATGGAAACGAAAAAGCATTAATAATCATCATCATCATGTTACGTATTCTTTCCAGAACGTTGTCTCCATTACAGCTGCTCTGAACGCATCACGATTCTGGGCAAGTCGACCTGCATCAGCCAAAGACAAGTTCAGACTCTCTGTGATGTCCTGGGTCCACCGTACGCATTAATAATACAAAATAAAATTATACGTATGAAATACAGGGAAATTAAATTATACAGCGGGCTGTGAAAAGGCTATGCTTCTGGGAAACTCTATGCTCCTAGTGTGTTGGTGAAACCGTACTGACTTCTGAGACCTTGTCGTTATATTTCGGGTTGCAAATATGTGATAATTAAGGGCTGACTCCGCCCCTCCCTCTACTCATTCGTCGTCCATCTTGTCATGCGGCTTTAGCGTGCTCGTGTGCTATTTCAGTGCACGTCAATCGCTAAAAGTGGGTGGGCTCTCGTAACCAACTCTTCGCTTGCTTGGTAGATTCAGGTGATAAAACACCTCGTGGTTTGGGATTGGCCGCCCGATACATAAATTAATAACTCCTTGTCACCAAGCCTTCTGTCGCGACATGTCGTCGCTGTCTTTTGTTTTCTTGTCGTATAGCCCGCGATTTGTTTTCCTTTAATCTATTCATTCATTGTCTCGCCACGTACAGGACATCTAAGTGGCTACCGCCGTCAAAAGTGTACACAATCTGGTAACAAGGACTCTTGTGCAACTCGCAAGCTCTTTGTTTCCGATTGCTCTGGCGAACATGCTATGGTCCAAATGTGGTGACACTCGTTTTATTTAAACAGAGGATTAAGCCATCTAACGAATTATTTATTTTGCCACGTCGGCTGTATCCCGCGCCACACAATAACTTGCCTAATGAGCCAGGTGTTTTCAAAAAGATAACGCAAGGTATGAAAATATCAAAGGTGTGCTTAAAGTTACACGTAAAAGCCGTGAATAAGAAAGATTAATAAAAATGACGAAAAAGCACAAATGGAAGAGAAATAAAATAAGAACGATGATGAAAAAGGTACAGGTCCATAAAGGCTAGAAACACTTTTTCACACCAACAGCAATCAATTGTAAATGACAATAGGTATATGAATGTAAGACAAAACTGAAAATAAAATGATAATAAATGCCCTAATTACAACCGACAATTAGGTTGAACAGGGTAGACCATAATGGTGGATGAGCGGACACAAAGGATCATCTGATGCTGGCACGCTCTCCTACAATTTAATTTCTTTAAAAGATATCAGTCAGCCACGCACATGAAACGTCACTGGTGTAATGGTGGACACAAGCGTCATGGCAGTGTTCATTGCTTTTTCTGACTACTGCCTTTTCATCCCTGACCATCAGATAAATTGTTTAATCATGAAAGTTTTGGACATTTTGGTCCAGTGTTTTCCATGCCATGTCTTCTCCGTTTTTTTCTTTACGTGCTTTGGATCTTCTATTACTTCATTTAACCAATTGTTGTTGTTGATTAACTAGGGATACTGAGCTTCTCGATCTTTTGCAGCCAATAACAAGTTGAAGGCTCTTGGCATTATCACTGTAGATCTACGGCATTTTCTGTGGCCTTTCTGCCATTCCGAAACGTCTTGAGTTGAAGTCATCAGCTTCACTTTATCCAGCCTGTCTTGCATTTAAAGGATCATCACATCTGGTACCAAAGCTAGAAGAAAGAAGCGCGTAGCATACTGTGCATTCCCTGCCAACCAGGGGCCCTCCAAATATGCAGAGCTAAAATACTATACTCTTGTTCTGGGCTCATCATGAGTCCGTAGTGAGATCCTCCTACATGCAGCCAACCATAGATGCTAGTTCATATCTTCTCACGTTTATTTATTACTAGAGGCCTTACCCGTTCTTTCTTTGCACGGGGAATCTGCAAATAACTTCCTTTTTTTCAAACATAAAATTAAATAACGGAAAAAGTAACCAAAGCTGACATTCTTGTTTAAATATTAATCCGGTGTTTATTGAAACTGTGTGACACACCATTATATAACATAATTTCCTATCTACAGTACTACTGATCAAATCTGTTGTTGATTTCTTTCCATATCATGATATCAAACTGTCCAGAATCTTCTCTCTTTGTCGTTCTGTATCTCTTTTTCTTTCTATCTTTCCTTTTGTGCCGATATATTGCACCTTTTTTCTCATAACATGCCCAATAAAAAGGGCATTGCTGTCCTTTGCACATTGGCATCTTTTAAGACATCCCAATTTTCGCCACACCTGTTGTTTTAAACATTCTTCTGTAAAACTACATCTCTGTGGCATTTACAGCTTTTCCTACTTTGTGAACTATTTGTCCATAGCTCACTTTCTTATGTCAGGAATGGTCCTATATAACTCTGAAGAGCTCTCTTTCTTACTTCTACCGGACAAATAGTTGTTGCATAAGAAAAATAGAATACTGCTTTTACTTGGTATATTCTACTAATCACTTCTGAAATACAACATCCATCCGATTTGATTAATGTGCCTAGGTATTTGAATCTATAGACCTGTTTTAAAATTGTTCCATGTACTTTTAAAACGCATTCCAGAGAAGTCGTGTTAATTCAAGACGACTATAGTTTTGTCTTTTTTGCTATTAAGGCTAAGGCCTTTATTTTAACTTTCTGTCACTTCAAAAACAATCATTTCCTACAACTCATTTTCACTATTTGCCATTAAAAGTGTCTCATTGGCATACCTCAGGTTAATTACATTATGTCCACCAACTGATATTTCTGGCATGTCCTCTATGGATTTCATTTTTGTTTCTTCACTGTGCAACAGATCTGGTGACAGCACTATGTAACACGTTTTTTGTCTGCTTAAATTGTCATATTTGGCTGCTGATTCTTACGGCTGCTTTTTGTTGCCAACACATGTTCTTTATTAATCTCAGGCCCTAATCATAGATGTTTATGCTTTATAACATTTTGATAATTTACTTGTGATTCTCTTTGTCAAAATAATTAGTGTAATCTATAAAATTCAAAATATAAATCTTTTTTTTTACTTCTGTTGTCCTCTCTATTAATGTTCTTATTAATTTGCCATTGTTTATACCTTTGCCATCTACAAAATCGCATTGCGCATCACTAATTGTTGTTGTGTCTTTTCTGTGCTACATTTCCAGTCTTTGAACTTGTGGTTTAGCCATGCTTCTTTTGTTGTTTTACATTTACTTATTACTTCCTTATTTATCATTTTTATTTGTTTTGCTTAGTTTTCGGGCTTGCATCCATCATTTCTTATATCTCATGTGCCATTAACTTCTTCCTTGCAGTCCCCTTTTCACTGATATACTTGATATTATCTGCAATTTCTGATGTCTCGTTTACCGTGCTGAAAACATCGAACTAATTGCATTCCGGGGCAATTTAACCGTGTGCATGGCATATTTTGTTTCTCTTTTGTGCATGCCCTTTATACTTACTTACTTAGTCGTTCTTCTTCTACCGTGAGGTGTAGAGGTATGCCTGACTATCCTATCGGCTGTCTTCCTCCTGGCCGGTTCCATTCTAGTTCTCGGTCCATCAGAGATTGTCTAATGGTGTCCTTCCAGTGTCGTCTTGGAGGTCTGGATCGTTGGCTCTTAGTTTCCCATACTTGTCGTGGTAGCCGATCTTCTCCCATTCTGCAGGCAAGGCCAAACCATCGTAGTTGGGACTGCTCTACTTGGGTCAGCACAGGCTGAGGTTTTAGGCATTGACTTTCGTCTGGTTGCGGACTATGTATTTCTTGTTACCTCAACCACCTTCCTTAGATACCTCTTTTCTGAGGTTTGGATCTGACTTTCGTAGTTTTTAGCCTTTGTCCATGACTCGCATCCATAGGTCAAGAGTGGGACATAAGTAGAACGGTATACAGCCGTCTTCGTCTTCTTGCCAACCTCTCTTTTGCTGAGGAATCCTCGATTTATTGCCCAACAAAGTCTCCCAGCCGCTGCTCTTCGGGTAGCCAAATCTTCTTTGATGCCTCCTGTTGCGTGCATATTTTGACGCACATATTACAAAAATCGATATGGCTATTTAATATGGAAAAGATATAGACATTCATTCATTTGTGTATGAAAATGCTGTCTATGGGAAAGGCTAGATAATCCATAATTGTTTTACCCTGTTGATTATAGGAGTAATCGTTCTTGATATTAATTCGGCGCATGGATATGACACCCTTGTCTGTACCTATTTCTTAGGGCCAGAAAATAGATTAATTTGCTTATTATGTTTGTGGCCTGAATTCATATGTATTACATATTATTAGTACAAGTAGAATCAGTCCTATATTGTATATTTTGGATGGGTAGGCAGGACTATATTCTTGTTACACCGCTCTAGCGGAAGTAGGAGTTGTCTTGTCTAGTCGTGATGAGTTCCGATGTACCGTGACAATGGCGGGTACGCATTTTTCCAGGGCTGGTATATTCTTCAGTAAAAATGATTTTACGAAGTAGTTTTTCTTCTATAGGAGATTGTGTCTCTACTAGAGTTGTGTTAGAGACTTTCCTAATGTACGGTACCATGCATGATTCGGACTTCAGGTAATTCCAGTCCCTGTTTTGATGATCTCAGGTCGAAAGAATTAGGACTAGCGACAAATTTGTGAAGACTTAGGCAAAATTCTGTCTCCGTCCTATAAGGAAAAGACCGACCAAGATGGTCATATATTACGGTTGCATGTCCTACGAATGCAAAACAACAGAATACGCCTAAAGGCGCTCACTTGGTTCAACTGAGGGTATTAAAATTGTTGTTTCCGTAATCAATGTGACAAGCAAGCGGTTGATCAATCCGCTGTGCCCCGAACTTGCCCTCGTGTGTACTGTCGCTATAAAACCTCCTCCTAAATAATGTGCAAGAGCTAAGAGGAGTGGCGTCACAACGAACAACCTGGAGAGCACTGGTTTCTGCCTTATGCGCCGTGTTTGGCGCTTAAAGAATTTATTATTATTATTAACGCTAGGGTCAAATTTGTATCGACGGAGATGACAGGCTCCATACTGTAATTATGTCTACGTGAGGTAACTGGATTACGGTAGATCTGTATGGAGGAACTTTATGAAATTATGCTTATGTATTGCAAATTAACTTTGGCTTATATATATATCCTCCTGTGAGCGAGTGAGCGACAACTCAGGGAGGCGGCCATGTTACATTCCTGTCTTCGCATTTTTTGGATCACTGTCTAAAGAACGGGGCATGTATCTTATTATTCGGACAGTGGCAAGGAGATCTCAATTTGGATAGAAACCCCTTATCGTGGTTTCACAATATGATAAACTGTGAATATAAAGCAACTTTAGTTACTTACCGATCCGCCTTCACTGACGCGCTTAGTCAGATAGGGGATGCGGCCATTGATGTACTACCTATTATTTATGAATGTGCCATGACATAGGATCTACTATGTATGCCTGCAAATTGATATGTCAACATACCCATGATTTACTCGTTATGTCCCAGTGTGAGCGTCCAAATAAACTGTGTAAACAAAGATTCCAGCAGTCTGCATTGGTGCCTTGTAGACACAAGTGAATGAGTGTTTAGATTGGTCAGAACACGAACAGTACACCATTCGCGGTAAACACACTCTACACTTCTACCCATATCTACACCATCCTGCGTCGGTTGAAGTGACCAAGTTTAGGGCCTGCTTCCCCTGGAGCCTTAGAGGGAAACTACTGTTTACAGCTGCCTTTGCCTTCCCTAACTTAGGACTAGGGTGAGTTACCCATTTACAGCTGGGTAGACTGGAGCATGCCTGATCTCGACAACTCTGTACACTACCATGGACACATACAGTAGTGGCACCACAAACAACATGCTACAGTGATTGATAGTGGAGCTTTACAGAAGAAAGAGAACACACCACACTTTACAGAAGGTTTACAGTATACAACTGATACTTCTTTACAGACTGACATTTTACAGTAACAGTGTGTGCAAGCAAACTTTACAGTGGTGAGCCAGATCCCTGGGTCCAGCCTACGCAGTCTTGTGTTGAGAATCACATTTTACAGTTACAAGAACATTTGTTTGACCACATCAATACCAATAGGACAGCTATACAATCAATGTCAGCTTGACCTGTTCTGACAAGTGTAGCAATATCTGGGACAGCACTTGTTGACATTTGGCACAGTACAGTCAGTGTTCTAAACCAGTGATTGTTTATCCTGCTGTAATAGAAGAGCATTGTTGAACATAAAGTGCAAATTTCATCGGTGGATCTTCTAATGTGCTCAAAAAATTGGACAGTGTAATAGTTAGAAAGCAAATCTATTACTCAATAAAGTGGTAGTCTAATTTATTAAATCTGAGCATACTTTGCAACACATTCTATCCACAACACATATATTATATTATATATGCATTTATGTTATTTGTTATGTATTAAATTAGTTTATGTTCTGTGTGACTAGTACAAGGTATGCCGAGTGACATTGGTCTGGTACTAGTATTCTATAGGTACACATTTTCTTAATTGGAAATTTGTTAGCAACAATTTGCTGCTATTTCTGTTAGTTGTGATGAGGTGTTCTTTTCTTCGTTGTTTTTGTTAATAATTTTGTGTTCCTTAGTTTTGTTTGATTTGTTTGTATAATTGTAGGTCTCATCTTTTCTATTTTTGATTTCTTTACACCCTTATGTTTATACACTGTGGCGTTATTTGTCTTGTTATCTTATTGCAGTTATCATCACGGATTCTGTGATCATTTTTTTTCATTTCTCCTATTTAATTTAATTTGATCTCTGCAAATGTTTTCAGATTGTCTTTTCTTGTTTGTCCTTTGTAATGTCTTTAGTTGACATATGACATATGAGGTATAGTGGAATACACTTATATTATAGTACAGATCAGTACTTTATGATTGTTATTGTTATAAAACAAAATGTACAAGACCTTTATAAGGCTTGTCTCCCAAAGTGATTGGTAAAGGGAAATATTATTTTCCACAGGTACTCAAGTGATCATTGATTACATTAGGGTATACAAGACCTTTGTAAGGCTTGTCTCCCACAGTATTTGAGATACAGTTATTGTTGTCCACAGGTACTCAAGTTATCATTGGGTATTATAAACCATACAAGTTTTCACTAAGACTAAGTCTATGGTATAGACTTGTATCCCATTAAAGTGAAATAAGGTAATTTATTTACTTTTTCAGGTTTCTGATTTAAGAAGACAAAATGTCTACATTAGATTACTTTATAGCACAAGGAAAATCCCTTGATAAGACTGGGAAAGACTTAGAACAATGGGCTGTTGCTCAATATGACAAAGCATTAGCTGCAGAAGAGAGGAAAGCTCTAGCTGAAGAAAAAAGATTAGAAAAAGAAGCTGATACTGCTGCTGAACTAAAGAAATTGCAGATGCAAGTGGAGGAAAGGAGATTTGATGCAGAACAGAAGAAATTAGAAGCTGCTGCTGCAGCTGAACAAAAAAAATTAGAAGTTGCTGCAGAACAGAAGAAATTAGAAGCTGCTGCAGAACAGAGAAGATTAGATAGAGAAGCTGAAGAGAGAAAAGCAATAAGAGAACATGAATTTGAGTTAGAGAAATTAAAATTGACAAGTATGAGTAATGTTAATCAGGCATCTAGTGGTAATGGTAAACCCTTTGTGTACAAGGTCAAGGTACCAGCGTTCAACTCTGCCAGTGATGATATAGCATTCTGGCTTGATAGATTTGAACGGGCTTGTCGAGCTCATAATGTTGACAAATCACAGTATGTGAATCAGTTGTCTGAAAATCTAAAAGGGGAGTCTCTGAGTAAGTTATATTTCGTCGAAGAGGCCGACAAGGATAATTATGATGCTGTTAGGGCAGCTTTGATGAAGAGATATCAGCTGTCTGAGGAAGGTTATCGTCTTTTGTTTAAAACAATGAGACCTGAGGTAGGTGTAGAATTCTCAGAATTCATCTCAAAAGCACGAATTACACTTTCACGATGGATTGAATTATCCAAAACAGAGAAAACATTTGATGGTCTTACGGATTTATTGCTAAGAGACAAGGTCATGTCTTCGGTAAATAAATCATTCCTAGAGTTCTTACATGAGCGTAAACCTAGTACATTAAAGCAAATGGAAGAATATTGTGACCAGTATGCCACGGCACACCCTGACATGATTCTTAGTAACTCTAACATTAAAGAGAGTATGCCAGTTGCTTCGGCAACAGAATATAATCAGAATTACTCACACAAATTCCAAGGAGCTAAAAATAAATTTGATAAAAAGGTTAATTGGAATAAGTATCAAAACCAAGATAACCACTCAAATCAGGGTTCTTCTTCGAAGAACTGGAATCGGGCTGATAGTCCTCGACACGCGAGGGGTACCCATAATTTTAGAAATTCTCGGAAAGGGAGTAGCTATAGGAACTACCCAAGTGCTTCATGGAGACAAAAAAACCAATATTACAGGGATACTCAATATAATGAGCATGATGATTATGATCATGAATATTATGATTCAAACCCAAATAGGGGTTATAACAGAGGCAATAATAATTATAGAGACAATTATAACCGAGGTAGATCACAACACAAAAGACATGGTAAATTTTATTACCAGGCTAACTCTGCACAACAGGAGTTCCACGACACCGATAATCAGAATAATGATAAAAAAGACTCCAACAGTGTAGCAAATTCCGCTTTCGATTTTGCTAGAGCATCTGAGTGTTCGCAATGCAAAACATTATTCGATCCAACCACAGTTTCTACTTTAAGCTGCGGTCACCCGCTTCCCGC
This sequence comes from Oreohelix idahoensis, assembly GCA_024509875.1. NCBI lineage: Eukaryota > Metazoa > Mollusca > Gastropoda > Stylommatophora > Oreohelicidae > Oreohelix > Oreohelix idahoensis. Next base: position 372,834 of record JAMPIV010009200.1, on the reverse strand, counting down.
GCTCCATGCGTCAATCGCGCATAATGGAAGGGGTGCTCTTGTCTTTAATAGGGGCCTAATAGATGGTACTCCGGTATCAATTCTTTTCGATTCGGGGTGCACTACCATCGGAGTGAGGCAATCACTCGTAAATCCTTCTCGAGCTACAGGCAATATAGTCAAATGTGTAACATTTGGTGGCACATTGGAGAAGTACTCCACTGCCATTATCAATATTGCTACGCCTTTCTTTACAGGAGAGGTGCAAGCATGTCTCTTGCCGAATCCGATCGCTGATCTTATCATCGGTCGCATTCATGGAGTGAAAGAATGCACTCCACAGCAAATTTCTAATTGGGAAAATGTTAATATGCAATCTGCTAATGCAGTAATCACTAGGGCTCAAGCTCTTAATATGCCGCAATCTTCACATTCTGAAGATAATGATGCGCAGATCCAAGATGATCCCTTGGAGATTTCCCATGATTCCTTTATATAAAACAGCAGGAAGATGATCCTACTCTAAAGAAATTCTTTACTCTGGCAACAAAAGGTGATCCGAATAAGGATACAAATCGTAAATCATGGATTACGATGAAGAATGGCGTACTTGTACGTATGGTACAAGACTCCGCTAAGTCCATTCATTCTCAAATCCTTGTGCCTAAAAATATGAGAGTTAAAATCTTACAGCACGCTCATGATTCGCAGTGTGCTGGACATATGGGTTTTTCCCGTACTAAAGCTAGAGTTCTTGAATCTTTCTTTTGGCCTGCTGTGAATAAGGACATACGAATCTATTGTCGATCTTGTAAAGTATGTCAAGAGATTAAATCCAGAGGTCCACGCCATGATGCACCTATTCAGGCTGCAGACATTCCCATTCGACCATTTCAAAAAATGGCGATAGACATCATTGGTCCATTTAAGATAAAGTCTGCTAGAGGACACCAATTTATTTTGACGTGTGTTGATATGTGCACACGTTGGCCGGAGGCTGTTCCTCTAAAGAGCATAACTACTGCTGATGTCGCAGATGCTCTTTGGTTAATATTTTCTCGTCTGGGATTTCCAGCAGAAATATTATCCGACCATGGTACCCAACTCATATCGGATACCATGTCTCAAGTAATGTCGACTCTTAAGATAGAGAGATCGCTGAGTAGTATTTATCATCCTATGTCCAATGGGATGGTGGAACGTCTGAATAGAACTCTGAAAAACCTACTAGGTAAGATAACAGAAGATCATCCTCAGGATTGGGATAGGGTTTTACCCGCGGCTCTCTTTGCATATAGAGAGGTCGCCAACGAACATACAGGATTTTCTCCCTTTGAACTTGTCTTTGGCGCGAAACCGCGAGGTCCTATGTCCTTACTTCATGATCTTATAACTGCTGATAATATTGTCGATGACACAAAATCCTCTTATGAATATGTCATCGCACTTAGACACAAGATTATTGAAGCATGCAAATTGGCAACTGCTTCTTCTGAATTTGCGAAACAGAAGGCAAGGGAATTTGCCAATAAAAAGAGATGCTTGCGACAACTTTGTCCAGGTGACAAAGCATTCGTCTTGCTACCTTGTAGGGAAAATAGACTTCTTATTTCTTGGAAAGGTCCGTACGATATAATATCAAAAGTTTCCGACGTTGACTATATCGTCGATATTGATGGGAAGCGTAAAACCTTCCACATCAACATGCTCACGGAATTCCATGAACGTCCTGATTATTTACAACCTGTTTTCCAGGCAACGGACGATTTTCCAGTCCAACATGGACAGTACTCATCTCTGTCAGTAATACAGGATGAGGAAACGAGTTTCTCGGATGTAAATTTACCTTTTCCAATGATTCCTCTTCACTCTAATGAATCATGGAAAGATGTTGCAATTTCTCCAGAATTATCTCCAGGAGAGCAGAAACAAGTTTCTACTATGTTAGAACAATTTCAGGATGTCCTTACTGACATTCCTGGTCAAACTGATGTCATTCAACATGACATTATTCTTACTGACCATAGTCCTATAAGAGTCAGACCGTATCCTATTCCGATACATTTTCAAGCACAGGTAGAGAAAGAGTTGGATGAGATGATAGAGTTAAAAATTATTGAACCATCCACATCAGCATATTCTTCGCCGATGGTTATTGTACGAAAAAAAGACAATAACATACGTCTTTGCGTGGATTATCGCAAATTGAACCAAGTGACGAAATTTGATGCTGAACCTATGCCTTTACTAGAAGAGCTACTTACGAGACTATCGAATTCTCATTTCTTTACTAAACTCGATTTGTCTAAGGGATATTGGCAAGTTCCATTATCCGAACACGCCAAACCGTTTACTGCTTTTTCGACGCCTAGGGGTCTATTCCAATGGAATTTCATGCCTTTCGGTCTTATGAACGCCCCTGCAACATTCGTACGCATGATGCGTCGAATCCTATCTCATCGCTCAGATGTCATTGCGTATCTTGATGACATCTGTCTTTTCAGTGATACTTGGAACGATCACTATAATGGGATAAATGAACTATTGTCTATCTTACGCGAGCATAACCTGACAGCGAAACCATCGAAAGCATGTATTGGTTTTAGCGAAATATCTTTCTTAGGACACCGTGTTGGTCATGGGTTCCTAAAAACAGAAGACCATAATACAAGTAAGATACTTAACATTTCTATTCCTAAGACTAAAAAGCAAGTACGAAGTCTCTTAGGTCTAATACAATTTTATGGACGATTCATTCCGAATCTGTCCTCCATTATGTCACCTCTTTCTTCCTTGCTAAAGAAAGGGTCTCCTAATGTAGTCCACTGGACTCAAGAATGTCAATCCTCTTTGGATAAGGTTAAAACTATGTTTTCTACTTCACCTATCCTAGTATTGCCTTCTAAGGATAAGACATTTATTCTTCGTAGTGACGCTTCATCCACCGGGATTGGAGCAGCACTAATGCAAGAGTACTCCGGAACTCTGCATCCTGTGATGTATATTTCTCGGAAATTAAATGCCGCAGAGAAGAATTACTCGGTCCTAGACCGTGAATTATTGGCTATGGTTTGGTCAATCCTTAAACTGCAAAGATTTCTTCTTGGCGCGCATTTCATTGTGGAAACTGACCAGAAAGCTCTTACGGCTATTCAGAGTAAAAATCTGAAGAGCGCGAGATCAACGCGTTACGCGATTGCTCTGCAGCCATTTCATTTTTCGGTGCGAGCTATCCGTGGGTCAGAAAATGTGATGGCAGATATTTTGTCTAGATGCCCACATGATTCATAACTGTTATACAACTTTGATACAGTTGTTCCTATGTTGAAATGTGTACACATATGTAATATCATATATTGATTGTAACACTACTTAGCGGTTCATTGATATTTATTCACCGCTGATTTTTCAATGTTTTTTCGTCTTTGATGATCATGATGTTAAGATATCTTAGATGAAATTTATGTATAAACTAATGTACAAATTGTGTCATTGCTAATATTGTAGTATGCGTTGGTGACACCTCTCTGGAAATATTTATACTTAGAGAAATACTTTCTCTAAGGTCAGAAAACTTATGCTTATCATCTGCGCATTGTTATGGGTGCGTTGTGAGCCTATTGTATGTTGCTCCTAGATGTATTTCAAAAAAAAAAATGTACCATTTTTTTCCCCGAGGGGTGTGGTAATCTGTTGCGTGCATATTTTGACGCACATATTACAAAAATCGATATGGCTATTTAATATGGAAAAGATATAGACATTCATTCATTTGTGTATGAAAATGCTGTCTATGGGGAAGGCTAGATAATCCATAATTGTTTTACCCTGTTGATTATAGGAGTAATCGTTCTTGATATTAATTCGGCGCATGGATATGACACCCTTGTCTGTACCTATTTCTTAGGGCCAGAAAATAGATTAATTTGCTTATTATGTTTATGGCCTGAATTCATATGTATTACATATTATTAGTACAAGTAGAATCAGTCCTATATTGTATATTTTGGATGGGTAGGCAGGACTATATTCTTGTTACACCGCTCTAGCGGAAGTAGGAGTTGTCTTGTCTAGTCGTGATGAGTTCCGATGTACCGTGACAATGGCGGGTACGCATTTTTCCAGGGCTGGTATATTCTTCAGTAAAAATGATTTTACGAAGTAGTTTTTCTTCTATAGGAGATTGTGTCTCTACTAGAGTTGTGTTAGAGACTTTCCTAATGTACGGTACCATGTATGATTCGGACTCCAGGTAATTCCAGTCCCTGTTTTGATGATCTCAGGTCGGTTAGGCCTAGCGGGAATTTTGTGCTTCGCAACGCTAGGGTCAAATTTGTATCGACGGAGATGACAGGCTCCATACTGTAATTATGTCTACGTGAGGTAACTGGATTACGGTAGATCTGTATGGAGGAACTTTATGAAATTATGCTTATGTATTGCAAATTAACTTTGGCTTATATATATATATCCTCCTGTGAGCGAGTGAGCGACAACTCAGGGAGGCGGCCATGTTACATTCCTGTCTTCGCATTTTTTTGGATCACTGTCTAAAGAACGGGGCATGTATCTTATTATTCGGACAGTGGCAAGGAGATCTCAATTTGGATAGAAACCCCTTATCGTGGTTTCACAATATGATAAACTGTGAATATAAAGCAACTTTAGTTACTTACCGATCCGCCTTCACTGACGCGCTTAGTCAGATAGGGGATGCGGCCATTGATGTACTACCTATTATTTATGAATGTGCCATGACATAGGATCTACTATGTATGCCTGCAAATTGATATGTCAACATACCCATGATTTACTCGTTATGTCCCAGTGTGAGCGTCCAAATAAACTGTGTAAACAAAGATTCCAGCAGTCTGCATTGGTGCCTTGTAGACACAAGTGAATGAGTGTTTAGATTGGTCAGAACACGAACAGTACACCATTCGCGGTAAACACACTCTACACTTCTACCCATATCTACACCATCCTGCGTCGGTTGAAGTGACCAAGTTTAGGGCCTGCTTCCCCTGGAGCCTTAGAGGGAAACTACTGTTTACAGCTGCCTTTGCCTTCCCTAACTTAGGACTAGGGTGAGTTACCCATTTACAGCTGGGTAGACTGGAGCATGTCTGATCTCGACAACTCTGTACACTACCATGGACACATACAAGTAGTGGCACCACAAACAACATGCTACAGTGATTGATAGTGGAGCTTTACAGAAGAAAGAGAACACACCACACTTTACAGAAGGTTTACAGTATACAACTGATACTTCTTTGCAGACTGACATTTTACAGTAACAGTGTGTGCAAGCAAACTTTACACCTCCCTTCCAATCTATGACAACTCCGGGGTATTTAAAGTAGTTGACCTGCTCTAGGACCTGTTCTCCCTGAGTAATCTGATGCCTTCCTTCCTTTCGTGATATCACCATGGTTTTTATTTTGAAGCTGCTGATAACCATCCCTCTCTTCTCCAGATCTTTCTTCCAGACTTTTTTTTTTTTATTTTTATTTTTTTTATTTGTCGTTCTTCCACTATATAAAAACAGGTACATTTGGCATGACATACCAGAAAAATACAATTGTATATTACATATAAAATTTCGCTCGCACTCTCATAAATGAAGTTAAAAAAATATTTTAAATAATAAAAATAATAAAGTAATATACTAAAAAATAAAAAAAGATTTATAGCTGATTCAAATTCCTATGTAGTTTCTAGTATTTTACATTTGTATGTAACAAAAAAAAAACTTACACTTGCTCACACTTTTCACTTTACAAAAACAGGTACATTCCTCATGAATACCAGAGAAATACATCGTATATAACATATGAACCCTCGTTAGCACTTTCACAAAGAAAGTTTAAACATTTTTTTAAAATAATAATAATAAAGAAATAATATAATAAAAAATAAAAATAAAAATGATTTTTCCTCCTTCAAATTCCTATGTAGTTCCTAGTACTTGCATATGTATGAAAAGAAAGCTTACATTTGCTCGCATTTAATGTTTCATATGAAAAACATTCGCGCGTATTCACACTTCCCTTACGTACTTAATCAAAGTGAAGTATAGAAAATGATAAGTTTAAAAAAAATAAACATAGAAATACATCCAAAAAGAAAAAAGAAAAAGGAAATAGTTATTATTTTAAGTTCTCCTTGTTGGTTCTAAGTTCCTAAAATATGCTCCATTTTTTTTGAAAATATGTGGAAAAACAAATTTTGACTGAAACTTTTCCTCTCATAAACTGCTTTGTTTCTGCATTTCCAAACGATATCCATATATTCTGCTAAAGTGCGTAATATTTTTCCCGCAAGAGCGGGTCAATTTTTGGAATTATGTTTAGCATAATTGCTTTGTATATGTCAAATTTTCCATTTATGTATCTACTAAAAGCTTGTTTCAGCTCTTCTACTGTTAATTTGATCGCATTACAACGGAAGAAGATATGGTCTTCCGTTTCTTTTGCTGTTGTACCAAAGCAGAGTCTACATTTTTGCAGGGTCATATTTCTGTGTTCTTTTTTCTGTGTTAAGTTGAATAATAATCTATAGATTATTTCCCTTGCCGATGGTGATATGTTTTTTATGTGTAAATTTGCGAAGATTTCCGTATAATCTGTTATCCCGTATTTGTATCCTATTTTTATTCGTTGGTCTAAAGTTGGTTCTTGTGTCTGCATCAAGTATTGGTATATATTCTTAGTTGACTGGTGTAGGAGTTTTTCATTCCCCTGTATGCATCTGATGCAGTGTTTGTAGAAGGGCGGTAGTGTTCCGGAATGGTGTGGTATGGCGTTGTTAAAATTGCATATTTTTGTTATATAAAGGCCTATGTAATAGTGTGTTAAAGGGTATCCTTGTGGGTCTTTTATTACGTCGCTTATGAATTTGATTCCTAGAGTGTTTATTTTTGTATTAATGTCTTGCAGTGATATTCCACCCCGTTGTTTCTCTTGTATTAAGGTTTTATGTTTTATACTGTGAAGTGTGTGTCTGAAAATAAAAATTCTAATTAATTGATTTATTTCGGTTATGTATTTTTGGGGGGACGAAAAATATTTGAAATGTATAGCACACTTGGAAGTATGTACGTATTACAAATAACGCTTCTACCAAAGATCGTCGCGTTCTTAAATTGGTATCTTTTTAGTTTTTCCTTGATTTTTGAAATTATTTTTTTCCCACATATCGTTATCAGATATTCCTGGTGTCGAGGAGAAAATTATTCCATATATTTTCATTTTGATTGTTTGTGTTAATTCTGCGGACGTGCTCATGTGAAACTTTGTAAAGTCTTGTTAATAGAGCTAATTTGTCCTCGTGTTCCTTGACCGTACAGTGAGGGTTACCTGACATTTCAGTTTAAAAAAGTCCTTTATGTATTCGGACATAAAATTTAGTCATACAATTTTCGTATAAACCATGTGCGAAGAATGCCCCTAACTTCTTTATACACACATCGTATCGTTGTATTTGCTTCCTTCATTGTCGTTCCTGCTACCCAGATATGTATACATGTTTGCATCCTGATCCAGTTTTTTTATAAAGACTAGCCTGCTGTTATCTGATGTTTGTTTGCGTTCTTTTTATCTTTATATTTTTATAATGATTTTGAGGCTTAGTTGCTACAATTTCTCGGCTATGACTGTTTCCACCATTACCATTCATTAAATATCTTTATTGCCACATAATACACAATAGCTCCCTCTGGTCATAGCTGAATATGGGGATGATGCAGAATACACATGGCATACAAAATGTATTGTAAGTGTTAAAAAAAATGTTATCGTCTGTTTATTTGGTTCCTGCCGTAAAACGTATTTTTTCTTGAATTGGTCCATTTCAGCTGTTAATTCCCACCTGCCTGCTGTGGTTACCATCAATGTGTGTGACAATCTTAATGGCGTATAACACTCGCGACCTCTACTACCAGCTCGTGATCTTCAGGCATGTGTGCTTCCAGGTCGGCATTTACAGCTACATATTGCTGTTTGTGGCCTTACTGACCAGAAAGGAGTTTAGAAGAGCCTTACGATATCTGTTTGCCAAACAGGAGGTTATCCGTCATTTAAGGCAGCCCAACTACATGGTTGTGTCCACCGAATCATCCCGAAAGACGAAGACATCCCTTTCTATAGAAATTGCTGACAACAGGAACAAAGTGCCCTTAGCCGTTGAAGCGAGAGAGGACATTGGAAGTCTCATCACCGATTATGACTACATGGAATATAACAACTGGAAGATTCGCAACTCTCGTTTCAGCTGGTGGGTTTTCTAAATAACACAAACTGGTAAATTATTACAGAAGTGCGTGAAACACATCAGTCACAGCAGCTAATCTTTTGTATACACTAAGTAAAAATGATAATAAGAATATCTTGTTCTCAGCCAATGTTAGGTAAGCCTTTTGATCATTTTGTATGTCATATACGAACCACCATTTCGCTGCTCGTGAGACTTCCGGCAGATCCTTGGATGTGAAATTCACTTCGCACCACTACAACCAGTTTTAATAGAGTTCAGGTTTGATAGCTTAATGGCACATGGGCTTTCTTTTTTAATGCCTCTAGTTACGGGATTTCCTCTTGTTCGTTATTAACGCCTCTAGTTATGAGACTTCTTTTTCAAAGCGTGTAGTTGCGAGAGTTTTCTTTTTGATTTTTTGAACTTTTGAGATTACATACAATTAAAAATCTGTAAATGTTTCACTACACAAAGACACTTTCGGCAAATGTTTGTTTACAAGAGTGTAATGTAAAAAAATTACAAGAAAATACATAAAGGGGGCTGCTGTAAAACTGGTAAGGAAATACAATATAAAGTAAAACATAAAATGACGTGGAATCAGTTTGACAAATAAACGGTACGCAGGAAACACGGGACGTGTTGTGTTTCACCCTTCGTCAGACACGTTACAAACAGTTGACAAGGACAAGAAATATAGACAGGTCAAAGAATAAATACTACAGACTGCAAACACGAAACATGATGAGTAGAACAGATAAGTAAGGTCAAAATAACCAGATGAAAACTAAAATACAGGCGATGCGCGGAAGAAGAACAACAAAACAGAAAAAATAGAAAACCAGGAAAAAAAAATAAATATCAATACAAGAAATTCATTAATCAATAAAATGAAAATGAGAAAATAACAAAATACGAAGTCCTGCGAAAAGAATCCGTGCTATAAGATCCGTAACATAATGTGGTCTGGAAGTATTATTCCCAATATTATTAGGAAGTATATCCTGTGTACAGTTAATTTGTAAAACTGATTCCAGACCATTTTATTTTTTAATTTGTATATTTAAATGAAATGAAAGTAAGAGAGTTCTTCAATGTTATATAACACCAATCCTAACAGACGGAAGTAAGTCATGGACACTTGGTAAACAAGTAGGAAAATCACTAGAGACCACAGAGATGTGGTTTTATAGAAGAATGTAAAAATACCACGCTCAGTTAAAAAGAGTAATAAGGATGTCCTGAAAGAGGCCAATGCACAAAGGAAACTTGTTCTTCATGTTGAAAGAAGGCAATCCATTTTCTTTGAGTATATTATGAGATGCAGGAGGCTGGAGTGACAACATGAAATATTAAAGGAAGAAAGAAACAAAGGACGACAAAAAGAGAGAAGATATTGGACACTTTAACTTCGTGGCATGGAAAGAAGTCAACAATAGAACTGATCGACAGTACTGGAGGCCGGAAGTTGTGGCCTGCGCCACCTGGTATGGTACTTGAAGAAGAAGAAGAATGCAAACATGACTTCTTCACGCATAATATTTTGTCGCTGTCAAAGATAAGAGGATACGTCTTCTTCCTCGTTCGCCTTCAGACCTCCACATTAATGACTCTAACAAAGGCAGTAGTCAACTCAAGGTTCCTGACATCTCCAAACAGTTTTTCGTTGACAGAAGTGAGTTGTTGCCATATGCTACTCCGTTCATTGCTGTAGGTTGGGCAGGACTGCAGCAGGTGTTTGGCTGTCATCTGGCTGGTGCCGCAAGTGCAGAGATCTTTTGCACCAATTCTGTACTTGTGGTATAGATGGCATCTCAATCTGTTGTGTCCAGTGTTGTACTTGTGGTATAGATGGTATCTCAATCTGTTGTGTCCAGTGTTGTACTTGTGGTATAGATGGTATCTCAATCTGTTGTGTCCAGTGTTGTACTTGTGGTATAGATGGTATCTCAATCTGTTGTGTCCAGTGTTGTACTTGTGGTATAGATGGTATCTCAATCTGTTGTGTCCAGTGTTGTACTTGTGGTATAGATGGTATCTCAATCTGTTGTGTCCAGTGTTGTACTTGTGGTATAGATGGTATCTCAATCTGTTGTGTCCAGTGTTGTACTTGTGGTATAGATGGTATCTCAATCTGTTGTGTCCAGTGCGTAGCCGAAAAATGGTGACCTGTTCTCTCCTAGATAGCTGATGATATGCATCATTTTTCAAATGGCCTGGGTGCTCTCTTTCCCATTTGGACTTGAATGTGGCTTTTACAGTAGTTTTTGCCACTTCGTAAGTTGTCTCTATATTATTTTGTTGTAAGGCTCCTCCTTCCTTAGCAAGTTTGTCTGCTTCCTCATTTCCTGGTATGTTGCAATTGGCTGGTATCCACTGGATTGTGCACTTGTTGAAGCATTTGGCCAGTCTTTCAAGAGAATTAATCAGATCTTTCAATCCTTTTGCATGGTGGCCCCTCAGAGCTGTTATTACTGAGAAGGCGTCGGTAAAGATCATTATTTGTTTTTCTGTACGTGCCTTGCATTCAATAAGGGTTTCCGCTGCCTGTTTCAGGGCTTCTACTTCAGCATTGAAGTATTTGCCAGTGGCGATTGCCACTTAGTGGATTCTATTCTTTAGTTTGATGAGGATGCCAGTACCCCCATTTTCAACTGCGTTTTTTGCTGAACCATCAGTATATGCATGTGTCCAAAGCTTTGCTGGAAATTTTAGTCAATATAATTGGTTGCTATACACTTTCTTTGTGTTTCATAAGATAATACAACTGTAGGATATTTTCAAAACATAAATTCAGATATTAGGCGCTGGAATTGGAATCATGATTTTATTAATCTTGAAGCCCCGGTTCTCATTGCTTTTTTTAATTCAGACCTTACTTAAGACGTGTGCAGTACGATATTAGACTTAGAAATGTTTGTTGTTATTTTTATATATAATTCCTGGCAATTTAATTATTGTGTTTTCAGGTTCATATCTTTAATGTGCTTTGTATCGTCGCATAGAAAAAATACAACATATGTGAAATGATAAAAAATTATGTATTTTCAGCACGAAAAAATTACGTGGAACTAAAATTAGTCTAATGCAGCGTTTCTCAATTTTTTTATGTCTCAGAACCCATTTACACACTGTCGCGAGAGGTTTATATAGAGGTAGTGATAGTATTGACAGAAGTAGGGTTCTCTCCTGAACAATGGTGAAGTCCCAGTGTCTAGGGTTCACTGGTCTCACTCTCACAAGAAGATCAATGCTGCGAATAATCTGTGGCAAGGATTAGATATAGACAAGCAGATTATACTGGTGCCATCTCACTTTTTGATCCCCTATAATGTACTTATTTAACTTAGAAAAAAGAACTGTAACTCCTTTGAATAAAAGTAATTAATAACTCAAGTGGCTTACAATTCAATTAATTTATTATTTACACTATGTACTATTGTGATGATGGGTGAATGTTGAGGCAATGGTGATTATGGTAGAGTATGTACATTTGTGGTGAAAAATTCTAATACCCATATATAAATTAGAACATAAATGTAAAGCAGAAAGCAAATATAAGAAAGACAGAAGAATGGAGCAAGACCAGTGCTTTCCCAATAGCGCAAAAGCCTGAGATTAATAACGCCGGAAGGGCTGAACGCAAAATCTCTGCTTTTCCTACTGCATTCTTCAAATAATTGTATCGCCACACCCCTATAAAATATGTACTGTATTTTCTCAATGACCTAGATACTAAAACAAACATTAGTGTAATTACACGCCCAAGGTTAACTTAGAAAGACAGACGGACGAACTAAGAGAGAGAGAGAGAGAGAGATGCACTGAGGGACGCATGCAGTTATGCCGCTCGCTGTGGGTCGCTGTGTAAGCCATCTCGCACGCCGTTTGCATGGCCTGATTTTCAAATAAACAGTGATGAAAAAACTAACGACACGACATTAGGTTTCGAAAACCGGTTTAATTCTTATTAGGAAACATGACATTCCCCTGTTTTACATCTGATTCCTGACTTTATACTGATAGTACAGTTAAAAAGATACGGACAGATGATAGTTAAAAATAAACAACTAAGATCGAAAAAGACAGTATTTTTAAATAAGCCATTTAGTCTCATGATAATTGTATATTCGGGTTTCTGAAGACTTGTGGACAAAGAATATGTAATTGGTTGTTTAAATAGTCCATTAGATAATGAAATATTGGTAATAAAACATATCGAGAACAGAGATACTGTCATGTCGAGTCATATCTGCTTGGATGGAATGGCATGATTTTTTTGAAAACACGTAGGTGAAAGAAGGCTAAAATAATACGAAGTAGGGGATAGGCTTGATTTTGAAGGAAGCCGAGGTATGATTGGCTAACTTAGATATACGAATCTAGTTGTTGATAGTGACATATAGTAGTGTGAGAGATTTTTTTTAAAGTTAATTCAAAAATAAAGATAGGCTTAGTCCGATTGGCCAAGGCATGTGACCTTAACGAAAGAGTACGCTACTCGTTGCCATTTAAAAAAAATATTCATAAGAGCAGGAAGCGGTGACAGACTTGTGTTGTGTTTTATAAGATATAACTACAGAAATCAGTCTGGACAGTGGGCAAATCTAAAAGTGTGCCATATTAACTTGCCTTATTCATCGTAACCTGTGTGTATTTCCTTTACATGTGGTAAGATTGATTTTATTGACTTTTTTAATTTGAAAAAGGGTTGTGTATAAGAAAAGGCCATGACAAAAGGTTGTAATTAAATGGTTCCATAGCAGACTTAGGCATGGCCTAGTTGTTGGTGCATTATACTATGGACCATTTAAGAAAGTTAGAACTACAGGAAGATATATGATGATCATGCAGAAACATTACACCTATCTTATTGCATGGTGAAGTATTGCAGAAATGGCAGAGGCGTAGCCTCCATTAGGGAAAAATAAAAGAAAACTGGTACCATTTGTTCCATCACATGAAAGTGGAGAAGCTAGGTTGTCAGAAGAGCTGATCATGTTCTTTTTGTGAAATATATGTTTACAGGTAAATTTGGAGGAATTAGTTTGATATTAAGACAGAACCATAACTTGCTTTGACAGGGGTTCCTGCTGGTACTTGTATGATGCTGATACTGAATGATACAGCAATTCAGCACTAGATCAAGGAGTCTCTGACACCCGCTGTTATAAACGAGGCTTAAGACCAGAGGATTTTGAAGCGTTTGGCCAAACTGACTGCAATTGCTGCGATTCCAGGGCTCAGATAAGTGATATCTGGCCTGGAACAACTTATTACTATTCATGAAAGATCTCCTGTAGTGAATAAAAACATTCCTCCAAAAAGATTAACAGAGACCATATTATTAAAACTAAAGAACATTGGTATGATGATAAACCCCAAGCTGCCTCATAATACCAGTAATTAGATATATTAAAGAATATCTATTTGAAAATTGTACCCATGTACTATAGACATACTGTCTATTGCATGTAAATATTTTAATATATATTTGTAATTATATTATGCAATCAAATTGATGATCATTGACTAGAGTCCTGACCAAGACAATATTTAGGCTCAGGACCAATAAAGTTTAACAGAAAATTTTTCATTATAAAATTTAACAGCTGGAGTTAGTTGAGTTTATCTTAGGATTTAATATTTGTTTGTATATGTTTTGTATTGAGATTTTTCCACAACACTATTACAATACCCTAGACACTTAACGAAGCCATTATTCACATTGATCAAGAATAAGTCTGATTGAGATCGAAATGTGGTAGCAAGTAAGGTCTTCTGTATACACACCAAACCTATTATCTTCAGAAACCTTCACAGCTGATTTCATTCAGTACACTAGGTCCCCTATCACCATATTTATACCTCATCAACTCACCACATATATTGGGGTCTCTAATTCCGGGATTGGAATTTGGCATATATAGGAATCTCATACATCATATATCAACTGACTCCAGGAGTAAAAATTAGCAGTAGGATATAAATTCAAGATTGTATTACTGGTCTTAGTGGAGGTTAGGAACACCCCTAAGACAGTAACAATAATTAAGAGGAGATTTTACAGTGATAAGTTGTTCCACCAGTAGTAATTAGTTGATAATTATTTTAATTAAGTTTAGAATTGTCTTAGAACCTTAGTAGATCTACTTGAGTTAGAATGGCTGATTTGGCCAAATTTAGATCTGCCGCTGTGCAGACTGCAAAGGAGATGAATTTAGATGGTCAAGCTCTGATTCAGTATGTGACATCAGAGTGTGATAAGTATATGGATAGGGAAGATAAGAGGCTAGCTGAGGAGAAGAGAATTATGTTAGAGGATGCTAGGGAACTTAAGAAGTTAGAGGCTGATAGAGAGGCTGAGATCAAGAGGCTGCAGTTAGAAGAAAAGAGACTTGAGGCTGAAAGAGTGAAAGAAGAAAAGAGACTTGAGGCTGAAAGAGAGAAAGAAGAAAAGAGGTTGGAGGCTGCCAAGGAGGAGAAGAGATTACAGATGGAGGCTGAGAAAGAAGAGAAACGGTTACAAAGGGAACATGAGTTGCGACTAAGGGAGATGGAGCTACAAGGCCATGCTCCTGTTAATGGAAGTAGCTCATCCACCTCCGACTCTGCTGCAAGTCAGGCAGCTTCAACCTCAGCTATGGGTTTTCATGTAGACCATTTTGTTGAGAACGACGATGATATTGAAGGGTATCTAAGTAGATTTGAGCTTTCAGCTACTACATATGGGTTAGAGAGAGAGAGGTGGAGCCTCAAGTTATCTCAAGGACTCAGGGGTACAGCTTATGAAGTTTTTGCCAAGATGAACAGAGATGACCAAGACAATTATGGGGGTGCCACATGGTGCAATCATCTAGACTGAAAATAGACCAGCCAAGATAATTACACACCATGGGGCAACTCCCAACAGTCTAATGCAATCAGATGGCCTTCAAATCTAAGGACAATAGTCGATAAACAAAGATACAAGTATGTGAAGTAACAGGACTATTGAAGACATATGCATATATAAAGTACAGACATAGTGTGCCCGATGCTTTCATTGTGTTCATCTACAATCAGAACTGCAGCCTGTGACGTCATCTTCCCGCACGGCTAATCAGACAAAGTAGTAATATATTTATGTTCATTTTCCTTGTCCCTCCGTATGGAGCATGGGGACCCCATTGCAGCTAGCCCCCTTTACATGAATCCTGCACAAGTGATTCACCTGTTCTTACAGCGTTGGTTTATGTCGCAATTTATTTTATTGATGAGTTTGCCAGCTTTATGCATAACCTCATATTAATGGCCGTGCATGACATGCCCGAGGGAGCAGTAGTTCTTTCTTTGTCTCATAACAAATCCCCCCACCCCTCGAGGAACTACACAGGAAGTTATGTATAAAAACTAGTTTAAATAAGCTACATGTATCTGCTGTGTATAGATCTTTTGTTGTTTTATTATGCATTTAGCAGTTTCACGGTGCGTAGAAAGTATGTGCAACAGATAGACATAGCATTCACAAGACACAAGAGTAAATCATAGAAACTGCTGATCGCTCACGAAGATCACAAAGAATCAAATAAATACGTAATGATGCCGAATAAAAATAGAAAACAACAATAAAACAAGGAAAAATTACTGTTAATAAAAAAATAAAAACCCAAAAAATCTAACAATTGCTTATTCTCACTTAAGGACAAATGTAGGTAAGATAGTCCCATATCAGATTTAGCCGTAAGGAAGAGAAATGTAAGCTACTCCACCATAATACCTACAGCTTTATTAATGAGGTGGGGTGACCAGCTCCCATTTTCGCTGCCTTTTACCGTCCTAAACTCCAGAGCAGGGCCAGGTTCCCATTTACAGCTAGACTGACTGGAGTGTGACGTTAACAGGTTTCGATTCGGGAATGTGATTAATTGGTCTCAAGTGGAAAGCACTCTTACCTTTTAGCCAATAGGACGCTGTCCCGGTTTTGTAAAGAAGTTTTTTTTTAAATGTAATGAGAAAGTAAGTTAGCAAACAGTTGGTGCTGTAAGTAATCTTGTTTTCTCGTTATTTTATTCTCACATTTGCTGTATGTATTTCTGGGCAGACTTAATTTAAAAAATATTTGACAAAAGAAACTGTTTCAAATATCGTATGAATATTTATTTTGCTGAAGTAAGTTCTGTTGCAAGTGTGGTGAAGTGGGATGTTATAAATATTTATAGGGGACTTAGTGTACTGACTGAGATCAGCTGTGAAGGTATCTATATCTATTAAGAGTAGTGTATTATAGATAACCTTACTTGCTACCACATATCTATATATCTCAGTCAGAATTATTCTGGAATAGTGTGATGACTACGTTATGTGTCTAGGGTATGTGTATGATGAAGTGTAAGTCACAACAACAGACAGATAAACAATTTAATTTAATCCACTACTCTTGACAACACTGTGACACTCACATACATATAACACTCTATGAGAATATCTTAAGGAGTCACTGATAACTTTTCAAATAACAATATGTATTCATTGTTATCATAAAGGTATATGTGTCCTGATTCAAATACAAAGGAACCAGGAATCACAATCAATTTTAATTACAAGTATATGTACAGACTTTATCAATATGAATATTGTAGTGACATATATTATTAAAAATATCCTATGTGTGTCAGTTGTGTAGTAGTAATATGAGGTAATACTGGTTTTGTTTTGTTCAAGCTCTGTTGGTATTTGTCATCATGACTTCAATAGTTTGTCTTTTGGGACTAGTATTGGAGATGTTCTCAGTTCCTGATATTAAGACAATTAAATTCCCCTCTGAATGTTATTTTTACAAAGTCATTTCAAGATGAGGGGCCATAATGTTGAGCTCAGCTGGCCAAATCAGCTTATCTTGCGTGATGGCGGCAGGAAGGGACTCCTCTGCTCGAATTCTCCCCTGGGCTCTGGAGACACTTCACTGATAGCTAAAAAGACCAAGGAGTATGCTGTCCGACTCTGGATTCAGCAAAGCTCTGACCAGGTGCTGCTCAGTACCATCAAGACCACGGTCCCTGAAATCAAGAAGGATGTACCTTCTACTTCATAACTAACTTATACTCTCTTGTTACACTGATCACAACACATCACAAACATTGAGTTCAGAGCGTTAGGCCAACTGTCAGCTTCATCTGAAATACTTTATACCAGTATTTACCTCCTTAATGGTTACCACGCCTCTGCACTTCCAGCATTATTTCTTTCTAATCAATCATCCAGGTGTCAGTGTACTATTTGGCCATTCCATGCCGTTTTACTTCCCTCCGACACCCTCTGTTCAGGCTGGAGCATTATAGGCTTTATCTCCTGTTTGCCACTGAACTACACATATATATACAGGCATAAATTAACAATTTACATTCAATTTTCATTAAAAGATACTGAATGGTTCAAGCTTACCACAATTAATAGAATAAACACAGATACGTTGATTAGCAATGAATTCTGGCACATTTACTGGCACAAATTCCCATCTGCTTATGTTCCAGGCTTTTATTTAACACAAATATGAGCTGGCTTCAACGCACTGTTGCTTTATCAAGATTATTTGCACTAGTGGTCTCGAACTAACGCTCCTAAGTGAGTATATCAGCGAGTCTAGCCAATGAGGCCACGTTTCGACAAGTGTTTGAAAAAATGTTACCTTCCTACGTCTCCCTAACAACCAAGATAATATTTATAGCCCGACCAATCGTGGTTAGTCTTTCATTTGTTGCGCTCCAATCAATTTGGAGTTTACATGGTAGGCTATTTCTGTAACGTAAGGTTTTTTCAAACACGTTATAAAAAAAATTTTATGAGCAGAAATGATTCCATGTTGTCAGGCATCCCCACTATTTTATTTTGGTTATAATTTATTAATTCCTGGACTATTTGCGTAACGTTTTACATATTCTTTGTCAGCAAGCCCTAAGGAACCCAAATATCCAAATTTAAAAGAGCTACGTGGCTGCGTTCAAAATATGCAATTCCTTCTACCTCCTGTTTCGAAGATGTGCTGTCTGGGTACTGTAATGTTTTCAAACGTAAACCCATATAATGTTATCTTTCCTAATAAGCGTTTTTTATGATTTTAAAACCTAACTCTGGGAAGGGTAGTGAATTTATCACTGTCCGTCCGAAAAAGTTAGTGCTTGTAGCCTAACACGCGTGATAGTAGTAATTGTGTATCGCGCGACGCGGGTTGGGGGTGGCATTAATAGCGAGACGCGTGTTTAATTTTGCATGCGTTCGGCTTTATTCGCCCCTCCCTTCTCGCTATCCTTTAGTCCATCTGTCTTTTGTTTTTGGTAACATAGTGTAGAAAAAGACATGAATGGAATTTAAAATTTAGGTCAACTTGCATATTTCAAGGTTTTTCTTAGAAAGGCAGCACATTTTATTGTGTGTTTGGGAAACGCGTGTATGTTGCAGAAGGCCTTTAATATCAACGTGAAAGCGTTACAATTTGCCGACGAAGTAGAAAACAAGGGGGATTTCGAGTACCTTCTTTGTGACAGCACTGTTATTTACCATTGCTCTTTTCTTTATTAATTTTATTTGTTAGGCTTCATATTTACCTAATAATTTATATATGTGGATTAGAATATTCCACGACACCTCCCCTCTTAAAACAGACATTATATGTCAGTCCTTTATTCTATATTCACATAGAGAAATTTATTATTATTTCTGGGGTTTACGGTGATTCTCATCACACGGATGGCGGCTTAAAAAATCCGCTCCCAAATTGGTTTTTCCAGATATATACTCAATGCTAAAATTATATGGAGCCAAAAGTAAAGACCATCGGAGTAACCTGGAGTTCTCATGCCTAGCCTGTGCTAGAAACGATAAAGGTTTGTGGTCTGTTTGCAACTTAAATGCCTTCCCATATAGATAAATATTGAATTTCTTTATCGCCCATATTACTGCAAGACATTCTTTTTCGCTAGTTGAGTAGTTGATTTCAGCTTTATTCAACTTTCTGCTAGCATATGCCACTGGGCTTAATTCCCCATCCAATGCATCTGATTTCTGTAGTAGAGTTGCACCTAACCCAATATTACTTGCATCCGTCCTTACTATGAATTCTTGACTTAAGTCAGGTAATTTCAAAATGGGTTTACTTGTGAGCTTTTCCTTCAATTCTTGGTAAGTCATTTCACATTGTGGTGTCCATGTAATGCGATCTGGATGTCCTTTACGTGTCAATTCAGTTAACGGTGCACATATGGAATTAAAGTTTTTGATATACTTCTGGTAGAAACCACATAATGAGACAAAGGATCTCACGTCCTTCTTGGTTTGTGGTCTCGGGGCTTTCTGTAGTTTCTCTAAATTCTTTGGGTCAGGGGTCATGTTTCCCTGATAAACTGTGTGTCCCAAAAATTCCAATTCTTTACATCCAACGCAACATTTGGTTGGTCGGGCTGTTAAATTTGCCTCCTTAAGTCGATCAAACAGCATGTTCAGAGAGTCAATGTGTTCCTCAAATGTTTCTGTTGCTATAAGGATATCATCCATAAAATTTGTTATACAGGGATTATTCAGAGGATCCAATAATTTTCTCATCATTCTAGAGAAGACACTAGGCGCATTCTTCAATCCAAATGGCAATCTATTAAACTCATAGTGTCCTTCTGAGGTACTAAAAGCTAGGTATGGTCTAACCTCAGGCTTTACTGGAATCTGATAGTATCCTTTACTCAGATACACTTTTGAGAAATATTTAGCTTTATTTAGCCTGGCAAACAGCTGATTTGTATCCGGCAATGGATCCACCTGTCCTTCTGTAATAGCATTCAGTCTCCTGTAATCTATACAGAGTCTATGTTCTCCAGAGGGCTTCCTTAAGAGTACAACACCGGAACTATACGAAGACTCACTGTGCGAAATAATTCCTTCCTTCAATAGATAGTCTATCTCTTCCTTCAAAGCTTTCTCCTTAGCAAACGGAATCGAATATGGTTTCATACAGACAGGTGTGGAGTCTATTAGTTTCATATCATATTCCAATAGGTTTGTATGCCCTGGTCGGTCTGTTAACACCTCTGCATGATTATTTAGAACCTGTTGCACTCTCTCTTTCTGAGTTTTCGTTAAATGTGTACTGATTTTCACCTGTGCTGCTGTCTCACAGGGGTGTAATGGATATTCAAATGATGAAAGTGGTTCCTTTTTCATCTCCATGGCGATGGACAAGGTCAACAAGTGTGTCTCTTCCTGATGTTCTCTTTCCAAATATTTCTTCAGGAGATTCACATGATAGATTTTTTCTTTCCCCTTCTTATCTATCTTATAATTTGTTCTAGACACCTTCTCTAGAACTGTATATGGACCCTGCCATCCAATTTGTAACTTATTCTGACTCCCGGGCAAAAGAAGCAGTACTTTCTCTCCCACAGCCAAATCTCTGTCTTTCGCCTTCCTGTTATAATAGGCAGCATGTTTCTTCCTGGCTTGTTTTAAATTTTCATTGGCAAGTTTCCAGCCAGTTTTTAACCGAGTGGTCAGTGTTACGGTATATGATATTAACGCCGTCTGCTAAAGGTTACCAGACGTGCAATTGTAAAGGTTAAGACATTTAATATATTGCGATAGATGTTTCAATTACTGAACGCTTCATACACGATCGATTATGACGTGTATAGCGTTGTTTAGGACACAGTCGGTAACTAAGAAACCATACCCCTTTTTACATTGACCGTCAAGCTGTTAAGACGCGTCTGACTTTCCTTCCAATGTTGAGCATGGTATTGCCATACAGATATATTTTATGCAAGTACGGACATGGGTCAGTCCATTGCTATTACGAAGATTTGAAATGATTAAAGGTCAGTACGAAAGTGAAAATTAAGGAAGGATGAATTACAGTCCATAGTATTTGATTTTACCAGACTCATAGACTCACTGTCGGCCGTTGGAAAACCCCAACCGCGCGTGCATACAGCTATGACAATCTGCATACAGTAATTTGATTATTGGACAAGGACTGATAGGATATCTACATATCTATGCCATATATTTTCAAGTTATAATATGTACCTTTGTGATCAACATGCATGAATCGTCTTGACGTGTAAACTGTATTAAATATTTGTGGACTCTATGAACCGACTTGTCACATCAATCGTATTCCAAGGTTCAATTATTGTTCAGAATCTTCCACCCCTGCATTCGCGTAATCTTACATAGAAGGCACGATACACGATCACTCAAGAATATCAAGAAGATAAAACAATGGCCAGACATTTATAACTGTTTTATTAATATCACATGGAACATTGTTCAGAGCTAACCAAACCACGCCTTGCAACAGATCCACTTGCAACAGTGGTGCCCGGTGTCTGGGGACGAGAAAACAACCAAAAAAAAAAAAATTTTTTGAATGACTTTCGAAGGAAATATTTACGATCAGTTTTCGATCACATGATCCAGCTGAAGATGACGTGGAACTCAGTCTAATGCCTAACAACGCGACGTCACTGAAATTCGTGTAGGTGAAACTATCGGAGAAACTGAAGTCGTTCTTTTAAGCCTAACCAAGGGAAAAATAAGTCATTTGAAGCAGACACAAGAAATGGACTACAGGAGCAGGCAGTCAGGGGCATTAGCCTAGCTGTTGACGACCTATAGCACTGATCGAAGCAACGGGAAAGATAAGTCTAGCTGTTTAAATTGTCGTCATTGCAAAACCGTAATACTGAGTCCATTTTGCTTTGATCAGGCATGTCTATGTATTTTCATGTATATATGTTAAATTTGTTTTCCATCGTATGTATTTGTTACTAATCGTGGGAGGTAGGGAGGATGAACTGAAATTAAATTCTGCGGCTCTCACGATGCCTGAATTAATTTCGGTCGTTTCTTAGGGCAGTTAAACGATTGCACCTTTGGAAACCCCATTGAGGTTTGACATTGGACTTGTTGTCCAAATCTGCTATCGTTTGACGATTTTGCGTTAGCTGTACTGTCCCGTAGATAATTGGTGTATTTTATTCGTATTCAGTTAATAATTTTATTCAGTTCTGTACCATGTTCGTTACTATTTCGTCCATTCTCCTCTGACTATCATTTATTTTATGATTATTAAATTTTCGTCCGTTATGAGTCCTGTGACGTCATCATTTTTCGCAGTCATTTTTTTTTTGTGTGTGTACCTTGAATATTCAGTTGACCTCCGGTCAGACCTTGCCCTTCATTTGGTCTGTGACATTTCCGCTTATTTTATTTAGTTCATAAATTCATTTTTAATTGTGAAAATGTCTTGTTTGCGTCTTGACATTGTTTGTACCCTTTAGTTGCATCATTGCTTGTCTGTCCTCATAATATATATTAATATTACATTAATAATATGATAATTATATGCAATAATACACTTGTAATTTAATTTAATTAATTTTTTTCTGAAATTTAAGGTTAATATGGGACATTGCATAATTATGCAGTGATAGTCCAAGAAAGTAGCACTACAATTTATCATAGATGCCTAGGGCATAATAATATAATATATATATTGACAAAATAAATAATCTTATAGCTACCTTTGAGGTAATAGACCCATTGTATATTATTTAATATACTTTTCTGGTACTAAGAGAGTGACTTAGTACATTGAACAATATAATTACTAGGAATTATACCCAACATTATTGGATATTGAGATTAATTGTGTGATATAATTACATTATATTTAACAGATATCATAACTATTTATGATATAGTATTATTTAGATACAATATTGTTACAAAATATTGTCTATTAGTTGAACTTAGACATTAAGTTCAGTACTATTGTGATTACTTATATTGAATATTTCTAAGTTGAGTAAGTATAATAATTACTCTGAAGTTACTATTGACTATTTTAATCATTAATTATAAATAATTACAAAATTACAGTAATTAAGTCAAACAAGGCGCAATTCTTAATAGCGCCATTTCGTTAAGATCGGTCGTGTTACTTCGTCAGTTCGTTTTTTGCACGCCACTGACTCTTAGAAAGTCTGCTTTTATTTTTATTCAAGTTCTCTTAAAAAGCTTTTAAAGAAAGTGTGTAAGACAAATCTTGAGGAAAGAAAATTTTGCATTTTTTATAAGTGTTTACCCTCAGGAATATAAATTGAGTTTATTCTCAAGGGCATTGAGGAACAACCATAAATGACCATTTTTTTCTTATATATTCAGGAAGTAATTCATTTAGCGACCTATTTTTTTTTAGTCTTCTTTATTGTTAACTATTTTCTTTATTGGTTTTCTATTTTGCAAAAAAATGGCTGATTCATTGAGTTTAAGTAAATTCAGGGCAAATTAAAACTGTACCAGAGAGGCATTTTTATTTTATTAGCCCCCCATAAAGAAATGAGTTCATCTTAATTAAATTGAGTTTATATGCGAAAGTTGGTGTAAAATATGATTGCAATTTCCAAATATCATTTATACCTATAATTTCATTTGTGTCAAACACATTACAGTAGTTTTAATTTCACTTATTTTGGGAATTTACCCAAGGTTTTTATCATCGTTTTTGCCAAAATAAGTTTTAGAAACCGATCAGTATTTTTTATTTTATTCTCTAGCAATCACTATCAAATAATCTGATAGAAAAGTCATATGTGGGTTGAGATTTAAGTTTTTTTGGAGAAACTGATTGCTTATCAGAATGCTGATTATTTATCAGCAATATGAAAATCTTGGTTTTTTTGAAGCTTTGCTAAGAAAGCTTTCATCTGGTTTCACTTTTAAAAGGCAGGAATTTTCCATTGTTTTTACCTAATTTTATTGCTTCAATTTTAGAATTTTTCGATTGCTAATTCATGATCCAAGTATGGTTTCAAATGGCCCATTGAGGACCCTTTTCTAACTATTTCTGTATTCTTTTGTGCTTCAATTGACCATTTGGGATTGCATATTACCTGCTTTAAGAAATTTGTTCACTATTCATTCCAAAACAGATTGGTATTCATTTTAGCTTTTGTTGCACTATTCACATTTGACCGATGTCATTCTTTTAATCTTTTAATAAGTGGTTTTTGCCTTTTGCCACTGATAATTATAATTTAATTTAGCATTGTCGCAACTCTTTGAATCAATACCATGATCTTTTAGCGCCTGGACCTTTTTTTTTTTCTAAACCCTTTTTCATAATCCAGCATGAGAACTTTGTTCTTTTGGGATGGAACATGATAATGATTTCTGAATTAGGGATTTAAAACTGTCAATTTTATGCATGGATGATTTTTACTTTGTTATTATATCGCGTCATTATAGCACCTATCATAGTCAATATACTGTTGTTTATCTTTGTTGTTCAGCGGATTCTTCTTAATCGCATAATTCATTTATTAAGAATTGTAAATTCTTTTAAGAGGTATACATACGAATTTTTTTGTTTAAAATCTATCCCTGAAAATTTCGTACTCGGTGGAAATTTCATATATTTGCATTGTTTAAACTGGCTTAAGTGTTTTCGCTCCAAACTATTTGGGGTTCATCCAAAAATAATGGTTCCCCTTATGTTTTAGTTGTTTGTTTCATTATGGTTTTTTCCAATTTAAAGTCCATTGCATTTTCCATTGCACCTGGGGAGATGAAGTGCTTAGCCCATGTTTTTTTTTTAAATTTTTTGAACTGTTAATTTTGATTCCAAGTGTCAGTTTGGGTTCCGCAACCCCATGGAGGCTATATTGAGCGTTTTGTAAGGGAGGGCTGTTCTTGTAAATGTTAAGTTTGACCTTATGGCAGTTCTTGGCAGTCAATTATATTAGCATTATGTTCATTGTGAAAAATTTTTAGGGCTCTTAAGTTAATTTCTCGGTGTTTTTTCAGTTTTGGATTTACCTTTTTACTTGATATAATTAATTTATGTGTATTCTGCCGCTGGTAGTATTTAAATTTTATTTTAAGTTGATACTTTCCCAAGTATCTTCTCTCATTAGTGGTGCGGGTTTCAGAACATTGCTTCTGTGGGCGTATAACAGTGATTATACTGTTGTCAGTTGGATTAACAGAATTATAGTTGCGTTGATTGTTTTAGGTGATATCGTTTGTCAGATTTATAAATTGGTGAGATTTTTGAAGGATGACATTAAGTAATCAGAAATCTTCGATTAACTTTCTTGATGGTTTGTACGACTATTTTTTATTTTTATTTTTTTGTAGCAAAAGAATAAATATGTTGGAAACGTATCTTTAATTAATGGATCATTTTATTATGCATTGGTTATGCATTAATGACTTTTTCTCTGCACAACCTGTGAAGCCGAAATAGATAATAATTGATATTTTTATAGCTTATTCTTTGAAGGTATCATGGTAATAGATTTGTGTAGATTATGTTAATATTGAGATGGTGTCTGCCACCCATTGGTATTAGTTTGAACTTAGACATATGAACCTATGCAGTACCGAATATCCCACTGCAAAGAAATTACTCCAATCGTTATTTACATAATTATGGCGTAAAATCAACCATTCTTGTGATATCCGAATTATTGTTGTCATGATTGGATTTTTTATGAAAGTTTACTTCAAATTTTTGTTTTATTGAATTTATATCCAGAAGCGTGTTAGTTGGTTATAAATTGTACAATTGAAGCTTTTAAAAACATTTTTAAAATTAATTATTTGCCAATTACTTAGAAAATCATTTTATCTACCCAGCCCGATTTGTTTAGCTAGTTTATGTGTCAAATTGCTCCCTTTGACATAATTATTTATACCCCAACATATATAATTTCGTTAAATTTTTTGGACTTATGCCTAAGTAGACCCCGGTCGTCTAAATATTGCTTTATATGGTTAATCAAATAAATCTCAAGAACTTCGTCAGTTTGCTGAATCAGAACTGGAAAAATATGAAAGAAAAGAAGAAGAGAAAAAAGCTGCAAAAAGGCTAAAAAGAAAGAGGAAGCAGAACTTGAAAGATGAAGCAAACTTGAGATGAAGCAAATTGCCAAGGAAAATAGACTGAGAGAGATTGCTCAACGTGAAAGAGAAGAGCAAAGAACAATCGCCAAACAGGAAGAAGAGAATAAATTGAAACGAGAGGAAATTATTTTACAACAAGAAATGGAATTGGCGCGTATTAAATTGGAGACAGCAAGATTACAAGCACAAAGTGCTGATGCAAACCAGAATAATAACGCACAAAATGGATCATCATCCAGCCAACCTAAACACTTCTACAACTTTAAATTACCCATTCTCAACTTGAACGTCGACGACCTTTCATCGTTCCTGGCACGTTTTGAACAGACTTGCAAATCTAACCATTTGCCTGAAGAGTCATGGGTACTCAAATTAAATGAATTCTTGGTTGGAGAACCACTGACAGCTTCTCAAAATGCTGACCCATCAATAGCTAATAACTACGGTGCTATTAAGTCCTTGCTTTTACGAAGGTTTCACCTGGACGAGGAACACTGTAGGTTGAAATTTAAGGGAATTTTACCTGAATCTCCAAGGGATTTTGCAGGATTCATTGCGAACATACGCAATACATTTAATAGATGGGTTGAACTGGCAGAAGTCAACAAATCATACGACAAATTAGTTGATTTACTACTGCGGGATAAGGTATTATCTTCAGTTAGCCAGCCATTTTTTGCATATTTGCAGGAGCGTAAACCAGGTACTATGGATGAGTTAGAAAAAATTTCTTTAAACTACTGTTCGGCACATCCGAATGCAACCATTTCTAACTCCTCATTAAGAGAACCTCTACCTGTGGCGTCTAATATGGCCTACAATCATAATAGCAAACAAAGACATCACAGTGTAGACAGAAGCAGGTTCCAAAGAAATCACAATGTTAACTTTCAGAAGGGACATAATAATGATTTCAACAATAAAAATGAGTTCAACAGAGGTAGATCACGAGATAGAAATTATTCACCTCAAACAAACTACCACAATGGTCAACATAACACTCATTATAATCGATCACATACTCCCAATAATAATAGTAACTGGAATGGTAATAATCATGGCTCGAGACATCGAGATAATAGTTACTATAGAGGACGACGAGATAATTCTAACAATTATACTCGGAATCGATCTCATTCTCGGGGATCATCTCATTACAACCATAATACAGGGGCGGCAGTTACAAATAATACTACCCCTATAGCTCAGGTCCCACTTGACAATAATACAACACAGTCTTCTGCTGCATGTTTTGCTATTAATTATAATGTGGCAAATAGTTGCCAGCAATGCAATCTTATTTTTCAGAAGGCGAAAGAAACAGTGCTTAACTGCGGACATATTATACCACAGGTAGGTCTTGCAGTCAACGATGGAACAGGCCTATTAATTTTTAACAGAGGATTAGTTAATGGATCCGTCGTCTCAGTGTTGAGGGATTCGGGATCCACAACGATTGGTGTACGACAGTCGCTGGTACATCCCAGCTGTGCAACGGGGGAATATGTCCGTTGCATGACTTTTGGTGGAACAATAGAGTTTTACCCCACAGCTATTATTCATGTTAACACTCCTTTTTTCACAGGGAACGTAAAAGTATGTATGCTAAAAAAGCCTATAGCTGATTTGATGGTCGGTCGTATACACGGCAGTAAAGATTGTACTCCAGATGAGATTATAGAATGGGAGAAACATAACCTATGCACTGGAAACGCCGTGACGACTAGAGCGCAGACTCAACTCATGGAGAAAGTTGATGATAATAAAATGGATGCAGACAACCAAGAGGAATTTGTAGTCAATTCACCTATTGACAGGGAAACATTTGCAACCAAACAAAAAGAGGATAAATCTTTAAAAAAATTTTTTAAGTTGGTTGATAAAGTTGACAATCTATCCTCAGGTAATAATAACAAACATTGTTTTGTTATTAAAAATGACATATTGATTAGATGTTTTAATGACAAATCACAAATGAAACAACAAGTTATGGTCCCATATACTTTTAGACGGTACATTCTTCAACATGCACATGACTCACATTGTGCTGGACATATGGGATATACTCGAACACGATCTCGAGTACTGTCTTCATTCTTTTGGCCAGGGGTGTCAAGAGATATTTCGCAGTATGTACGTTCCTGTACTACATGCCAAGAAGTGAAAGCACGTGGAGCTTTTCACACGGCGCCTATTCAGGCTTGCGATATCTCAGTGAGACCTTTTGACAAAATGGCAATAGACATTATTGGTCCATTGCTACCATCGGCCAGAGGACATAGATTCGTCCTTACGTGCATTGATTTGTGCACACGATGGCCAGAAGCTATCCCATTAAAGACCACCACTACCACAGATGTAGCTGATGCACTACATCTCATCTTTTCTAGAATAGGGTTTCCTAGAAAACTTTTATCAGACCATGGGTCACAGTTTATATCTGACACCATGAAGGAAGTCATGAAAACTTGGGACATTGATAGGAATTTAAGTAGTATTTATCATCCGATGAGTAATGGTGCGGTTGAAAGACTTAACCGTACACTTAAACAACTACTACATAAGGTTACTGCTAAGCACCCTCATGACTGGGACAGAGCACTCCCAGCTGTTCTATTTGCTTATCGGGAGGTACCGCATGAACAAACTGGCTTCTCTCCCTTTGAATTAGTTTTTGGTGCTCCCCCAAGAGGTCCTATGGGACTAATAAAAGACTTATTAATTGACGACGAGATGACTCAGGACACTCAGTCATCTTACGAATATGTGATTAATCTTCGGAAGAACATTATTGAGTCTTGCCAGTTGGCAACAGCTTCTTCTGAGGCTGCAAAAGCTAAGGCTCGATCTCTACAAAATAAGTCTCGACGATTACGCCAATTATTCCCAGGCGACGAGGCTTATGTGTTACTTCCTCACAATAACAATAAATTATTGATATCTTGGAATGGTCCTTACAAAGTCATTGATAAAATTTCTGACGTTGATTACGTCTTAGATATCAAGGGACACAAAAAGATATTTCATATTAACATGCTCAAGCAATTTCATACACGTCCTGAACACTTACAGTCAATTTTTCATGAACTAGATGACAACACAGTATCCACTTGTCATTATACTAACTTATCTGTCATCCAGGAAGAAGAATCTTCTTTTCCTGAGGTACAGTTACCGTTACCTGTACCAGTAGTTCAACCTACTGAATCTTGGCGGGATGTAACCATCTCTTCAACGGTTACACCGCAACAGCGTCTACAGATTGCTAATCTATTACAATCTTATCCAGATGTGTTGACCGACGTCCCGGGTCGCACATCGGCTATCAGTCATGACATTACTCTCAATGATGATACACCTATTCGTGTACATCCCTATTCTGTTCCTTTACATTTCCTTGCTAAAACTACTAAGGAACTTGAACAGATGTTGTCTCTGGGAATCATTGAGACTAGTAATTCGCCATTCTCTTCTCCATTAGTGATTGTCCGGAAGAAGGACAATAATATCAGACTATGTGTTGATTATAGAAAATTAAATGCTAAGACTATAGTTGACAGCGAACCACATCCACTTATCGACGACTTACTGCCACGTCTATCTAACGCAACTATATTTAGTAAGATAGACTTAACTAAAGGTTATTGGCAGATACCACTGACCGAAAAGGCTAAGTACTACACCGCATTTTCCACGCCACAAGGTCTATACCAGTGGAATGTGATGCCTTTTGGGCTTGTTAATGCGCCAGCTACCTTCATTCGCCTGATGCGACAAATTTTATCAGGTAGACCAGACGTTATTACATATATTGACGACATATGCTTGTTTAGTTCGTCGTTTGAGGAACATGTTTCGGGACTTAGATATGTTTTTGACACTCTAAGGAATTATCATCTAACTGCTAAACCTACAAAGGTGCAAATCGCGTGTAATGAGATAACCTTTTTGGGACATATCATTGGATCGGGATATATCCGAACGTTACCTAGTACAGTCTCCAAAATTCTAAACATAGCAGTTCCTCAGACGAAGAAACAGGTCAGGAGTTTGTTAGGACTTGTTCAATATTACAGTAGATTCATACCAAACTTGTCATCCATCACGGCTGTATTGTCTTCATTGTTAAAAAAAGATATGCCGGTGAAGGTGACATGGACTGGTACATGCAATGAAACTTTCAACAAAATTATAAATTTGTTCTCACATGAACCAATTTTAAGACTTCCCGATGCTTCCAAAAGATTTTTCTTACGAACAGATGCTAGTAACTACGGCATTGGTGCATGCCTGCTCCAGAACCATGATGGCATTCTACACCCCACCTTATATATATCAAGAAAACTGAAGCCGGCAGAAACCAAGTATTCAACAGTCGACAAGGAACTTTTGTCTGTGATCTGGGCAATAACGAAGCTGGAAAAATTCTTACTCGGTGCTCCCTTTACCATACAGACGGACCAACGTGCTGTGGCAGCCTTGCGTCGATCTAATCATAAGAGCCAGAAACTTGCCAGATATTCAATCATCCTACAGCCATTCGAGTTCTCCATTGAACATATTCCTGGCACTGAAAATTGTGTGGCAGATGCATTGTCACGTAATCCTATTGACGACGAATAATCAATATTGACACTCTTAAACTACATCAATCAGAACTACATTAGATTGAACGAAGTATCAACTATAAAGGAACTAACCTTGCCTTTAATTTAAACTGTATAAACACTATATGCATCACAGAATTGAATTAAAAGACAATCAAGGTATATATAGACATTCAAACTTCGTCTAACGTCCATACACGAGATATGAATACTCTTTGAACAATCATGGACTAATGTCTGACGACAAACCGAACTGATGTTCCTGTGTATACTTAATTCTTGGATGCTGGGATAAATGACATTTCTTTCCAACGTAAACGTTTGAACATTTTTGCCTAAAAGAATTCATCAGGATCAAGACTACGGATGGATCATCATATCCTATACTAATTAATTAGTTAACTTAACTTCTTAATTGAATTATTATCAATAAAATGAAATGTGAGAAAAAAATGAAATGAAAGAACAAAAAAAAAAGAGAACGAAATACTAAAAGAAGAAATTATGAAAAGAGAAAATAAATCTCACACAAGTATTAGATTAATAATTTTTTTTTTAATGTACCTATACATTATTTAGTTAGTTAAATTAGATAGTTATTATTCACTAACACTTAACACACACAATTAAGTTAAAACTTATATTCGAATTTCTTTCTATTTCTTCTTACTTAGTTTGTCTTTTCTTCTCTCATGACATCGCGTTACATTAGAACCTTAATAATTTAACTCTTAGTTTAATTAATTAATTTAATTTTAATTAGTCAAATTAATTCCTATATGACATACTAATACGACAGACCTTACTTTAATTTAATTTTCTCATTCACTATTAACATTGGACATTTATTTAGTTGATATAATGATATGTATAATATTGATATATAATGTGATTTATGATTAGATGACTATGACAAATAGTTAGTTGACACGACCGCAACACGGTTCTACTCAGAACATCGTCGGCCATATGTCACAATTGTGTTAAATTTTTTTGAAAAATTGTTAAGTCGGATAGATATTGAAAAAAAATCTATCGATTTTTTTTTCCCCCGTGTACAGGGAATTGTTACGGTATATGATATTAACGCCGTCTGCTAAAGGTTACCAGACGTGCAATTGTAAAGGTTAAGACATTTAATATATTGCGATAGATGTTTCAATTACTGAACGCTTCATACACGATCGATTATGACGTGTATAGCGTTGTTTAGGACACAGTCGGTAACTAAGAAACCATACCCCCTTTTTACATTGACCGTCAAGCTGTTAAGACGCGTCTGACTTTCCTTCCAATGTTGAGCATGGTATTGCCATACAGATATATTTTATGCAAGTACGGACATGGGTCAGTCCATTGCTATTACGAAGATTTGAAATGATTAAAGGTCAGTACGAAAGTGAAAATTAAGGAAGGATGAATTACAGTCCATAGTATTTGATTTTACCAGACTCATAGACTCACTGTCGGCCGTTGGAAAACCCCAACCGCGCGTGCATACAGCTATGACAATCTGCATACAGTAATTTGATTATTGGACAAGGACTGATAGGATATCTACATATCTATGCCATATATTTTCAAGTTATAATATGTACCTTTGTGATCAACATGCATGAATCGTCTTGACGTGTAAACTGTATTAAATATTTGTGGACTCTATGAACCGACTTGTCACATCAATCGTATTCCAAGGTTCAATTATTGTTCAGAATCTTCCACCCCTGCATTCGCGTAATCTTACATAGAAGGCACGATACACGATCACTCAAGAATATCAAGAAGATAAAACAATGGCCAGACATTTATAACTGTTTTATTAATATCACATGGAACATTGTTCAGAGCTAACCAAACCACGCCTTGCAACAGATCCACTTGCAACAGTCAGCTCATTCACATATTGGTATGAAGATGTAATGTTTTCCTCTGCCTTTTCATCAGTCCACGTTCTTAACATAGCTACATATGGACCTTTAATTGTGTGGACCTATTTGTCCATGCACCGGTATGGTCTCTTCCACTCGAAGCTTTATAGTGATGATTTTTTCTCCCAGAATTATCATTCACAAAACGACCGCTACCAATTTTTCTTTTGGGGCTTTCTCCCCACTTAAAATTCTTGATGAGAGATTTCCTCTCTACATCCTCTTCCTCCAGTTTGTTTAAGTCCGATTGAGGGATTGTCGGCTTATCCTGGGGTAAGACATCTTTTTGCACTCTCCGCATAGTGGCCATTGTAAAACAGTTAAGTGAAGCTTGTCCGTGAAAAGGGGCTTCCCATTCCATTTGGTCCACTTTATCAAATCTATTTTTCTTTTTATTATCAGGCCTAATTTTGCCCCGGGGCGTGTCCAGGTCCTGATCCATGTTCCCACTTGTGGGTGTTCCCTCATGTGCTATGCTACACCTTTCTACAAAATTCTCAATGTCCCATCTTGCTTCGGGCCAATAATAATTGTGAGCCACCTTTTGAATGATGGTACCTATCTTCTCATGGTCCCCATCTGGTTTCACATGTAGGCTCCTTATTAAGTCTGCCCTATATCTCTTTGGAAGAACCAGCTGTCCGTGACCTTTGGATCTAGCTCCAGTCTTCCTATACATCAACTTGTTTTTCATGTAAAAATCTCCCTTGCCTGGAGTTGTATGACAAGTTGACAATTTTCTGAAACAAGGCTTGAGTGTTTTATCCCCAGCCTGTGCCTTCCTCATCTCTTCTGGAGTGGTATCTAACATAATATCCTCCTCCTGTCTTGAGGTCGACCTGACCTGAAGGGTTGCCATATACACAGGTTTCCTTCTGCAACGGTCAGTGTCATGATTGTCCATCTGACAATTCTTACACCACCTTTTTCCTTGGTTGAAAGATTTTCTTTCATCATATTTCCTTTCATCGAATTGTGGGAATTTATTTTTATTTTCATACCGTGGCCTATCAGATTGGTGCTTACCTTTATTTTGATCCTTAGGATCAAATTTATTGAAGTTCTGTGGTGCCCTAAAGTTATCCACTTGTTTCTTTTTATTACCTGTTACCTCTGCTTGAGCTGCTTGATACCTTTCAGCAACATTTAGCAACTCACCCAGCCTCTCTGCACCTTGTTCCATGAGAAACTTTCTCAGGTCTGGAGCCATGGACTCTCTTAGTTGCTCTATAAGGACCATTTCCTTAAGATCCTGGGTTTTCCCCAGAGAAGTCCATTTCTCCAAGTATGTCTCTATTCGTGCAGAGAACTGGTGATAGGTTTCACCTGACAGTAGTTTAGCATTCCTAAATTTTTTTCCTATAAAATTCTGCATTCTTTTCATACCTTAACAAAAGAGCCTGCTTTAGCATGTCATAATTTTCCTGATCACCTCTGCTCATTTTTTGCAAAAACTTCATAAGCTGCCCCACGAAGTCCCTGAGATAACTTTAAGCTCCACCTTTCTCTCTCTAACCCATACGTGGTAGCTAATAGTTCATACCTATTTAGGTAGCTCTCTATATCATCGTCTTTCTCAACAAAATGATCTAAATGAAAATTCATAGCTGAGGTTGAGGCTCCTTGAGTAACCGTAGCATCAGAGGCAAAGGGACTGGCACCATTTTCAGGAGCATGGCCTTGAAACTCAAACTCCCTTAGTCGTAACTCATGTTCCCTTTGTAATCTTTTATCTTCTGCTTCCCTTTCTGCAGCTAATTTCCTCTCTTCCCTTTCTGCAGCCTGTCTTCTTTCCTCGGCTTCTCTTTCTGCAGCTAATCTTTTGTCTTCTCTTTCTGCTTCCAATTTCTTAGCCTCTTTGTCAGCCTCAATCTGCAACCTCTTAGTCTCAGCCTCTAACTTTCTTTCGGCCTCTTTTTCTAATCTTCTTTCTTCGCGTTCAATAAATTTGTCACATTCCGTAGTGACATAGGCAACCATAACTTGCCCATCTAATCCTAACTCTTTTGCAGTCTGTACAGCAGCAGATCGAAACTTGGCCAGGTCCGCCATTGTCTATCAGGTAAATTTCTACAATGTCTAACCAACAATTTAATCTCTAAATATATCTAATGGACAACACAGGCACCGTGAGCTCAACCTTATTTAATTCCACCCAAGGATACCTTTTAATTCTTATATTCCCTGAAGTGAATTACCCCCAATATTTTTAATAGGGAAAGATTCAAAATCCCAAGAGCGAGACCCCAATATATGTGGTGAAGTGGGATGTTATAAATATTTATAGGGGACTTAGTGTACTGACTGAGATCAGCTGTGAAGGTATCTATATCTATTAAGAGTAGTGTATTATAGATAACCTTACTTGCTACCACATATCTATATATCTCAGTCAGAATTATTCTGGAATAGTGTGATGACTACGTTATGTGTCTAGGGTATGTGTATGATGAAGTGTAAGTCACAACAACAGACAGATAAACAATTTAATTTAATCCACTACTCTTGACAACACTGTGACACTCACATACATATAACACTCTATGAGAATATCTTAAGGAGTCACTGATAACTTTTCAAATAACAATATGTATTCATTGTTATCATAAAGGTATATGTGTCCTGATTCAAATACAAAGGAACCAGGAATCACAATCAATTTTAATTACAAGTATATGTACAGACTTTATCAATATGAATATTGTAGTGACATATATTATTAAAAATATCCTATGTGTGTCAGTTGTGTAGTAGTAATATGAGGTAATACTGGTTTTGTTTTGTTCAAGCTCTGTTGGTATTTGTCATCATGACTTCAATAGTTTGTCTTTTGGGACTAGTATTGGAGATGTTCTCAGTTCCTGATATTAAGACAATTAAATTCCCCTCTGAATGTTATTTTTACAAAGTCATTTCAAGATGAGGGGCCATAATGTTGAGCTCAGCTGGCCAAATCAGCTTATCTTGCGTGATGGCGGCAGGAAGGGACTCCTCTGCTCGAATTCTCCCCTGGGCTCTGGAGACACTTCACTGATAGCTAAAAAGACCAAGGAGTATGCTGTCCGACTCTGGATTCAGCAAAGCTCTGACCAGGTGCTGCTCAGTACCATCAAGACCACGGTCCCTGAAATCAAGAAGGATGTACCTTCTACTTCATAACTAACTTATACTCTCTTGTTACACTGATCACAACACATCACAAACATTGAGTTCAGAGCGTTAGGCCAACTGTCAGCTTCATCTGAAATACTTTATACCAGTATTTACCTCCTTAATGGTTACCACGCCTCTGCACTTCCAGCATTATTTCTTTCTAATCAATCATCCAGGTGTCAGTGTACTATTTGGCCATTCCATGCCGTTTTACTTCCCTCCGACACCCTCTGTTCAGGCTGGAGCATTATAGGCTTTATCTCCTGTTTGCCACTGAACTACACATATATATACAGGCATAAATTAACAATTTACATTCAATTTTCATTAAAAGATACTGAATGGTTCAAGCTTACCACAATTAATAGAATAAACACAGATACGTTGATTAGCAATGAATTCTGGCACATTTACTGTCACAAATTCCCATCTGCTTATGTTCCAGGCTTTTATTTAACACAAATATGAGCTGGCTTCAACGCACTGTTGCTTTATCAAGATTATTTGCACTAGTGGTCTCGAACTAACGTACCTAAGTGAGTATATCAGCGAGTCTAGCCAATGAGGCCACGTTTCGACAAGTGTTTGAAAAAATGTTACCTTCCTACGTCTCCCTAACAACCAAGATAATATTTATAGCCCGACCAATCGTGGTTAGTCTTTCATTTGTTGCGCTCCAATCAATTTGGAGTTTACATGGTAGGCTATTTCTGTAACGTAAGGTTTTTTCAAACACGTTATAAAAAAAAATTTATGAGCAGAAATGATTCCATGTTGTCAGGCATCCCCACTATTTTATTTTGGTTATAATTTATTAATTCCTGGACTATTTGCGTAACGTTTTACATATTCTTTGTCAGCAAGCCCTAAGGAACCCAAATATCCAAATTTAAAAGAGCTACGTGGCTGCGTTCAAAATATGCAATTCCTTCTACCTCCTGTTTCGAAGATGTGCTGTCTGGGTACTGTAATGTTTTCAAACGTAAACCCATATAATGTTATCTTTCCTAATAAGCGTTTTTTATGATTTTAAAACCTAACTCTGGGAAGGGTAGTGAATTTATCACTGTCCGTCCGAAAAAGTTAGTGCTTGTAGCCTAACACGCGTGATAGTAGTAATTGTGTATCGCGCGACGCGGGTTGGGGGTGGCATTAATAGCGAGACGCGTGTTTAATTTTGCATGCGTTCGGCTTTATTCGCCCCTCCCTTCTCGCTATCCTTTAGTCCATCTGTCTTTTGTTTTTGGTAACATAGTGTAGAAAAAGACATGAATGGAATTTAAAATTTAGGTCAACTTGCATATTTCAAGGTTTTTCTTAGAAAGGCAGCACATTTTATTGTGTGTTTGGGAAACGCGTGTATGTTGCAGAAGGCCTTTAATATCAACGTGAAAGCGTTACAATTTGCCGACGAAGTAGAAAACAAGGGGGATTTCGAGTACCTTCTTTGTGACAGCACTGTTATTTACCATTGCTCTTTTCTTTATTAATTTTATTTGTTAGGCTTCATATTTACCTAATAATTTATATATGTGGATTAGAATATTCCACGACAGCAAGTTGTAGCGATGAGTGTTATTGCAAGTTTTTGATATCGGTGTTGCAGCGTGAGGGACAAAAACCGGGATTGTTACTACAAATTATGGAAATAAATGTCGCAGATTTCTGAAATATGGTTTTTGGAAATTGTAAAAATGTGTAATTTATTGAAATTTTAGCACTGAAACATCCAGGTATAAAATGCACAGTTTGTATTTAATTAAAAATATAAATAATGGTGGTACTATTATTCATTCCCCTTTCAGGCTATTGTGACGTGTAATGGAAAAGAATCTACAGTAATCTAACAGCCTATTGTAACCTAAAAGCTGCTCTGTGATTTGCTAGCTAAAAACATGCTTTATACTACCTGTCCTGTCTCTTCTGCAGCTCACTTGTTTGTCCCCGCCCTCTTTTCTTTAAACACTGGCCAACGCAGTGTTTACAATCTTTGTTGACATGTCAGTCATAGCAGGAAATAAATCATGCTTTGGTTATACTTCGTTCCACTCACACGAGCTCATCTGCCAATCATATAATACTCGACAGCCAGACAGCACGTGAGAGAATGTAGTGGATTTGATGGTATTGTATGATGGTGATATTACTAAGTGTGATGCATGAGGTCAGCTGTGAAGGCTCCTGAGATAAAATGTAGCTGTGAATTGTCAGAAGGCCCTTCTTGCTACCACTACGACCTCACACCTATCTCTTTTTTACTAATGAATGTGGCTACGTTAAATGTCTAGGGTAATGATATGTAATGTGTTGTGGTAGTTTTCATACACACACACAGATATTTACTAAGTCTAATAATATTAATAAAATGTTATAATACACGGAACTAACTCAGTTGTGTAAAATTTTGATAGTAATTTTCTTACATTTTATTTGTTCTGGACCAAGGTTTTATTTTGGCCAGAACATATGAAAGGTTTAGAAATTATGAAAAAATGCATGAATATTACATAATAAATGCAAGATGTGTACATATATGTTACTAGACTAGTTAATATTATTACTGGTTATAGTAGTAATCTATTGTGGGAGAACTTTTAATGGATGTGCTGTTGGGGTGGCCTCATCACTCCCTGTCTATGGCGATTACACATTGTCCAGTTAATTGATGGAATTTTTATGGGTGTGTTAGGAAATAAGTTGAGTTGGTGAACTCTCAGCAGACCAGGCGCTCACGTAACTTTGAAGGTGTAGCTCTGGTGCTGAGATCTGGTGGCCCCACCTCTCCGTGCTTGGGGGCAATATCAGAAGTCTGGTGGCCCCACCTCTCCGTGCTTGGGGGCAATATCAGAAATATGGTGGCCCCCACCTCTCCGTGCTTGGGGGCTATAATAGGCTGCTCTGACCAAATATTACTGCACGGGTCCACTCTGGTAAAATTCAACAACTCATTTGACACCGCATTGGTGCCAACTGAAACTCACAGCTCAGAATTATGAATATAGTACACAGTTAAATAAATGCTAGCAAAACTCAGCTGAGCTGCTGGCCTTATGATGGCGTCCCTCTAAATACTTCAATAGCTTCTGGGAATTACACCACTTAATAATTCACTGTGTCTACCAGGACAACTTATACTGAATGGCACAAAATGCGCGTCCGAGCGCCGATAATATCTTCATCTAGGGCCAATCACTGCCTTTTCTTTTTTCAAATTCAAATATCCTACCAAAAGTCATTTCAGTCAGACCTCAGTCAAGTATGCCTTATTGTCTGTTGGTCCGTCCGTCTCTACTTGCGTTTCACAAAAAAACACACTTGTTTTTTTAACCAACCCTGCCTTCCCCTACACAATTTCGCCTTTAAAGTTATTTTTAGCCACAATTCATCATCTCACCCCGTCTCTTCATTCCACTAGATTTTAGCACTTGCTTCTTCAAGGCCACAACTTTTTGAAAATTAGTGACATGTTTTATCTCAATGCAGACGTTCGCTGATATGAACAACACAGTCTTTTGTCAATATCTTTCTTATTATCTGTCCGTCTGTATAAATGAAAGCATATTATTTCACTGCTCAAGATGGGCCATCCGGCCAGCTAGGTTTTATATTCCTAACATTATTATTAAGAAAAGTTACTTTTCAAATATTTTCTAGAATCTTCTCATCACTGCATTCAAATAAACGGGCTAAGTTATCGCAAAAGCGTCCAATAAATGACTGTGGCGTATAATATCCAAGGTCCCTTTTGTCGATTTCTTTACTTTATGTCAACTTGGAGGACGTGACTTTTCCTTCTTTCCCCACCAATTTGCGTCCTTTTAGCATTGCTAGTTTCAAGCACGCGTTCAGTCAGATATTTCCTTTTTGATCTCCGTTCTCATCCCGTTCCATTTTGCCGTCAAGTCTAACAATTTAATTTCCATGGCGGGTGATGACCCGCGGCGTGGGCGATCATGTATTCTAGCAGCTTACGCATTAGTTTTATCCCTACGTTGTATCATTGGAGATATTTTAACGTTGTATCACGGTTAATTTTGTGACACATCTCCCCGCTTGAAAACATGCCTACGGAAAGTTCTAAAACCAGTGATACACATAGATAAAATCTCTCCTTACGCCTGCCATTACTCTAATTTTGATCACAGGGGTGCCGAATGAGGAAATCTGCACCGACATTCAATTTGCCTGGGATATATTGGATACTAAACTGATACGGTTGAAGCAATAAAGACCACCTCAGCAATCTTGCGTTTTCATGCTTAGCCTGAGATAAGAATACGAGAGGCTGATGGTCCGTCTCGACCACAAAAGTCCTACCATACAGATAGATTTGAAACTTCTTTATTGCCCAGACTAACGCTAAACATTCTTTTTCGCTTGTGGAGTATCCTTGTTCCGCCTTATTCAATTTGCGGCTTGCATAAGCGACTGGTTTCAGTTCCCCATCAGGTGAAGATGATCTTTGCAACAAAGCCGCTCCGAGTCCTACATTACTTGCATCGGTTCTTAAGACAAAGTCCTGTGTCAAACCAGGTAGTTTGAGAATAGGCTTGCTAGTGAGTTTTTCCTTTAATTCTTGGAACGCTAATTCACTTTGCGCAGTCCAATTAATTTTATTTGGAAATCCCTTGCGAATCAGATCAGTCAGAGGAGCACAAATAGAGTTAAAATCTTTGATATATTTTTGATAAAATCCGCATAACGACACGAATGATCGCACGTCCTTTTTTTGTTTGTGGTCTAGGTGCTCTCTGCAGTTTTTCCAAGTTCTTGGGATCAGGGGTCATGCTACCCTGATATACAGTGTGTCCCAAGAATTCCAACTCTTTGCATCCAATGCAACATTTTGTTGGCCTAGCAGTCAAGATCGCCTCCCTAAGCCTATTAAATAACATTTCTAGAGCTTCAATGTGTTCTTCAAATGTCTCTGTGGCGACGAGAATATCATCCATGAAATTCGTGATACATGGGTTATTCAGGGGATCCAATAATTTGCGCATCATCCTTGAAAATACACTCGGAGCATTTTTCAGTCCGAATGGTAGCATGTTGAATTCATAATGTCCATCCGAAGGGCTAAAAGCCAAATAAGGTCTCACTTCAGGCTTCACTGGGATCTGGTAATAGCCTTTACTAAGATCCACCTTTGAAAAGTATTTTGCCTTGTTCAGTCTGGCAAATAACTGTTTTGTGTCTGGTAATGGATCCACTTGTCCTTCTGTGACAGCATTCAGTTTCCTGTAATCTATGCACAGTCTGTGTTCCCCAGACGGTTTTCTCAACAATACGACACTAGAGCTAAAAGATGATTCACTGTGTGAAATAATCCCCTCCTTCAACAAATAATCTATTTCTTCCTTCAATGCCTTCTCCTTCGCGAACGGAATAGAATAGGCTCTCATACAGATTGGGTTTGAGTCTACCAGTTTCATGTCATACTGTAGCAAATTTGTATAGCCTGGTTTATCTGTTAATACATCTGTATGTTCCTCCAGAACCTGTTGAACTCTCTCCCTCTGGTTTTTAGTCAGGTGCTTACTGACTTTTACCTGTGCTGCTGTTTCACAAGGATGTAATGGGTATTCATGTGAGGTGAGTGGTTCCTTTTGCATTTGAGTTGCGATAGCTAAGGTCAGTAAGGGGGTGCTTTCCTGGAGTGGTCTGTCCAGATACTTCTTTAACAGGTTTACATGATAAACTTTCTCCTTCCCCTTTTTATCAATTTTATAGTTTGTTCTAGACACCTTCTCTAGAACCGTATATGGACCTTGCCATCCAATTTGCAATTTATTCTGGCTCCCGGGTAGTAGAAGCAGCACCTTCTCTCCCACTGCCAGTTCTCTGTCCTTTGCCTTCCTATTAAAATATGCTGCATGTTTCTTCCTGGCTTGTTTCAAATTATCATTTGCCAGTTTCCATCCAGCTTTCAAACGAGTGGTCAGTTCGTTCACGTATTGATAAGATGAGGTAACAGTCTCTTCCGCCTTCTCATCTGTCCAGGTCCTTAATAGCGCTTCTAATGGACCTTTTATTGGCCTCCCAAATAGCAGAGTTGCGGGAGCCATCCCGGTTGAACTATGTGGTACCTTCCGGTACGCAAACAATGCGGCGGGCAGGAATTGATCCCACAGATCCGGTTTTTCGTGTGCCAGCTTTCTCAGGATAGAAATGAGAGTCCCGTTGAACCTCTCTACCTGGCCGTTCCCTTGCGGATGGTACTGACTACAATGAAAGTGTCTGGCTTGAAATAGCTTAAAAACTTCTTCCGTTAGTTTCCCCTTGAACTGAGAGCCATTATCCGTCAAGATTTGATGCGGGAATCCTAATCGGGTAAATATTGTAAGTAGTGCCTCTGCTACATGTTTTGAATCAATTGATGGCAGGGCTACCGCCTCTCCCCACATAGAACAAGTGTCCACCAGAGTAAGGATGTAACTGTTCCTCCTCTTGGTCCGAGTGAGAGGTCCTACAATATCCACTGCAACCCTCTCAAAAGGTGTTCCCACTATGGGCATTTCCCCTAGAGTTGCAGGAGCAGTCCAGTGCTTTGGAGCTACCCTTTGACATTCTGGGCAGGATTTGACATATCTTTTTATATCCTCCGTTATCCCTGGCCAGAAATAATGACAAGCTATACGCTGTCCTGTGGCGCTGATCCCCATGTGACCACTGAAGGAAATCGCATGCCCGAGTTCCATCACTTTATCCCTATATGAAGTGGGAAGAACCAGCTGGTTGTGACCATTTGTTCCAGTTCCGGCCTTCCTGTATAAGAGTTTGTTCTTCATAAAATATTCCCCCTTGCTCGGAGGTGTGTGGCATTTGGGCAATTTTTTAAAACATGGCTTGAGTGTCCTATCCTCAGCCTGCGCCTTCCTCATCTCCTCTGGATGAGCATTTATAGGTTCACCTTTTTCCTCCTTCTTCTGTGACCTGGTCTGCACTGTCGCCATGATCACAGGTCTCTCGGGATTTCCCAAGAAGACGTATCTACACCCCAATATCAGAGGGTAGATTGGTTCATCTATCACTGCTGCTCTGATTTCTCCTTCCACATAGCGAGTTTTCACCGTTATCCTTGCGATGGGAAGTGTCATGATTGGTATGTCCTTAGTTGCCCCTTGTATTTCCACTGTTTCTGTGGTATACTGACTTGGGTCCACTAGGCTAGACTTCACAACTGAATCATAATCCAAACCTGTATCATAAAGGCACCTTATGGTGACCCCATTACAAATAACATCCTCACAAACTGGGGGGTGATAAGGTTCCTGCTGTCCCTTAGGATTAACCTTTAATCTTTGAGTCCCCGACTTCATTGCAGCAATGTTTGAAGGTTTCCTTCTACAAAATTCGGTGTTATGGTTATCTTTCTTGCACCATTTACACCATCTTTTTCCTTGGTTAAACGGTTTTCTTTCATTGGATTTTTGGTCATTGAACTGTGAGTTTCTGTCTCGGTAGTCATTTCTTGGCCGTTCAAAGTTTGTCCTACCTTTATTTCCCTGTTCTCTATTATCAAATTTATTAAATTGCTGTGGAGCTTTAAAATTGTCTATGTGCTTCTTTTTAGCACCACTTACCTCTGCCTGGGCTGCCTGATACCTCTCAGCGACATTTAAAACCTCCCCCAACTTCTCTGCACCTTGTTCCATGATAAATTTTCTCATGTCTGGAGCCATGGACTCTCTCAATTGCTCAATCATGATCATTTCTTTAAGATCTTGGGTCTTCCCCAGAGCAGTCCATTTCTCCAAATAGGTTTCCAGTCTGGCAGAGAATTGGTGGTATGTCTCCCCAGACAACAGTTTGGCATTTCTAAATTTCTTACGATAAAATTCCCCATTTTTTTCGTACCTCAATAACAAAGCCTGCTTTAACATGTCATAATTCTCCTGGTCTTCTCTGTTCATTTTTGCGAAGACTTCGTAAGAAGTACCTCTCAGTCCCTGTGATAGCTTTAAACTCCACCTCTCTCTCTTTAACCCATATGTAGTAGCTAATAACTCAAAACGTCCTAGGTACCCCTCTATGTCATCATCTTTTTCAACAAAATGGTCTAAATGAAACCCCATAGCTGATGTTGAGGCTCCCAGACTGGGCGTAGCATCTGAGGCAAAAGGGCTGGCACCATTTTCAGGAGCCTGGCCTTGTAGCTCCAGCTCCCTGAGTCGTAATTCGTGCTCCCTCTGCAACCTTCTATCTTCTGCCTCCCTTTCGGCAGTCAATCTTTTATCTTCTGCTTCCCTTTCGGCCTTTTTATCTTCTGCCTCCCTTTGCTGTCGTTTTTCTTCTTTGTCAGCCTCAATCTGCAGCCTCTTAATTTCTCTATCAGCCTCAATTTGTAACCTCTTCTCTTCAGCTACCTTTCTATCTTCCCTTTCAATATATTTATCACATTCAGCCGTTACATATTGAATTAAAATCTGACCATCCATTCCCATCTCCTTTGCCGTCAGCACAGCAGCTGATCTAAATTTTGCCAGCTCCGCCATACTTTTTAAACAAATCTAGCAATGTTCAAAATAAAATTTCCAACCACTAAAGTACTTCTAATTACTCTAATCTAAAATAATTCTAATTAATTAATTAACTACCACTGGCTGTGAAGATTCACCAACTTTTATTTTCAGGGACACTTTTAATTTTAAGGGACACTTTTAATTTTTATTATGTGTTCCCCTAATCTAATTCTCCCCCCCAGGAGATCCTAATATACTTAATGGACTAATTATCCCGGGACAAAGAGACCCCAATATATGTAGTGGGTTTGATGGTATTGTATGATGGTGATATTACTAAGTGTGATGCATGAGGTCAGCTGTGAAGGCTCCTGAGATAAAATGTAGCTGTGAATTGTCAGAAGGCCCTTCTTGCTACCACTACGACCTCACACCTATCTCTTTTTTACTAATGAATGTGGCTACGTTAAATGTCTAGGGTAATGATATGTAATGTGTTGTGGTAGTTTTCATACACACACACAGATATTTACTAAGTCTAATAATATTAATAAAATGTTATAATACACGGAACTAACTCAGTTGTGTAAAATTTTGATAGTAATTTTTTTACATTTTATGTGTTCTGGACCAAGGTTTTATTTTGGCCAGAACATATGAAAGGTTTAGAAATTATG
The DNA here is from genome assembly GCA_024509875.1 of Oreohelix idahoensis. Lineage (NCBI taxonomy): Eukaryota > Metazoa > Mollusca > Gastropoda > Stylommatophora > Oreohelicidae > Oreohelix > Oreohelix idahoensis. The sequence goes on along the minus strand of JAMPIV010009200.1, from coordinate 327,838 downwards.
AAAAAATGCATGAATATTACATAATAAATGCAAGATGTGTACATATATGTTACTAGACTAGTTAATATTATTACTGTGCTTGGGGGCAATATCAGAAATATGGTGGCCCCCACCTCTCCGTGCTTGGGGGCTATAATAGGCTGCTCTGACCAAATATTACTGCACGGGTCCACTCTGGTAAAATTCAACAACTCATTTGACACCGCATTGGTGCCAACTGAAACTCACAGCTCAGAATTATGAATATAGTACACAGTTAAATAAATGCTAGCAAAACTCAGCTGAGCTGCTGGCCTTATGATGGCGTCCCTCTAAATACTTTAATAGCTTCTGGGAATTACACCACTTAATAATTCACTGTGTCTACCAGGACAACTTATACTGAATGGCACAAAATGCGCGTCTGAGCGCCGATAATATCTTCATCTAGGGCCAATCACTGCCTTTTCTTTTTTCAAATTCAAATATCCTACCAAAAGTCAATTCAGTCAGACCTCAGTCAAGTATGCCTTATTGTCTGTTGGTCCGTCCGTCTCTACTTGCGTTTCACAAAAAAACACACTTGTTTTTTTAACCAACCCTGCCTTCCCCTACACAATCTCGCCTTTAAAGTTATTTTTAGCCACAATTCACCATCCCACCCCGTCTCTTCATTCCACTAGATTTTAGCACTTGCGTCTTCAAGGCCACAACTTTTTGAAAATTAGTGACATGTTTTATCTCAATGCAGACGTTCGCTGATATGAACAACACAGTCTTTTGTCAATATCTTTCTTATTATCTGTCCGTCTGTATAAATGAAAGCATATTATTTCACTGCTCAAGATGGGCCATCCGGCCAGCTAGGTTTTATATTCCTAACATTATTATTAAGAAAAGTTACTTTTCAAATATTTTCTAGAATCTTCTCATCACTGCATTCAAATAAACGGGCTAAGTTATCGCAAAAGCGTCCAATAAATGACTGTGGCGTATAATATCCAAGGTCCCTTTTGTCGATTTCTTTACTTTATGCCAACTTGGGGGACGTGACTTTTCCTCCTTTCCCCACCAATTTGCGTCCTTTTAGCATTGCTAGTTTCAAGCACGCGTTCAGTCAGATTTTTCCTTTTTGATCTCCGTTCTCATCCCGTTCTATTTTGCCGTCAAGTCTAACAATTTAATTTCCATGGCGGGTGATGACCCGCGGCGTGGGCGATCATGTATTCTAGCAGCTTACGCATTAGTTTTATCCCTACGTTGTATCATTGGAGATATTTTAACGTTGTATCACGGTTAATTTTGTGACAGAGAAACGGAACAGATCCCATTGAAGTTCACTCAGGGAAAATCTAGAAATCCCCAGTCTCCTTTGATCGTGAACACAGGCATTCTAAAGAGAAACCCGCTAGTGGAACAAAAGTCTTTTGATGTCGGTCAAAGCTCCAGACGAGAAACTCTGGAAGACGTAAAGCCTTTCTTCTTGAAAACTCTAGCTCCTGAATGTTTGTCCCACACAGGAGTGCGAAATAACGCCATTAGAGATCAAGAGCAATCTATGAAATATATACTGCTGTTTCTAAAACCCAGCCATCAGTCGTCAGTCAGAAGAGTCTAGGGCGCAGTCATAAAACCATTTTGGATATTGTTTATAAGTTATTATCGGAAATTTAATTCTGTATTTCTGGTAAGAGGAAAATAGTTATAAGTATTAGAAGTATTTCACGGTGAAAGCATTTAAAATTAAACACTTATACTTCACTTAGATTTTTCTTGCTAGTAAGGCGTATTAAATAAAATAACGCGTAGCGATTTTCATAACCAGATATTCAGTAAAATGTTAGACCACGCCACCCGACAGCTACATAACTGAGACGAGACCGTAATTATGTATACAGTGTAGACCATCGCGGCACTTAACTCTCCAGGACAGAGAGATGAACACGACTGTTACCGAGACCGGGCTTAGAGGCGTTAGCCGACTGACAGTGCGAGAAAAGAATACATGTTATATTTAATTTGCAATTTTTGTTATTATAGCGTCTATTATTTTTTTAAATGCCTATACGACAAAGTAACAGACACCGACAATTTGATAGCTAACAAAATGACAGGTGATTATCTTACGTGTTGCGTATTGTGAGAAAAATAATAACACACTTTGCGAGTGACCGCCAGCCGCGAGACGGGGCGGATGAGTCATCATCGACTCGGTCCGAACCAAATCAGGGCCAGCGACGTCTGTGAACAAACACCGTGTATCTTTTATTCGTCAGGATTGACAGAGCGGATGAGAGATCGTCTTGTCCTCGTACGTAAATATATTTTTATATAGAATGGTAGCATTTTCCCACAAATGTTTTCTTGTATTTTTCGCAGACTTGATCCCAAGCGGACGACCAGCGGTCTTTTTCTTTTCCATTAATAAGTGTGTACGTGCCCGATGATATTGTGTGACTAAAAATTATAACGACCTGGACTTACCAAATCCAGGATATATTTTAACAGCCCCATAGTGGCGTATACCTGATAACATCATTATTTTCCCCGACACCTGATAGTTTTACTCCAGTGGAGTACCTATTTTTATACACTGTGCAGGATCGGCACTTTGGCAAAGAGTCGGCCGATAAACAAAATCCATCTTCATCATTTTTAACATTAGAAGCTACCGGATTTATCCAAATACTAGAAGTATTCCCCTCTCTTAATTGGTAAACATCAAGGATTCTCTCAATATTCACTTGATTGTAGTGAAACCTGTTTCCAGATAGAAGTTCCAGACCGAGCGGGAAATAAGCCTGTTTTTCCCGCCCGCCCATACACTGCAAGCGTTATCGCAACGATTTTATTCAGTTGTAGTTCCTGTGTCAGGACTTATATTCCCCTGTGCCCCCCATCGGAGGAAAAGTGAAAGTTAAGAACAGTGACGATAACCTTTACGATTTTATATTGCTACCAGGATTAATAAAGGAAAATAACATATTCGGCGTTCACCCCATTTGTTTTTTTCTTTTGGGATGAACTGGGGCCAATTTGTATTTTCGACAGCTGGAGTGCTATATTAAATCACAGTGAAATAGGGATTATGTTCGAGGAATAATCTGTTACCAAGGGATCCCACAGACCCACGGGAAAAAGACTATAGGTAACAGAGTGAGAGGTGGCCACTGAGTTAATGAGTATGTGATGATTTTCTTGTTCTTGCTGGGAAATATCTATTAATTTGTTTGTCTGATTTTTTGTTTACTTGGTCTTATATTGTACCAAGATTGTTTATTCTGTAACCAAGTGCCAACCTTCAACCTTTGGGTTAATATTTTTGGTGTTTTTTCTCATACGGTGAAGGCGCACCGTTCTTCTTTATTTCAACAATATGTAAATGATTTCCTTGATATCTTTTGGGTATTTGAAGTTGTAACCAGTTATTGATAATAAACAACAAAGAAATTTTAGCTTTGTGTGTTGGTCAGACCCATACCCATTTATTCTTAGTTTTTCACGAGTGTGTATCTTGTTTTCACAGTGGTGTGTTTAGAGTACTTGTCTTATTTTAGATAGGGGGCAAAGACTGTCTTATAAACAATCACAGTTGTACGGATAGGCTGGAGGAGAGAAACCTACTCACTCCAGAGACACATCTTTCTCTCAACCTACCACCTGTGACATCTATTTTCTATACATTCTCGTGTATCTGTCAACATTCACTCTTTACTTAGACGGGCCCAATAAAACACTTTACCTACCGTACGATAGTCCCGGTAACACAGGCGGATAAAAATATTCTTCCGCAATTTCTGTTCTATGTATGAACTTAAATATATTCAATTTCTAATGCTTATACTAAAATATGAGTATAAATGTTGTTGTGTGCATTATTTTGATCTTAAGAAAGGATACGACCTGTTGTTGTTGTTGTTGTTGTTCAACTAGGGCTGCTAAACGTCTAGCTCTTTTGCAGCCAATACCAAGTTGAAGACTCCTTGGTATTATCTACACTGTAGATCTAGGCTTTTCCTATGGCGTTTCTGCCACTCAGAGGCGTGTTGAGTTGAAATCATGAACTCCAGTTTCTACAGCTTGGATTGCAGTCAAAGAATCGCATCGTATGTTTCCACGCTAGGAGGATGAAGCGCGTGGCAGACTGTGCATTCCCCTCCATACTGGGGAGGGGGGGGGGGGGGCTGTCCAAATATGCAGAGCTAAAATACTGTGCTCTGGTTCTGGGCTCTCCCAAGGAACTGTCACGTCCTACAGAGAGCCACTTTTCAGCTTCCCTTGAATATCATGGGTCCATAATTAGGTTCCTCCGCATGCAACCACCCATGTAAAAGTCAGTTCCTCCTCCAAACTTAGTGGCGGTGCTGGATTCACAACACGTTTCACCACAGGGGAAATCCCTGGAAGTGTCTGGATGATTTAAAGAGTCCATGAGAGTATGATTAACCTCACAGACAGATCTTCACATCCATATCTGTATATCATAACATTGTTCTTATCCGATGGTCATGTACGCATGACTACAGGTTTGCCCCGATGCGTTTATGGCTTGTAAATATAAATATTCTTTGTTGGACATGGCAGATTTGTTAGCAGTTGCACGCAATGCCCACTTCTCGTATCTGGCCATAAAATAAAGTTAATGATAGTAAATATTCCAAATTGGTAAGGTTTCACGCAGTATAGGTTCCAAGAAATAAAGAATTCAGACAGTAAAGATTTCAGACAGTAAAGATTCCCTACAGTAAAGATTCCCGACAGTAAAGATTCCCGACAGTAAAGGATCCAGACAGTAAACATTTCCGAGATTTTTTAAAAACCCGACAATAAACATTCCCGACAGTAAACATTCCTGGCAGTAAACGTTCCAGATAGTAAACATTGCTGTCAGTAAAGATTCCAGACAGTAAAGATTCCCCACACTCAAAATTCCCGACAGTAAAGATTCCCAACAGTAAACATTCCGGACAATAAAGATTCTTGACATTCAACGTTACTAGTAATGTTATTCGACAGTAAAAAATCGCGACAGTCAGTAAAGATTCCAAATAGTAAATATTCCTATCAGTAAAAGTTCCAGACAGTAAACATTCCCGACAGAAACAGTTCTATATTTTGATAAGATTCCCATCAATAAAAATTCCAAGCGATAAAGAATTCACACAGTAAAGATTACCGACAGTTAACATTCCACAACAAAAAGAATTTACAGAAAAGATTCCACCCCATATAGATTCCAGGACAAAAAGATTTTTTCAGTAAAGACTCCAGACATAATAGGTTTTAACCGTACAGATTCCAGTCCAGACAGATTCAACGAGTAAATAACTCATTTAGTAAAGATTTCAACCAGTACATATTCATAGAGTAAATAACTAAAAAATAACTCCTTTAGTAAAGATTCCAACACATATAGATTCAAGGGTAAAGAATTTCAGCAGTAAAGATTCTAATACTTTTAGATTCAAGAGTAAAGAATTTCAGCAGTAAAGATTCCAACACATATAGATTCAAGAGTAAAGAATCTTATCAGTAATGATTCCAAAACATATAGATTCAAGAGTAAAGAATTTCAGCAGTAAAGATTCCAACACATAAAGATTCAAGAGTAAAGAATTTGAGCAGTAACGATTTCAACACATATAAATTCAAAGAGTAAATAACTCATTAAAGATTCCAAACAGATCAGTGTGACAAAACGGGGCGGCCCCTATCGACCTTTGTTTCTCTACGGCAGTATCGGTACATTTGATTTTTATTATGTGCTCTCAAGTATCGCACTTTTATTTCTTTCTTTCTTTCATCGTTATTTTCTGCTAAGTAGCAGATATTTGATTTTATTAAATCATTCGACACTCCCTGTAGGTGATTTGCTTGGCGCTGCCCAGATTTGTTGGTTATAGGCGCGGCAGATTAACACGTACATCGGCCAGCGCTATCGGCTTAATCACCGATAAGACACGGGTGCACGCATCACCAAAGCTTGGAAGAGGGGAGACAACTTACAGACAGACATGGATGACAAAATTACTTTAGATAAAAGTAAGATTGCTACATCTCGAACACATGGTCATATGAGGTTACCGGTGTGTTTGGAAGTTTGTACACAAGGACATCATATTACTATATATGGTAGACGTGACCTTTGCAAAACGTTTCCATGTCGGAAATATTTTGAGAGTACCACACCCGACCTGTTTAAATATGATTGGAGCGTTTATATAACTCCATAATAAACGAAGGCGTGGGAAGCTAGGAATATACTCTGACCATTTCGCAGTTTTATTTCACTGTGAATGTCACACACCGAGACAACATCAGACCTCGCCAGAGTGAAGACTAGATTCATAATTCCTTTTTTTTTAACCGGACCTTTTATTGGAGAACCAAATAAGACTTACAAAGCAAAGGAAATCCTATATTTTAATAAGGAACACCGGGACTAGGAAACTGAAAAAAAAACATACGGAGTCAGAAAGTGAATCTTTTGTCAAATTCCCCCCCCCCCCCCCTTCCCCCCTGCCAGACACCTGTAAGAGACCGACTCGCCTCTTTTATTCATCTGAGCAACAAGTCTGTAGCAAAGATTGGCGTAAGTAGTGTATTTACATTTCATATTTTATTACTAACATGTGAACTAACATATATATATATATATATATATATATATATATATATATATATATATATATATATATATATATATATATATATATATATATATATATATATATATATATATATATATATATATATATATATATATATATATATATACACACACGAAGGGCGTTCAGAAAGTAATGCACCACATCGTTTTTCTCAGGAGCTGTTTATTCAAAAAGCATGAAATTTACACACAATATACATGGCTATGTCATGTAAACATCGGTATTATTTAATATAATCCCCATCAACTTGTACGGCTTTATGCCAGCGCGAAACAAGTGTATGTATTCCTAGCCCGTACCAGATTTTGTCTTGATCATGTAGCCATTTCTTCGCTGCATTAATCACTCCTTCATCATCTTCAAACCTTGTCCCATGGAGTGCATCTTTAAGTGGACCAAATAGATGAAAATCAGAGGGTGCCAAATCGGGACAATAGGGTGGATGGGGTAGTACAGTCCAACCCAATTTGGTGATTGCTTCCCGTGTTGCCAGACTTGTATGAGGTCGCGCATTGTCGTGAAGGAGAAGCAGATCTGCTGGATTCTTGTGCGGCTGAACTCTGCAAAAACGTTGATTGAGTTTTTTCAATGACTTAATGTAAGCTTGCGAATTGATTGTCTCTCCTCTTGGCATAACGTCCACAAGAATCACACCTTCAATGTCCCAAAAGACAGTGATCATGACGTTTCCAGCTGAAGGAATTGTCTTGAATTTCTTTCTTCGTGGTGTTTGCGGATGATGCCACTCCATTGACTGTCTTTTTGTCTCAGGTTCAAAATGATGTGCCCAGGTTTCGTCACCTGTAACGATCTTAGCCAAAAAGTTCTCTCCATCAGCATTGAAACGCTCCAACAATTCAGAAGAAATTGCTTTCCTTTGCAATCGGTGGTCATTTGTGAGACTTCGAGGAACCCATCTTGCGCAAACCTTAGAAAATCCGAGAGTTTTTATAACTGCATTTGCACTACCAATGCTGACTGACAGCTGTAAGGCCAGTTGTTGAGTAGTTATTCGCCTACCAGTAAGAATAATGCCCTCAGCGCATTTCAACATTTCTGCGTAGGTGGCTGTGGTAGGACGTCCACGGCGCGGCCGATCAAGCAGCTCCGTAACTCCACTTCCTGATTCTTTGATTCTCTGAATCCAGCGACTGACTGTACTCCTGTCGACTGCAAAACTTCCATACACATCACATAGACGCTTGTAAATGTTCACAACAGTTTCCTTTTCTGCAACGAGAAATTCTTTCACAATTCGCTGCTTATAACGCAAGTTGCTAAAACGCTCCATTTCAACGGTTTAGGGCAGCCGTATTATTTGGCCGATTGCGGTGCAATTTGGTGCACACAATTGGCATGAACCACCACTGCATGGGCTAGTGATTGCTTTATTGATAGTTTCGTAAAGAGAACTAAAAGCGTAAAGTATTTCCAGGTTCCCTATGGAGCAGGGAGGGAAAGATGAATGAAATGATGTACATTCTAAGAATAATACTTACAGTTTCAAAGCTTTGCACTCAGTGTAAATGTAAACGAAAAAAACTTATTCCTGTTAAAATTAATAGAAGTTTCAAACTTTTCAACAAGTGTAAATATAAAGGAAACATAAATGAATTTATATTGTGAACACATTTCCAACAGTGGAGATGTAAATCTAAAATATATTATATCTGTACGTTTAACCTTTTCATTTAAATGTAATGTAAAGCTAAAGCTATTCAGTTTAACTGTAAGTAAAGTTTTATCCCGAGGCATTAAATTTTATTCTCATCGAGGGTAAATTCTGACATGGGATGGTAGAATAGAAGAGGGGGGCACATAACTATGTGTTGGAAAAAGGTGTACTCAGAAGAGCGTTTCGTTTCTATTTCTATTACCAATTATTTGTGGTACCAGCAAAAAGGATCATTTCTGGGACAAGAAGGGACGAGTGGTTACGCTTTAAGACGGAAGACCTGGTTTGAAGACTGTATTTTTACAGTACGCAGTTTACAGACAACCAACTCATCAGGAGGAGGAGAATCAGAATCGTCACTGGCCGCTCATCATCTCATCTCAACCCATAACCCGTCATGGGTCGTAGGGGTGCCATGGTGGAAGCATCAGCAGACAGGGTCCTCCACTGCTCTCTATTCTCAGCAATGCGTACAAGTGTGGAGAAACCGTGTCCTGCCCATTCTTTGATGTTATCAGCCCAGGATTTTCTTTGCCTTCCTCTTCTCCGTTTACCTTCGACTGTTCCCTGGAGGATCGTTTTCGAAAGGGAGTCATGACGAGTTACATGCCCAAACCAGGCAAGCTTTCGACGTTTCACTATTGACAAAAGTGGTTCTTGATGGCCTGCATAGGTGTTTATCTTCTCTCTAACATAGACATTTGTTTTGTGCTCTTTATAGCAAATGCGCAAAATTCTTCTATAACATTTATGCTCGAAAGCCTGAATCCTTCGCTCCGTATCTGCAGTGAGTGTCCAGCCCTCACACCCATACAAGAGAATAGATAATACAAATGATTTGTATAATTTGATCTTCACAGGAAAACTGATGTTACTTTTCCAGATCACATTCAACTTGTCATGGCAGCTGAGGCCATCTCAAGTCTTGTCTTGATTTCTTTATTTGATCTTCCATCACTACATAAAGTGGACCCGAGATATTTAAAGGTGTTAACTTCTTCTAACGTTTGCCCATTTAACGTAATGTTGGTCGGAACATGTTTCTTATGGCTATTCACCAATATCTTGCTTTTTTCTATATTAATTTCCATCCCATTTGTTCTTGTTACTTTCTCCAGTCTAGAGGTAAGGTCTTGAAGTTCTGATTCTGTTCCAGCTATCAGATCAATATCATCAGCAAAACGTAGATTACACAGAGGTCGGCCTCCAATCGATATGGTTGATTTATAATCGTAGAGAGCCTCCTGCATAATATGTTCTAGATAAATGTTAAAGAGCACTGGTGACAGGATACATCCCTGGCGAACTCCTACAGTTGTTTTGAAAAATTCTCCAATGTCATTGCTTGCAAAAACAGCACTGCTTGCGTCCTTGTATAGTGCTTCAATGATATCTATGATGTTGGTATCAAAATTGAATTTTCTCATTATTTGCCATAAACCTTCATGCCAGACTCGATCGAAGGCTTTTGTGAAATCGATGAAGTTATGGTATAAATCATGTTGATGCTGGAGATGTTTTTCGATCAGTAATCTAATATTGAAGATTTGTTCTGAGGTACTTCTTTTTGGTCTAAAGCCAGCCTGTTCCTCTGACAAGATTTCTTCTGATTTCTGTTTTATTCTGTTCAAAAGTATCCTTAACATCACCTTACTTGGATGACTAATAAGGCTAATGGTTCTGTAGTTCTTGCACATTTTTAGATTTCCTTTCTTTGGAAGCGGTATTACTAATGACTGCGTCCATTCTTTTGGCCATTTTTTTGTACTCCATATCTTCTGGCAAATTGTTGTCATGATTTTTACTATATCTGGTCCTCCATATTTCAAGAGCTCTGCTGGTATATTATCCACACCCGGTGACTTCCCTCCTTTCATCGAACTGGCCGCTAAGTTAACCCATATGCTGCAACTTGAACCTCTTATAAAAAACCATCACCCGAGTGATAAAAAGTTTATTTTGTAGTTAACTATTAGTCCTTTCTTTTAAACTGTTAAACTTAAAGTGATTATTAAATTTTGTTATTTTTAATTATACCAGTTTAACTTCGATTCGCAGATTTTAAATGCACTACATGTTTGTCTCAGTCATAGTTACTAAACACACACTCTAAACCGAGCTATTTTATAATAATAATTTCACTGATTAACACAGGAGTGGGGGCTTAACGAGCTTGAATAAACCATTGCTTAAATTCTTCACAAAAGTTGTCGACAGATTACAGAATTAACGTGCTCAGCAATAGCCAACATTGTTTTCGCGTATCTAAATATTTTGAAAAGACTCCCATGTTATAGAAGCTTTACTACTCTTCTATCTACATTTCTGCCAAGATTAATCTTGTGTAAAGATAGACTCCGTTAAAGCCTATAATAGACACTCTTGAGTTTACACCACTGTTGGACCACTACTGCAAAGCAGGGGAGGCAATACCGTCACAATCAGATATGCATGAGGCATATCTGGAGTTATCTTTATATGACCACCAGCTATGCACAATGCTACAGTAAACATACATGGACTTGAATCTCTGTCAGTGAGGCTAATTACATCCACATTGTTTCTTGAAATTGTCCACACATTTCCAAGGATTTCCCTGTGGTGAAACTTGTTGAGAACCCAGCAAATACGCACTTAGCTTGGAGAAGTCATTTGAGCCCCAGACGTGATTCTTTGGCTTTGACCTGGTTGACTGCATGCAGTAGGATCTCACTATTGACCCAGTAAAAGGCAGGGGGGGGGGGGGGGGGGGGGGGGGGGGGGGGGGGCGGGGGGGGGGGGGGGGGGGGGGGGGGGGGGGGGGGGCTGAGAAGCGGATCTGTGCAGGACGTGAAAATTCCTTGGGGGAGCCCAGAACCAAAGCACAGTATTTTAGTTCTGCATAGTTGTAGAGCACCATAGGCTGGCGGAGAATGCACAGTATGCCACACGCTTCTTACTTCTAGCTTGAGACCAGATGTGACGATCCATTAAATGCAAGCCAATCTGTAGAAACTGGAGCTTATGACTTGAACTCAGCAAGTTTCGGAATAGCAGAAAAGCCACAGGAAAAGCCTAGATTTACAATGTAGATAATACCAAGGAGTCTTCAACTTTGTATTGGCTGTAAAAGAGCGAGACGCTCAGCAGCCATAGTTAAACAACAACAACAACCAGATCAGATTTTAACAGTAAAGAATCCAACCCATACAGATTCAAAGAGTAAAGAATTATTTTTTTGGATTTAATGTTGCGGGGAAGGGGTAATGAGAAGCTGAAGTGTGCAGTCTTGAGGCAAATGTGTCGCATTAGCTGCTGTCAGCTCGTGCTGCTGTCGGATTTCTGTGATGCTGTGTGTCCATCTGTCTCTTGGCTTTAACTAGAAGCTGAAACCAGATATTTTTCTGTTGTCGGCATGTACTGGTGATTTATAGGTATCCGTTATCATGAGATGGTCAAACTGCTGAATTCTCTGTCTCTCTATACCATATAAGGAAGGGAAACCCGAGGCCTGTAAACAGCAAATAAATATTAGACAAACGTAAAGGTATGTTTTCAGGCACTCGTAAGAAATAAAGAAGTAGAACACTAGACAACAGAAAAACAACAGACGTGAGTGGCTTACCCAGGATTCGAACCCCGGACCTTCCGTACGACAACACCGCCTAGCTATACAAGCGAATCACACTATCCTCCCGGACAGCTAGGCATCCCCTAAAAAAGATGCTTTGATGACCGGTCATTAGTGCAAAACGCAAGACAACACCGGAAGTTTACAATGGGCCCACTCACGTCTGTTGTTTTTCTGTTGTCTAGTGTTCTACTTCTTTATTTCTTACGAGTGCCTGAAAACATACCTTTATGTTTGTCTAATATTTATTTGCTGTTTACAGGCCTCGGGTTTACCTTCCTTATATGTTATAAATATTTATACAATACCAGAAACCTACTCTCTGTTCTATACTACTGTTCTTAAGTCTTCTATCATTTACTAGACACAGTTGTAACAGGGAGCGGCACTATTTTGACTATGTGTTCTACGACAGTTGGTTAGGTTTTGGTGATCGTTGTGAGAAATCTCTTGAGTGTAACTGGTTACCACAAGAGCTGTTGTTACCCGAAGGAAAGATGATGCAACCCAAGTTCTTATTACTCACCACAGGCTGTCACGTTATCTATTCTCCTTGATACCTTCCACTACAACGTGTATATCCAATGACTCTTTAGTTTTATAAAACAATCTGTTTATTTATAAGTCCAACTGGACTTCAAGGTTCATATAGTTGACACAACTCAATAGCCTGACTACTGACGGTCAGAACGTTCACAATAAAAAAAGAGCTTTGTTTCTTGTATAAAACGACAGCATCAATGAAATACTGTCCCATGTCATTTGTAAACAATGGTGGCTTCTACTGACTCTTTGTAATTTCATAGATAAAAGTTATCAAAATGTTCACACAACATAACGAGAGGTACAAACCGTATACAATTCTTCCAACATAATATCTTGACTTAGTTGAGTGAAAAGGTTCCACATGCAGAAAGGGATAGTTCTCAACTTCTAACAAGGAAAGCTAACCGATCTGCAAGACTGATGTGTCTCGCCCGGAAGCTAGTTCTCAACTCTTCTTATAAAAGTACTCGAGCTCGTGCAAAGCTTTCTGTACACACTCACTCAAGTGTCAACAATGCCTAGGTCTTCGCTTAATAATTAAGGGGAGCTAACTGTTAATTTCTAATAGTTACCTTCTCTTGACTAGTGCTTATACTTGCTAGTCTATTCAAGTACGTCGGTCTGTTAGACTTTATTTCTAATACTAACGTGAAAACTTGCGTTAGTGTTGGCCGTACTGTCACACAGTATCAAGGTCTTTGTCTTGTGTGGACTGACATATACTGTATAATAGGGGAACGACAGAAGTGATTGTACTAGGCGTAGAATCAGTTCATACAATGCTTACCATTGGGTTAAGAGTCAGCAAAATTAACTGTCATTTCTGCAAGATAAGGACAGAGGTGTGGATCATTCACTTAACACTGAATTATAGGAGAAAGTCACTTATTCCTTTTTGATAGATATTTCTAGTGGTAAGGGAGAATCATTTTATGCTTACTTGTGAGGCTAGGCACTAGTCTATAACTTTCACAGAAAGCAGTCACCAGGCATAGATATAATTATATCTTATGATTCAGCCACAGCTGTATTATTATAGCAGGAACATTGCAGTTTTCTATGTATTCATTTGTGGGATCATATTTTTCCCCCAAGGGGTATATGATTTAATGTTGTAATGTCACATGCTGTAATCTGTTTATGTAAATTCATTTAAATGTTGTAAGATGATAGCATAACCATTTAACTGTAACTACAAGGTTAGGTTTCCTGTATGTTTAGTGGGAAGAAGAGGAGTAGATTTTGCTGACAAGTACCTGGGTGTACAAAAAATATTAAGCCTATGCAGGCGCATGCGGATAATTGATAGAGTGGAAGGAGGGAAGCATAACCATGTTATATAACATTAGTGTGATTTTGTTGTTGCTTGATGTAAAGGGTGTTTTTTTGGGTCTCAGTTTCAGGGATACCGAATTGCTAGAGTCAAGTCTCCAGTCAGGCGAAGAATGTCACATTCTCTTCGTTCTAGAGGGATTCTGAATACAGCTAGCAATCACAAAACCTCAAACCCCCTACCTGATCCAAAACCCGTCTTTTGTCAACGCCATTTCCGCCCCACGGAAGTTAAGCTCACGTAGTGTAACGAGCCAACGCTAAATCTGAAATCATCGGTTGCAGTAGTAGTCTCCTACTCGCCTATTGAGCGCCAGTCAGAGCATGGCGGCTTCCAGCATATCAATCAGCTCAGGGTCTATAGCAGAATTTCAATCACCAGCCTTTGTGTGCCTAAACGGGGCACTCAGTCAACCACAGTCAAACCAGCCTAAACCGGATGTGGTGAAGTGGGATGTTATAAATATTTATAGGGGACTTAGTGTACTGACTGAGATCAGCTGTGAAGGTATCTATATCTATTAAGAGTAGTGTATTATAGATAACCTTACTTGCTACCACATATCTCTATATCTCAGTCAGAATTATTCTGGAATAGTGTGATGCTACGTTATGTGTCTAGGGTATGTGTATGATGAAGTGTAAGTCACAACAACAGACAGATAAACAATTTAATTTAATCCACTACTCTTAACAACACTGTGACACTCACATACATATAACACTCTATGAGAATATCTTAAAGAAGTCACTCGTAACTTTTCAAATAACAATATGTATTCATTACTGGCATGAATGAATATGTGTCCTGATTCAACTACAAGGGAACCAGGAATCACAATCAATTTAAATTACAAGTTATGTACAGAATGTATTTAATATGAATATTGTAGTGACATATATTATTACAAATGTTCTATGTGTGTCAGTTGTGTAGTAGTAAAATGAGGTAATACTGGTTTTGTTTTGTTCAAGCTCTGTTGGTATTTGTCATCATGACTTCAATAGTTTGTCTTTAGGGACTAGTATTGGAGATGTTCACAGTTCCTGATTTTAAGACAAGTAAATTCCCCTCTTAATGTTAATTTTACAAAGTCAGTTCAAGATGAGGGGACATAATGTTGAGCTCAGCTGGCCAAGTTAGCTTATCTGGCGTGATGGCGGCAGGAAAGGATTCCTCTGCTCGAATTCTCCTCTGGGCTCTGGAGACACCTCACTGATAGCCAAAAGGACCAAGGAGTATGCTGTCCGACACTGGATTCAGCAAAGCTCTGACTAGGTGCTGCTCAGTACCATCAAGACCACTGTCCCTGAAATCAAGAAGGATGTACCTTCTACTTCATAACTAACTTAAACTCTCTTGTTACACTGATCACAACACAGCACAAACATTGAGTTCAGAGCATTAGGCCAACTGTCAGCTTCATTTGAAATACTTTATTCCAGTATTACCCTTCTTAATGGTTACTACGCCTCTGCAATTCCAGCATTATTTCTTTCTATTCAATCATCCAGGTGTCAGTGTACTGTTTGGCCATTCCATGCCGTTTTACTTCTCTCCGACACCCTCTGTTCAGGCTGGAGCATTACAGGCTTTACCTCACGTTGGCCACTGAACTACACATATATATACAGGCATAAATCAACAATTCACATTCAATTTTCATTAAAAGATATTGAATGGTTCAAGCTTACCACAATTCATACGAATAAACACAGATACGTTGATTAGCAATGAATTCTGGCACAAACTGGCACAAATTCCCATCTGCTTATCTTCCAGGCTTTTATTTAGCCAAATATAAGCTGGCTTCAACGCACTGATGCTTTATCAATCTTATTTAAACAAGTGGTTTCGAACTAACGCTCCCAAGTGTGTATATCAGCGAGTCTGACCAATGAGCCCCGTTTCGACAAGTGTTTGAAAAAATGTTACCTTTCCCCGTTTCCCCTAACAACCAAGATAGTATTTATAGCCCGACCAATCGTGGTTAGGCTTTCATTTGTTGCGCTCCAATCAATTTGGAGTTTACATGGTAGGCTATTTCTGTAACGTAAATTTTTTTCAAACACGTTAAAAAAAAATCTTATGAGCAGAAATGATTTTATGCTGTCAGGCACCCCCAATATTTTATTTTGGGTATAATTTATTAATTCCTGGACTATTTGCGTAACGTTTTACATATTATTTGTCAGCAAGCCCTAAGGAACCCAAAAATACAAATTTAAAGGAGCTACGTGGCTGCATTCAAAATATGCAATTTCTTCTACCTCCTGTTTCGAAGATGTGCTGTCTGGGTACTGTTATGTTTTCAACCGTAAACCCATCTAATGTTATCTTTTCTAATAAGAGTTTTTTATGATTTATAAACCTAACTCTGGGAAAGGGTAGTGTATTTTATCACTGTCCGTCTGAAAAACAATTAGTGCATGTAGACTTACACGCGTGATGGCAGCATTTGTGTATCGCGCGACGCGTGTTGCATGCGTTCCTGATTTTCAGCCCTCCCCTCTCTCTTTATCCTTTTGTCCATCTGTTCGTTCGTTTTGGTAACGCAGTATAATTAATGTTAGGATTAATTTAGGTCATTACGCAGTACGTCTCAATGTTTTTCTTAGAAATGCAGCACACGTTTCATTGAAGAAGGCGGGTAATAATACAGTAAGCTTTTATATCAACGTGAAAGCGTTACAATTTGCAGACGAAGCAGAAAACAAGGGGGATTTCGAGTACATTCTTTGTGACAGCACTGTTATTTTCCCATTGCTCTTCTCTTTATTAATTTTATTTGTTAGGCTTTATATTTACCTAATAATTTATATATGTGGATTAGAATATTTCACGACACCGGATTTAATGCCAAGCAAGCAATAGCGCCGGATAAGAGCGCCTGGAACTCTTTGTCCTCAAGTAACTTCTTCTGGTGTATTTCTGGGTTATGTAGAACCTCACACTTAGGAGCGGCCAGCCAAAGATAGACAGAGTTCCAGCCCCCCTCACGCAATTAGGGGTCACCAACGTTTAGCACCACCGAGGAAAGTTTTGTAGGCTTATTCCCTCACCTTGAAGGATCTACATGTAAGACACTTTTCTGGAGCTAGCGCCTTTGGTCCCACGAAAGCGGACAGACTGTCGCTCAGTTTGTTTATTTGGTCAGCAGGAGAGATAGACAGAGTTCCAGTCCCCCTCGCGCAATTAGGGGCACCAACGTTTAGCGCCTACATTGGATTTACAGGTTAATTCCATCACCCATGGAGTATATATTTACGTAAAAACATTGGAGCTATTTCATTTGGTCCCACGAAAGCGGACAGACTGACACTCAGCCTATTCATTTGGTAAAGCGGAGGTAAATACAGAGTTCCAGCCCCCTCACGCAATTAGGGGTCCCCAAAGTTAGCGCCTTCATTAGATTTACAGGTCAATTCCATCACCCATGGAATATATATCTACGTAAAGAAATAAGAGCTATTACATTTGGTCCCACGAAAGCGGACGGACTGTCCCTCGGTTTATTTATTTCTCCGTGTTCTGCAGGTTTTATGACTGGTTGTGTGTGTGTTTTGTTGGTGTATTTGGCATATTTGGATTATTGATGTAATTTTATGTTGTTGTGATGAGATGCATTATTTTCATGCTTTTCTTCTTTAATAAAGTTTACACATTTATTAATGCGCTGTTCACGACCCTTCCATCCATAATTAAATTGTTTCAAGCTCTTTACTATAATCTCTATTTTGATAAGAGAAAAGAGTGAGAGCAGGAGGTGCTTAGACAGTATAAGTGTGTTGAGGGTTTGGAGAGAGTAATAACTTTAATAACTTCTCCAGGTTTGTCTCAAGTCCACCTCCTATTACACTTTATCTATGTGTAAGCTATAACTCTGTCAGTCTACTATGCCTTGTCGATTTCAATACTGTTGTCCAACTCGACAAATACTCTACACTCTAACTCAACCACGACATTTAATGGCGGCCCGTCCGGGATTCTTGAACCCATCTAGTACGACATTTAATGTCTGCTCGTTCCGAGGATGAATCTCTCACAAGATTCTATTCTGATTCTTAGAGTTAGTGTTCTGCAGATTATAGGAATTGCTATCCCCTAGACATATCGAACTATTTCTTTTGGTGGAAGTCGGAACAGCGTTGTTTTTTTCCACAGCAATCATAAGTTTTTAGTTACATTTATTGTTCATGCTACACATGAGACAGCAGGTAAAGGTTGCTGGTATCACTGCTGAGTTTTTGGGTTGATAAATCTGACGACTCTTGTTGTAAAAGTCAGAAATTTTTTTTTTAAGGGTTACATTATTTTTTCAGGAGTAGCTCTTTAACCTGAGATAAGAAGCTACAGATAGTCAGACAGAAGTTGGATACGATTTTGGTTATGAGTATAGGATGTTCCAACGACATGTAACGAACGTCTATGGAAAAGATAAATTACTGTCATTCAGTCCGTGTTCCACGAACTTTTAAAAAGGGGGCAACTTGTCACAGTTACTGTTAATTTATTTTACCATTCCGTTCCATATGTTATTACTTTTAAATGTTCGGGTTTCCTTGACATTTTGTATTTTCATATTTTACCTGCAATTTCCCCCTTCGCAGACCCACCCCGCGCTTTGTTTACGTTCTGGCCTTCAACGGTCAGATAACGTTACATCAGCGCAACTGGTGTTCATTTGACAGGAGAAACATTTCTGCTAACGGGTGGTACCCTTTGAGGCCTGGGTAACCGTTTCATCTTTGAAACAAGGGGGAGATAACAATCGTGGTCAGTCTCTGGGTTTTGCCCCTTAGACGAGTTAGAGCTCTCATAATATTATTCATTTCTCTACCTGAAGGAACTTTCTTGCGGTTGTTGACTTCTGATGTCTCTAGAATAACCTTTGTCTTACTCTTTATTACGCATTACGCCGATACATCTATAGAATCAGGTCATGCAGGTGTCCTGGGTGGCGTTGTATGTAAACTATAAATCTGGTTAGTCTTAATAGACTAACACACTCGTGAATATTTTCCTGAGCCCGAGATGGACCATCATGAGATAAGGCAGACTTTAACACAGAACTAAATGTTAAGGCCTATCTCTAGTAATTTTTCGGGGTGAGTTGACATATCTTATTAATTTTTTTTTTTTTTTTTGCATTCGCCCGCTAATACTCGAGGCGAAATCTCAGGTTATTATTTTATGTCTAACCTGACATTGATTTTACGTGAGTATCCCTTTATTTCTTGTACAGAGACAGGTGTCCCTCGCCATTCAGGCAAATACTCGCCGATTTCGGAAGTATCCATTGCAGCTGGGTCGGCTCAGGAGCCGCCAGTCCCTGGTCGATGACACTTCTTCAAATGTTCTCGCCAGGTCTCGAGTTAATCCAGTCCAAATCCCGGTCGACGAAAAATCCTCAAATGCCGTCGCCCGGGTTTGATCCTGTATCACCCGGTCGCCAGAGCGGTGTTGTAACCACTACGCTAGCGCGGCTCCCTTATTAATATATAAATATTCATGTTAGCTTTTTATAAATCTGATAGGAATGTGACTTACTTCATTTTTGAGGATTTCTCCCGGTAAATTTAATTCAGTGATAATATAGCGCTGTCTACGGCCTCGGTTAAGTGGTGCTTAAACTGTTACGGTTTATAATGGAAAATGATAAACTTACAATAACAGATACTAAGCGTAGAATCAGTTCATACAATGCCTACCATTGGGTTAAGAGTCAGCAAAATTAACTGTCATTTCTGCAAGATAAGGTCAGAGGTGTGGATCATTCACTTAACACTGAATTATAGGAGAAAGTCACTTATTCCTTTTTGATAGATATTTCTAGTGGCAAGGGAGAATCATTTTATGCTTACTTGTGTGGCTAGGCACTAGTCTATAACTTTCACAGAAAGCAGTCACCAGGCATAGATATAATTATATCTTATGATTCAGCCACAGCTGTGTTATTATAGCAGGTGTAGCAAAGTTGATTTTGCTGGGGAGGTTATGATGGTATCCTAAAAGAATGAAAAGGTGTCTGATTAACCGTGTGAGGTCAAGCACATGTAGGCCTCTGACTCTCTAAATGATGATGATGAATTATGTGCAGAGAACCTAACGCTACCTCCCTAGGTCTCACACGGTCACTCTTCTGGCTCTAGTGTATGGTGTATGGTGTACCTAGTGTCTAGGGGAGAAGTGAAATGATGGTACAGAACAGTCAAACACTTTAAGTTTCTATAAAGAAGATAATAAAACTAGCAGTTAAGTTTTTCTTTGAACAAATCTTTACAATTTATTTTGCCTGTCCATTCATAGCTTGTGGACAGGTCTTTGAAAATAAGGACAAGATAGTTTACAGAAATGAACAATTAAAATTTTGGGACAATTTGCCCAATAACTAAAAAGTTATTATGTATTTATATATGTCTTTCCTGTAGGAAATATTAAAAGAGTTCACTTATTCATCTAAAGGGAGAGTCACTGTATATGAGGGATGTAGTTCATCCTACCCCCATAAACGTCCTGTGTATTGTTTTGAAAACACAAGAAACTGTCAGAGATGCCCCAGATGTCTAACTCATCACCTGGGAGTCCTTGTTGTAAGATATTTCAATGTGTACTTGCAGAAAGTTTCAATTTCACCACTCGCCAAAGCTCCTACTGTTATCTTCGACAGCATATAAGACTGGTTGGAGACTGGTTGGCGTTTATTAGTACTCAGCAGGTTTCCTGTCACCAGCCGGCAACAGGAACATAGACCCTCTGCAACAAAAGGACACCCTGGCCTTCTACCTCTGATCACTTATTCTAACACTTAATTTCCTACGTGGGTATAGGGTCAGCCTCGCGTGCCTTACAAGTGCACTCGCCCCGAATTGTACAGGACTCCCACCTTGCTGTGACCACACCTCAGGTCCTTATAGCAGATACGCCACTGTACGTTTACATACTTTTCATCAATACAATAATGTGGAGTAACCACATTTCCTTTGATATGATATTCTCTTCTTTTCTTTTCAAATATATTTGCTTCAGGCATGTTCTTCACTTTTCTCCAATAGCAGTTTCTAACTTTGTAGTTGGACCAACATATTAAATTTCATAAAATATCCTTACCACAATCAAGAAATATATAAACAAATGACGCTGACTTTGTGAAGAAATGGCCTCAGCTTCCTCCGAACTGCACAGACTGTGAATTTATTCTTTTATTTAAGTTTAAAATTAACACAGCTGTTTTTCAGCGTATCTGAATAAAAATTTTAGTTCAACTGGCAATGAATAGTCAAAGCCTTTTGCTAATATTTACTAGCACTGGCCAATCGAAAACGTTCGACTACTTGAATTCAAATGCAGTTTGAATGAAAACCCAAAATAATTTCGAACAATTTCTGCGTCTGGTGGTCGATTGGCCAGTCTGCTTTAGTCATACCCAATACAAAAAGATGTTCCGTTTAGGATTACATTTCTCCTACCGCTCCCCTTTCCCATTCATACTCTTTTTCCCCAAGCGAATTTGAATGTACCTCCCTGCCTCTTTTCCAAGCTCGCGTCCCCCTAACGTTACCAAAAAACATAAGCAGGAACGCCAGTTTGTCTGGTCGAGTGTCCGTAGATATTAGTATTTCTTCAATAACTTCTCTAATACTGGGACTATCATATTATTTAAAGTACATTCTTACTCAGCTAACTCTACGTCATACTATCATATAATTTTTATGGGGAACTCCATAATGGTTTAAAATTTCCAATTTTTTTCATAGTCACTCGTCAAATAAAATTTTACACAAGTCCGCCATCTTTCCTCTCCTTCATCTTGCTAGCATGTATTTTTCAAATAACTAACTTGTTTTAGTTACGTCAGAAATGCTACCACTAGGAGGAAAATAAAATTGTCTGCGTGGTTTTGCTTTGGCTGGCTTTTTCGCAGTGTATGTATATGCGTTGCAGACTGTGTCAGCAAAGCGGGGTGTAGACGGGGCGGGTTAAGAATTTGCGTTACTAATTAGTATTGTATCGTGTAATACTACCAAACAATGTAAGGATTATTACTAAATTTTTGCGTTACAGTTGACAGAAAGCGTTACTTCAGATAGTTATTTTGCGGCACGCTTCCGCCAATAGTTATTTATAAGGCTAGACTACAAAGTATATGCAGCAGATTGGGCAAAAGTTAAATATTTATAGTGTTTCTCGAAAACGAAACTAAAAGCGTGTCAGACTATTACCGTGAAATCGTTCTATAGGCTTAGCACTGTGCAAAAAGCAGCGCTGCTGGTTTCGAAGATGCCAACCGTCAGACACATAAGGGCTAATGTATTTATTATCGTTTTATGCCTAAATCTTTCTGAATTGAGCGTTTATTCTCGCAGATTTTGCTACAGCAGGAACATTGCAGTTTTCTATGTATTCATTTGTGGGATCATATTTTTTCCCCAAGGGGCATATGATTTAATGTTGTAATGTCACATGCTGTAATCTGTTTATGTAAATTCATTTAAATGTTGTAAGATGATAGCATAACCATTTAACTGTAACTACAAGGTTAGGTTTCCTGTATGTTTAGTGGGAAGAAGAGGAGTAGATTTTGCTGACAGGTACCTGGGTGTACAAAAAATATTAAGCCTATGCAGGCGCATGCGGATAATTGATAGAGTGGAAGGAGGGAAGCATAACCATGTTATATAACATTAGTGTGATTTTGTTGTTGCTTGATGTAAGGGGTGTTTTTTTTTTGGGTCTCAGTTTCAGGGATACCCCCTGCAGACCCAAGTAGAACATTCCAAATTAAGATGGTTTGGCCATGTGACCGAGGACTAGAATGGAACCAGGCCAGGAGGAAGACAGCCGATAGGATAGTCTGGGGCTCTCTCTTCCAAACCTCTACACCTCATGGTAGAAGGGAACGACTAAGTAAGTAAGTAAGTAAGTATTATATTTATTACTCCTACCCTGTGCTTGTTTCGTCGTATTTGTATTCTGCACTCCACTTTTCATTTGTCTATACTCGACTTTGTCACGTGTGTATACTTCACGTCGTCACTTGTCTATACTCCACTTTGTCACTTGTCTATACCTCACCTTATCATTTGTGTAAGCTCCACCTTTTCATTTATCTATACTCCACTTTGTTATTTGTTTACTTCTGTTAACATATCTATGTTTCTCCCGTTAGCTTTGTTTGTGACCATACCTGACTAAAGGTTAAAAAAAGATATTCTTATAGCAGATACTGCTGAAGGGGAGTAAAGTGTTAGAGACTTCACTATAGAAGGTCCGGCATTGAGAGGTGGAGTGACGAGTTCCCATTCTGGCTGCCTTTTCCGTTCTAAACTCAAGTTCAAAATAAGGTACCCATTTACAGCTGGGTGGACTGAAGCGTGTCGATACTGTGAATCGAACCCGGTATCTTTGCCGCGAGAGATCATAGCTCTAACCACTCTTGTCAATCGGACTAAAGGTAGACCCCAAAAAGTTTCGTTTTTCGAAAATATTGCAGAATTGCAAATCTGATTACATCCGCATTTTTATTTTCAATTTGTCTTGGCTTTATCTACTAATTTTACATCAGCTCCTTTTAATTGTTTAATGTTTATTAGCAAAATTTAGTTGTTCATCTTCTACCTTGGGGTGTAGAGTTTAGCCAGAGAGAGCGCCATGCTTTCCTGTCAGCTGTATTCCTTTTGACTTGGTTCCAGTTCAGTCCTCGTCCTCCAGGGAACGTCTGACGCTGTCATCACAGCAAACTCTGTGTCGTCCTGGAAGTCTGGATCCTTGGCTCTTGGTTTCCCATATTTTGCTTGGTACCTGATCTTCTCCCACTACGTGATGATGATGATGATGATATAATCCCTTTAGCTGTGAGCATGCAGCTCTTGACAGCCCATTGCCTCTCTGACAAAGGTGCAAGTCTTCCTCAGTTGTTGTGATGATGTGTAGAGTGTCTTGTGGATGGTTGGGTGCGGTGGGAGTAGCTGGTGTTGCAGGTCAGTTAGTCTTGGGCACTGTAGCAGCAGGTGTTCAACTAATTCCTCATGGTGGTGGCAGTGCCTACAGTTTAGTTCACGTAGTGGGTCTATTCTATTTAATTGTTTATTGATAGGGGCATGGCCTGTTCTCAGCTGGAAAATTAGATTCTGTCTCCCACTACGTAGAAATGGCCAAACCATCGCAAAAAAGAACTGTTCCACTCGGGTCCGCAGGGGCCGGGTTTCGAAGCCATGACGTATCGTGTGGTTCCGGACCATGACCCTTCCTGTTATTTCGACCACCTTCCTCAGGTACCTCATTTCTGAGGTCTACAGCTGACGTTTATGGGTTTTAGTCATTGCCTATGACTCGCTTCCGGAAATCAAGACTGGAACACATGAGTAGAGGTATACATCCATCTTTGTCTTCTTACAAATATCTCTTTTGCTGAGAAACAGTAAAAAGCTAACACGATTAACTAGATGCACGATCATTTTAATACCTATATACAGCGCCGGATTATTCATTAGGCTCACTAAACACGGTCCTTGGGCCCCAGGCGTACAGGGGTCCCCCACAGACACAAAACGGAGTCATAACGCACAGAGCTCTACAGCAACGGCACATGCACAATAGAACGCTCGTGCGTGCAAGGTAACAGTATTTGTACAACAGTTAGTTTATTAGTTACTTCCACCCCCACTATTTTCAATTGTTTTTAAATTACATTTTCTTAGCAGGGGCCTCACAACCTTTAACAAAATGTAAGGGCTGTAACGAACATTTGAGTTTTTTCTTTAATATTGTTCTATATTAAGACAAATGTTATCTGAAATCCATTAGTTTTTTCTAGTTTTATCTTTTAGAAGATTGGTGAGGGTCCCCAAAATATCTTAATAGCCTAGGGCCTCAAGAGTTCTTAATCCGGCCCTGCCTATATAGATTTAAGGAAAAGCAACTATTATACGTAAACTTTTTGTAGAGATAGGTCCGTCATGACACTACAGAACTAATGGAGTCAAGAACAAGGGCACTTAAGAAACTGGACGAAACTATGGAAAAGGCATTATGCCGCAAAGGGCTACTGAATTCAGAACAGTAATTTATATACAACGTATTTGTTACTTTCACAGTTGCCTTAAGCCGGCAGCATGGATAGAGCGAGGAGTGAAGATGAAAGTCGCAACCATGATGAAGTGGGTTGAATTCCTACTGTAACACCGGTAAAAATGACTGCTGAACATCTTCTTCAAAGAAACCTAACATATGAAATAACTCTATGGAGGCACTAATAGACCCAAGCGAACCACTGCTTTCTTTGAAAATAATAAGTAGATGTCTGAGAGTGTACGAAGAATAAGAAGAAGAAGAAGAGATAGAAGAAGAAGAAAAAAGAAGAAGAAGAAGAATTCTCAGTCATAACCCAAGTAGGCACCTTCCCTTCAGAGTGTAAAGGAAATTAAAGGACCAAAACACGTGTCTAACGGGAGGGAGCCCACTCCTGATGATCAGATTGTCTCATGTTATAACGATTTGTACAGAGTTCCCTATCATGGTCATAACGCGGCACTGAAAAATGATGAGATGCAATGACGTCATATAACATGTATTTAAAGAATAATCTCGACGCCTCTGCTTAAATCAATCAAAGATAGATCAAAAATTCGAATAGTACGCACATCCGGTATTTCGCAGAGAACAACTGTAACGGTTTGCATTGAAAAGTAAACAAGCTAAGGTTGATACGATATTAGCAGTGACAAGATATACCATACAAAGGTAATGTCGTATGATTATTGCATAGTTAATGTAAACATACGTTTTTCATTATATATTTGATTTAACCTGCTTTGACTGCAGATAGTTAGGCCTATCAAAGTTGCACTGTGTCTTTGATTATGGCTTCAAAATTGTACATGTTAAACTGGTACAACTGTTTACATTTTGTCGTAATCAGTATTGATAGTGCATGTCTTGTTCTTCTTGTATGGTATTGAAAGAACATGGGACCACCAATGCCATTGACCTACTAGTTGGATGCCCGTGGTGGCGTCTTTCCTTTCCTGTGTTCAATGTTGGTTTCTTCAGAAGTTTGCTTTGTACGATCCGCTTGCGCAACGTCATATTAGTCACCTTATACGACATGCTTGAATGGAGCAGTAGGTAAATTCTGTCTTTGTCTCATTTGTGATCCCCGGAAGCTACATAGCGTTAATTTCATTCATTCATAACCCTCCACTCCCAAAGGAGCATAGGCCTTCAACAAACATATGCCAAGGCCTTGTGGTGAAGTGGGATGTTATAAATATTTATAGGGGACTTAGTGTACTGACTGAGATCAGCTGTGAAGGTATCTATATCTATTAAGAGTAGTGTATTATAGAGATCAAACAAGCCGTTAAAAGATTAAAAAATTTTAAAGCTGCTGGAGTTGACGAAATTTCAGGGGAAATGATTAAAGCAGTTAATGACAACAACCTCTTGAGAATTTTAGATATTATAAATGAAGTATGGAGAGAAGAACAACCACCACAACAATGGAAAGACAGTATTATTGTAAAGTTACCGAAGAAAGGTGATCTATCAGACTGTAATAACTGGCGTGGTATATCTCTATTATCAGTACCTGGAAAATTATTATGTTGCATGATGTTAGAAAGACTTAAATTGCATGCTGACGAAAAGATCAGAGAAGAACAAGCGGGTTTCAGGCCGAAACGATCATGTATTGATCAAATATTCACACTAAGAACAATTATAGAAGAATCAGTGGAAAGGCAATCGCCACTTATTATCACCTTCGTCGATTTTCAAAAAGCCTTTGATAGTCTACACCGCCCATCATTGTGGAAGATACTTACAATCTATGGTTTTCCAACAAAATATGTGAATATAATCAAAGCGCTATATGACAATGCAAGATGTTGTGTTAGAACAAATAAAGGGAATACAGAATGGTTTACAGTAGAAACAGGGGTGAAACAAGGCTGTATTATGTCACCACTACTTTTTGGAATAGCTATTGATTGGGTTATGAGAAACTATACCCACAATGAACAATTGGGTATAAAATGGACAAATGGAAAATTCCTGGGGGACCTGGATTTCGCAGATGATGTAGCATTCTTAAGTTCAACACCAAGACAATCCCAAGAAGCAATAAATAATTTGTGTCATCTCTCGGTTAAAATTGGTCTCCAAATAAATGCCTCTAAAACTAAAGCTATGAACTTTTCTAACGAGACCTTTGATATCATCTTGAACGGGGAAAAAAAAAAACTACAGAAAGTTGAAAGTTTCAATTATTTAGGCAGTAAAATGACTCAGGATGGTGACACAACAAGAGAAATCCATACTAGAATTGCTTTGGCAGCTAGCGCCTTCAATAGATTATCTAACATTTGGAAATTACGATCATTGAATATACATACCAAGCTTCGTCTGTTTAATTCAAATGTTATCTCAGTGTTAACATACGGCTGTGAGAGTTGGAAAATAACAAAATCATTGGAGAACAAGCTGAATACATTCGAGAACAAATGTCTTAGAAAACTCATGAACATCAGTTGGAAAGAATTCAAGACTAATCGACAAATAAGAGAAGACTCTAGGCAGAAATATGTCTCCGACTATATAAGGAAAAGACGATGGTCATATATCGGTCATGTCCTACGAATGCAAAACAACAGAATACCACTACAGGCGCTCACTTGGGTTCCTGAGGGTAAGCGGAAAAAAGGAAGACCAAAAGAAACACTCAGAAGAACAATAATAAGAGAAGGAAGAACGTTGGGCCTAAATAATGTGCAAGAGCTAAGAGGAGTGGCATCACAACGAACAACCTGGAGAGCACTGGTTTCTGCCTTATGCGCCGTGTTTGGCGCTTAAAGAATTTATTATTTATTATTATAGATAACCTTACTTGCTACCACATATCTATATATCTCAGTCAGAATTATTCTGCAATAGTGTGATGACTACGTTATGTGTCTAGGGTATGTGTAGGATGAAGTGTAAGTCAAAACAACAACAGACAGATAAACAATTTAATTTATTCCACTATACTTGACAACACTGGGACACTCACATACATATAACACTCTAAAGGATATCTTAAGGAGTCACTGATAACTTTTCAAATAACAATATGTATTCATTGCTGATATGAATGAATATGTGTCCTGATTCAATTACAAAGGAACCAGGAATCACAATCAATTTTCATTACAAGTTATGTACAGAATGGATTAATATGAATATTGTAGTGACATATATTATTAAAAATATCCTATGTGTCAGTTGTGTAGTAGTAAAATGAGGTAATACTGGTTTTGTTTTGTTCAAGCTCTGTTGGTATTTGTCATCATGACTTCAATAGTTTGTCTTAAGGAAACTAGTATTGGAGATGTTCTCAGTTCCTGATATTAATACAATTAAATCCCCCTCTGAATGTTATTTTTAATAAAGTCATTTCAAGATGAGGGGACATAATGTTGAGCTCAGCTGGCCAAATCAGCTTATCTTGAGTGATGGCGGCAGGAAAGGACTCCTCTGCTCGAATTCTCCTCTGGGCTATGGAGACACCTCACTGATAGCTAAAAGACCAAGGAGTATGCTGTCCGACTCTGGATTCAGCAAAGCTCTGACCAGGTGCTGCTCACTACCATCAAGACCACTGTCCCTGAAATCAAGAAGGATGTACCTTCTACTTCATAACTAATTTATATTTTCTTTTTACACTGATCACAATACATCACAAACATTGCGTTCAGAGCGTTAGGCCAACAGTCAGCTTCATCTGAAATACTTTATTCCAGTATTACCCTTCTTAATGGTTACTACGCCTCTGCACTTCCAGCATTATTTCTTTCTAGTCAATCATCCAGGTGTCAGTGTACTGTTTGGCCATTCCATGCCGTTTTACTTCTCTCCGACACCCTCTGTTCAGGCTGGAGCATTTTAGGCTTTACCTCACGTTTGCCACTGAACTACACATATATATACAGGCATAAATCAACAATTCACATTCAATTTTCATTAAAAGATATTGAATGGTTCAAGCTTACCACAATTCATACGAATAAACACAGATACGTTGATTAGCAATGAATTCTGGCACAAATTTCCATCTGCTTATCTTCCAGGCTTTTATTGAGTCAAATATAAGCTGGCTTCAACGCACTGATGCTTTATCAAGTGTATTTAAACAAGTGGTTTCGAACTAACGCTCCCAAGTGTGTATATCAGCGAGTCTGACCAATGAGCCCCGTTTCGACAAGTGTTTGAAAAAATGTTACCTTTCCCCGTTTCCCCTAACAACCAAGATAGTATTTATAGCCCGACCAATCGTGGTTAGGCTTTCATTTGTTGCGCTCCAATCAATTTGGAGTTTACATGGTAGGCTATTTCTGTAACGTAAATTTTTTTCAAACACGTTAAAAAAAAATCTTATGAGCAGAAATGATTTTATGCTGTCAGGCACCCCCAATATTTTATTTTGGGTATAATTTATTAATTCCTGGACTATTTGCGTAACGTTTTACATATTATTCGTCAGCAAGCCCTAAGGAACCCAAAAATACTAATTTAAAGGAGCTACGTGGCTGCGTTCAAAATATGCAATTTCTTCTACCTCCTGTTTCGAAGATGTGCTGTCTGGGTACTGTTATGTGTTCAAACGTAAACCCATCTATTGTTATCTTTTCTAATAAGAGTTTGTTATGATTTATAAACCTAACTCTGGGAAAGGGTAGTGTATTTTATCACTGTCCGTCTGAAAAAGTTAGTGCTTGTAGACTTACACGCGTGATGGTAGCATTTGTATATCGCGCGACGCGTGTTTAATGTTCGGCTTTCTGCCTCTCCCTTCTCGCTATCCTTTTGTCCATCTGTTCGTTCGTTTTGGTAACGTAATATAATTAATGTTAGGATTAATTTAGGTCATTACGCAGGGCCTCTCAATGCTTTTCCAAGAAATACAGCACACGTTTCATTGAAGAAGGCGGGTAATAATACAGTAAGCTTTTATATCAACGTGAAAGCGTTACAATTTGCAGACGTAGCAGAAAACAAGGGGGATTTCGAGTACATTCTTTGTGACAGCACTGTTATTTTCCCATTGCTCTTCTCTTTATTAATTTTATTTGTTAGGCTTTATATTTACCTAATAATTTATATATGTGGATTAGAATATTTCATGACAGTTATCTACTTCATCAACTTTGTCTTTATTGTTGTCTAGCTGCATATATGAGTCCACATCTTGCAGGGGTTATCTTCCATGTGCAATCTGGTTAACATTAGTTGCATTTACTCTGATAAGTGTTGTCTTTTCTTTGTATTTTTAAACCTAATGCTGTGACTTATTGCTGTGCATCTGGTTACGGTTACGGGACAGAAGAGCCAGGTTGTCGGCAAATTTTCGTTGGTCAACTTGTTTTATTCAGAGTCCACTGAATTATATTTCTGTGTGTTGATCTTGCAGTTTTCCCAATCCAGTCAATAGCCAGTGAGAAGAGTCTATATGTCTTAGGCTGGGACATAAAACTGAATGATGTTCATTTGTACATATCTGAAGTCTATGAGGGTGGTTATAAGCATCACGTTGATAGTGTGTGTCATCCAGTAAAATGTAATTGCTAATTGCTTGGTAGCAAGCTTATAGTCGACATTTTAAGCCTCACAATAGTCTCTTGAAAACTTGGGGGTCGACTTATACGGCGAGGACCAAATACGAGCCTGACCCTAAATTGTAACTCCAATATTAATTGTGCTTCAAAAATATATTTTATTGACATAAAGCATGTATAATCACATTTTAATATCTTTTAAAGTCTTGCTGTTAATTTCTGACGTAAAGAGGCTTGCATACGGGTCCTATGCAGGGGAGCAAGAATAAAGAGAAGAGTGTCATGGATGGCACAGGCAGAGGCTACGATTAGACAGGAGACCCCAGTTTGAAATATATCCAAGGGAGAAGAGTGGAGTAAATCAGGTAATAACTGGGTAGCCTACCAGTAAGTCATCATCAGCCTTGGAGCAATGGGAGAGCAGATCTGGAAATTAATCAGTTGCTACTTGGGCATGCGGGAAAGGATGATGCCATTGTGTATACACATGGATCTGTACTCCGTGGTGAGAAATCGGGCTAGGGCTTTTCGGCTTGAGTAAAGGGTAGGATCGTCGCCGAACAGAGTGAAGCTTACATGACAACAACCTCCAGCACGAGATTGGAGGTAGGGGCAGCTACTGCAGCCCTAAAGTGGCTGTCTGAAACTTCATTTACAAAAGCAGTTATTGTGTCAGACTCGCAGTCCACGCTTTGGAAGGTTCAAAATGGATCTCTACGGCGTGAATGGAAAACATCCATTGAAGCATTGAATCTTCAGAAACTAATGTGGATCTACTGTTCTGGTCAATGAAGGGGCACACGGTAATGAGAGAGCTGACGGACTGGCTTCGAGACCATCCGTAGTGACGACACTGGATAAGGATAAGGGAGAAATAATAAAGACAATTAATGATCACCTGTTAGAGAACAACACTGCAATAGATGAATCAACAAGGCTAAGTCTGTTAGAATTTGACATCAAACGTAAGGCTCACGGAGATGGTCGTAGAGAGTAAGCATCCGCCGTGTATACAACCAGGACGCAACAGGAACAGTTAGCATTCACACCTTTCGACATATGCTAAGGGAATCTGAGCACCCATGAGTTCACCCGCATTGCAATGATATCTATTCTGTTCAACAGTAACAATAACAATATTATACGGGTCCGATACACCGACAGTTCCGATTTTCCTTCGGTATTTTCACTGTCATCCTCTTCCCGTCGCTATCTCGCCACAACAAATCGTCTTCTTTTTCATCAAATGCATTTGAAACACGTTTCTCGCCTGCTGTTAGCCTACCCGATGATCGAGAATCGACTTATACTGTGAGTATAGGCCTAAGCCATAACTTTTAGCTAAAAATCTTCGACGTCGACATACGCACTCGGTCGACGTAAATTCCGCAATTTACGTTACTTTATGTCTGCACTAATTATTCTCCTTTCCAGGGTTAAAAGATTATGTCCCAATTTTAACCACAGGTCCTGTTAATCTGAACTCGTTAACAGATATTTCTATCGCAAATTGTTCGATCGTTCCAACTGTAGTAAAATCTGTGAGATAATCGCTTATTTCAGTAAGATTTTAGTCCTATGATGAATAAATACACCAGCCTCAGGTGTCTGACTGGTTTCCTCTTCAACGCCAGTAGGGCGATGCCTTTAGTGCAGTGGGAATGCTATGAAAATGACCCGCTGTAAAAATCTAAGACTCTTTAGTTTCGGTGTCGAAAACGTACAATAAACATTTTAACATCTCGCCGATCTGCTGCACGAAACGGGGGGAAAGCTTGTAATTAACGACTTGCCAGAACTGTGAGACCAAACTGGCGTTTGAATTAACGTAATATGTTAATTTTAACACTAACATTTGTAGTAATTCGGACAGTTCTCGGTAGTAAGAATGAGGCGATTGTAATAATTAACGCAAAGCACTACCAAAGTTTTGAAAAACTTTTCTTCGCTCTGCACGCGGTCGCTTTAAGATATACACGATGTGGGCAAAGCCAGCAGAGGCAAACACACAGACAAATTTTCAGTTCCTCCTAGCGGTAATATTCTGACGTCACTCAAACTACTTGGTTTATTTGAATAGTGAGGAAAATGTTAGAGACGGGGGGAAGATGG
The DNA here is from genome assembly GCA_024509875.1 of Oreohelix idahoensis. Taxonomy (NCBI): domain Eukaryota; kingdom Metazoa; phylum Mollusca; class Gastropoda; order Stylommatophora; family Oreohelicidae; genus Oreohelix; species Oreohelix idahoensis. The sequence goes on along the minus strand of JAMPIV010009200.1, from coordinate 295,320 downwards.
CCGACTTGTGTAAAATTTATATTTGACGATTGACAGTGACAAAATTGAAAATCTAAACCATACTGAAACTGACCATAAAAATCATATGGTAGTATAGCTTAGAGTCCCCTGAGCAAAAATATGTTTTAAAAAATATGGTAGTCTAAGTATTAGCCAAGTTATTGAGAAAATACTATATGTCAAAAAACGCTCTGACGGACAGATTGTTGTTCTTGCTCGTTACACATAACGTTATTGGGGACGCTAGTTTAAAAAAAGAGGCATTGTAGTAATTCAAATTCTATTTGTTGGTATAAGAGTATAGGAGTAAAAGGGTAGAGATAGGAAAAAGGTTAACTAAAACGAAACATCTTTTTCTATTGGGCATAACTAACGCGGACTGACCAATGGGCTAAGAGGCATATAGTTTGTTTGGAATTGTTTTGTTTTTTTCAAACTAAATTCAAAAAGTTGTAGTAGTGCCTGCTTTCATTGGTCGGCTGTAATAGATATTGGCAAAAGGCATAGTGGTAATTCACTATCTGGACGGGGCAGAGCAAAACTGAGGCCATATTCTTTGCCAGTCAACGTTATTTGTGACATATTTCTTTGAACTAGTGGTAAGAATGCTTTATGTATTTACATGCTTGATTAAAACTGAAAAAGTCAGATACTGCTGTGGAAAAGTGAAGGACATGCCGGAAGCAAACATTATTGAGTCCTCACATTGAACTGTATTTGACTGTTGCATATTATTATGATTTTGTATTAATATTTTGTATTGGAAATGTTTGGAAGCCTCTGTGTCCTATGAACACTTTTCAACATGCCTAGAGCGCTTATAAGTTAGAAAAGAAAAGAAAGAAAAATCATATAAAAGGAGATGTGGTTACTCCGCATTATTGCATTGAAGCAAACTATGTAAAAGTACAGTGGCGTATCTGCCATAGGGACCTGTGGTGTGGTCACAGAAGGGTGTGAGTCATAAATTAGGGGCTGATGCACATGAATGCACAAGAGGCTGACCCCATACTGTCATGTATATATAGGGATAAGTAGTTGTGATCAGGTTGAAAAGGCCAGGGTGTCTATTTATTGCAGAGTTTTTATTTCCTGTTACCATCCGGTGACAGGAAACCTGATGAGTGGGTGTAAAGTCTCCATTATAAAGTTTAAGCTTGTCAGCTGATAGCCCGAAAGAGCTTACGTGTGGGTGCTGATCTACATTGTCTCTACATTGATATACTGACTTATATTCGACTTACGAAGAATCCCAGGTGACATGTTATCAGCTGGGACCTCTGACATTTCATCCTTAGAAAATATTTCCTATCAAAATAACATTGATTTATATGGGGCTTGATGAAAACAACAGCTCCTCATAACAAATTACAATCACTAGCAACTATTAAAGTTTATTCTGTGAATACACCTACAGGAACTCTATATTAACATATATTCATAGGACCAAGAGTCCATATTTTTAGTTAAAACATTATATGTAAATATATTTTCTCATTTTCAAAGACCTGTCCAAAAGAAGTTGGCGGGACAGGCAGATTAAATTGTAAAAAGAAAAAACATTCAAATTTTAAAAGAAAACTTTAACCACCGTCTTATTCAGTTTCTTTTAGTGAGTTAAAGTGCATTATGTTGATGTTCCATCATCTTCATTTCACCCCTAGACACTAGAGACATCATACACCAGCCACTAGAATCAAAATACGGACTGTGTGAGATCTAGGGAGGTAGCGTTAGGTTCCCTGATCAATATATCATCATCATTCTTTTTATAGTCAGGGACCTACATGTGCTTGACCTCACACAGTTAACACAGACACAACTATCTTTCTTGTTAGGTATAACATCTTAACCTCCCCAGCAAAAATTACATTTGTTACACAAACTAACAGTCTTGATCAAGACTTGGCTACAAGAAAGAGTTCATTTAGAGTGGGATTCTCTTGGAGATTAACCCTAATTCATCCGTCACAGCTGTTGTCCCTAAAATACCTCCAGGGTGATTTAAAAAAAATCAATGAATGTATAAATTGTGATATTCTTACATGAACCAAATGTAAAAACAATTAGCATTAACTGCCATTTGACTATAACGTTTTATTTTTAATATTTTTTTTTAATTCACAAAACCAAAATACAATAAACTAAAAGCCAAATGGTCAACAATCTCACGTTTCAAGAGACAACAAATATTTTCTTCCACTATGAAATTGTGGTAAATGAGGTTACTGGTGTCATTAATTAAGGGTAAACAGAGTGAGTCAAGCTGTGTAAGTTCCCAGAGTCTAATTATTGATGATGATGAGTCTCAGAGTCCCTATCCGCCACCTCTCAGATCTTACTCTGTGTAAAATAGGCTCTGTGATGTTGTGTGGCTGAGTATCTAGGGTAATGTATTTAATATAAGGACGAAATAAAATGTAAACAGAACTGTAACTCAATAATATTAAAGTGAGTAAGACTTTTGTTAAAGTTTAGGTAATTATATTACAATTTAATTTCCCTGTACCTCAATTTTCTGGGACAGAGATTGTCAAACTCATTAAATTTGTTTATATACACTATTTAAAATAAATAACTGGAACTCTGTCCAAGTATCTTGTTTCTATAAATAAAGATCACTGTAAGAATTCCACCCACTGATCTGTCTACCTGCTTGTACGTATCACTGTTAATATGTTGGACAGATTGTCTTCGTCATCATCTCAAGGTGAGTTTATTTTTTATTATTATGCTTAGGGTTGTGGTGGAATAATTGATGTTACACTCTCAGTGCCGGTCTAACGGACTTAACTTATAAAGCTGGTGACAACTGTTGGCCCTTGGGTTCTCATATGCATTCAACTGGCTTTAGAGCTGAAGAAATGGGGTAGCTGCGACAACAAGGCTGAGCGTTCCTCCCAAACTTTCTTCCCTCATCCGGTTTCCTGCCACTAATAGGTATGCTGGTATATGACCCTCAAACAAGAATATCACATATCATAAGCTTGTCTTTGGCAGTTAATGGGTTCTATCACTGCTTTAAGTGTCCAGACGGTGAAAGCTTTGGTCACACAGGCTCTCCCGCTGATGTCAGTTTTAGATAGTTTTAATTTCAAAAAGTGGTTGTTGCCAGCGAAATGTTAATTTTATTGTCCCAAGCTACACTACGCCTTAACCAATCAGAACGAGTGTCAAGAAATTTCTAACTATTCTCACGCAACCAAATTGAGCAGTTGATAATTGTGTTTGTTCGTCTGTCTCAATTTTTATTTATACAATATCTTTGTTATTAATCGGTCAATTTTTAATATTAAAAGTGATTATTAAAAGGACAACTGTCCTCTATCTTCCTATATAGGTTTCCTTTACCCATTTATCCCCGTTTTCATCTTGGTAATTTTTTTCTAATTTATAGTGCTCTTTTCACTGAACTACGAGGGAAGGTAAAAAAGTAATGCCTCCTATTTTTATGTATGTAAATACTGCATCGGTGTGCAATTTGTAAATTTAGCAGGATTCCTCAAGCACTCTTCTGCACTGTATAGCATTACCAACCTGTTTCAGTAACAGGTGGCACCAATGTAACAGTTTAAAAATGGCTGCCAAAGACGTTCGGTTAAAACAACGTTATGTCATAGAATTCTTCAATGCTGAAGGCGAGACCATAGCCATCAACCTCCTGCACCGTTACGAAACTGAAGGAGAAGGGTTTTTATCGAATATTGTGACAGATGAGACTTGGTTTCATTTTTTTTTAACCAGAATCCAAGAGGCAGTCAATGGAATGGCATCACACAACATCGCCGACAAGAAAGAAGTTCAAAAGTTCACCATCTGTAGGGAAAGTTATGGCCTCCGTGTTTTGGGATGAGAAGGGTATGATTCTTCTCGACTTCTTGGAACAGGGAAACACGGTGAATGCAGACCGTTACATTGAAACTTTGAAGAAGCTTAGAAGTCGTCTTCGGCGACTTTACCCATTAAAAGATCAGAGAACTGCACTACTGTTGCACGATAATGCCACGCCACACACCGCTAAACGCACCATTGATGCGATTGCAGAATTAGGACGGACATTATTACCACATCCCCCTTACAGTCCCGATCTTGCAACTTCTGATTTCCATCTGTTTGGACCAGTGAAAGAATATCTTCGCGGACATCACTTTGAGGACACCGAGACCCTTAAACGCGCCGTACGCCAGTGGTTTAGGATAAAGGACACACATTTTTACCGTGCGAGATACATGCCCTTGTGAGAAGATGGACAAAAACTTAACAAATAACGGAGACTACATTGAGAAATAAATTTTTGAAGTTCAGACTTGGGCTACATTTAAATGTGAATTTTATCTGTTTCCTTGCCTATTGAATGAAATTAAAAATTACGAGGCATTACTTTTTGACCATCCCTCGTAAAATATTAATAAAATAATATTCTAAGGCCAGATATTTTATTATAAGGGAAAATTTTATGATATATATATTAACCAATATTAGCGCTACCCTTCAAGACATCCCTGTTATTTATAAAGAAATAAATTATCTAAGTTTCTTTTCAAACGCACAAGTTAGGCTTGATTTCCATTGTAATCCACCTTCTTTCTCCCCTATAAAACGAGGTAACAAGTTGGTTCGTTGCCAAGCTTCACGGCTTTCGTCATAAATATTGGGAAGGGTCGAGCGTGTGCATGTTTGTTTGGGGGGAGGGGGGCCGGGTATTTTTACGCTTGGCGTTAGAAAATTCAAATTCTTTATTTTAAATATTAGCGGTTTGATTTGACGATGGCCTTGAGACCAAGGTCAAACATGGAATTTATTTATAGATTTTTAACTGTAATAGTGGAAAATTCAAATTATTTTGTCCAATTTTTAGTGGTAAGTTTGACCTTGCTGTCACGGAGAGTTATGATCATTAATTTTCTATATTTTCCTCTTCCTTTCTTCCACCCGTGTTCTCTAATTATTGTCGCTCTTTACTTTTTTCCTGCGTTTTTCGCATTTCGTTCGTTTGCGACTATATACATTACTATTTTCCCATTCTAACGTTTACCTGTTTCTTTTCTCAAAACTGAGAACGCAGTAGATGACATAACGTGTCAGTCTCTACAGAGACGGGAGAGCGTTAAAATGCATTCTATTTGCATTAGATGTCAGGACACGAAACTGTAACTTTCGCTTATCTCAGACATACGAGCAGACTATGTCTGCACTTTCAGCTGACAGGCGCGGTTTCTTCGGCTGAGCGCTCAGGAAAAGCGCGATAACTGACACCTCTACGGTGCAGTTTGAGACATTTGTCTGGAAATTCCACCTGACACGACACTCACTGTGGGCCATGGTCAGCGTGAGGTGCGAAAACTGCCCTTGCATTGTAGACAAGTTGTCTACATTTGCATCTGACACGTAGCGCTACGGCCGATTCTTAGACAGAGGTGTCAGAGACGCAAAGTGGCAGTTTACGACAGCCTCTTCTAGTTACGTGAGTGTTATAGACGGAAAGGGGGTTATTTCGTTGTGCGAAATAAAAGTTTACCTCTTGGTCTGGTAATAGATATAACCAGAATGTTAAACTAGATTTTCATTCTTGCTCCTGAATTTTGCAGTAGACAGATCGCTGTGCTAGATCTTATATCTGTGTTTTGGCGAAGTCTGAGTTTCTTGGCCATTTTGCCGAGTTCTAGACTACCATTAGATTGCAGTATTCTAGTTCATGGTTTAGTCTGTAGTTCTGTGTGGTGAGGTAAATATATATTATATTAATATCTAGTATTGTGTGAAGTGTTTAAAGTGTTAAATCGCATATATTTATTTCACTAGTTAGATTTGGCGCAGAGCGCTTAATACATAAGTCTGTATTATTTTCTAGTGACGTGTTTCAGTGGAAAGCAGAATAAATTATAATTTCTAGCTTAAACAACAATGTAGCTATAATGAATTTAATTTTACTGCTAAATAATCAGACGAGAACATATTTTCTAAACTAACTTATAATTGCTAGAAGCCTCATGAGTGTTGACGGAATACGCACGTATTCCTAATTCATGAGGATTGATGATTTAAAAAAAAATATAACTTATTCCACGGGAAGCGTTAAACTATAAGGCAAGCTAGGCTTGTAGCTTTAATTATCAGTTATATCCGAGTACATAGTATGTATAATTATTTGATATGTGCTCTTTTCCATTTATATATAGTGAAACTGTGGTACCCAAACTTTGCCAGCATTTAGTACAGAGACATACCTGTGAGAAACATAAACAGTTTTTTATCTTTTAACCACGTGGGTTTACAAGTTAACACCTGTCTGACAGTGCGTGTGTCTTCATAACTAGACAGAGTACAACTCTCACTAACGGGTTTTTATAAAGACTAACTGTTTTATACTGGGCCTTGGAGCCAGATCAGATTTCTGCACTAACTCTATGTACAAATTTAGCCGTTGTGGCAAGTAACATATTAACGTCAGTAACATTCCGACGGAGTTTCGACTAGTGGTGTGGTGACCAAATATAGTCCTTTCCTGAAAGTAGACACCGATCTGACATTCCTCAGTTCTTGAAATCTAAGGCGTTGACACTGTGCTCGCTATAAACGCTCGTGCCTGGACCAGTTTTATGTGACTTACACAGACATCTAAAAACAATAGTATTCCCAAGAGAACGGTCCCGGAAGCAGTGAATTCAACCTGTCTTTTTGGACCTGGGGTTTTCTTGGCGCAAGATTACCATTGAAGGTTCTGTATGGACAAGTCCTAAAAATATTGTTTTTTTTTGTTCCAGAAGTGGCTATCAAAGCTGTGAGTATGAAATGTGCACGTGTGTTCGTCTGAAGGAATAGAGTAAATGCATGACGGAGTGATTTCTTTATTGTTGTAATTGGGCACCCATTTTGCTATCTTAACTTTCTGTATGCAAGCATTGCTAATCATATTTCCCTTGAAATTTGGAGCAGAGATATCAATTTTGTCATAAATAAGAAGGGGAAATATTTAGACCTAATCATATGTATCTGTGACTCTTTGGGCTATCACTTTCTTCTAACGGGACTGTGGGCTATTCATCGAGGGAAGGATCATACCAACGGGTCTATCATTCTTGTAGCATTTTCTTGATTTGTGTTTATGATTTTTCCTTGTATAACCTTGATGTGATTTGATATGTTGTGAGAGAAGTTTAGTCTGATAAATAAACTACTCATAAAAATTTATTCCTGCGTGTCGGTCAGTTCGTTTTTTTTTCCCAAACAATTCATATAATCACTGTCATAGTTTTTTCCACGTCTGTACGTCTAACTGTCGTCTTATGTGTGTAATGTATGTGAGTTATAATAGAATATCTTCCATTTGGAAGAAGTTGTCTATTGACCGGACTTCTCGCTTCTTGGGATTTTGAATCTCGAGGCCCTATTACGAAAGACATATGGGGGTAATTACTTTCGACTGGGTAACTATAAGAATTAAAAGGTATCCTTGGGTGGAATTAAATAAGGTTGAGCTCACGGTGCCTGTGTTGTCCTTTAGATATATTATTTAGAGGACCGAATTGTTGGTTACCGACATTGTATAAATCCTGACCTGATAGGACAATGGCGAAGACCTGGCCACAGGCTTTGATCAAATTCGCGGTAGCCAGACTGCAAATTTGTTTCGTGGTAGGATTTACCAATGGGCTGACGTTATGGTTGCTGCTATGTCACTACAGGAAAAAAAAAGTGACCAGGTGAAAATGATTGAACGCGAATAAAGACAGTATTAGAAAATAAAGAAGGCCGAAAAGAAAGTTTCAGAGGTTGATAAGGGACTATGGGATAGTAAGTGACAATTTGAGGCTGAGGCATTGATGAGACTTAGAGGTTGAGATGTGAGGCTGAGGCTTAAGAAATTGGAAGCATTCATAAGAGAAGACAAAGTTATTGGCTGCAGGAAAGGGAAGCACGTAAGAAAGAAGATTGCCACTGCAGAAACTTGGTTGAAAAATGCTCGGGGGGGACATTAGCTAATTTTTACCTAAAAAACCGGGACATTTTGTAAAAAAACGGGACATGTTAAAAAATTTGAGGTTCAGAAGCACAAATAAAAATCTATTATATTTATCTGGATATGCTAGCATAGATTATATATTATATGTTGCATTAAACTTAGATATTGGTATGAAAATACACATGATTAACTAACACAAACTTCCACTTTAAATAAGAATTTCTAACTATTACAAAAACATACTATAATTAGAAAGAATACTGTGTCAGCCTTTAAAAAAATACACAATAGTCAGTTTATATTTCAGATTAATCAGATATTTATCAGAAAATTTATGGCCCTGTTCAAGAAGTCTTTTTTTCTTCCGATATTTGGACATAGAAACTCAGCACAAGAGAAATCCTTAAAATGGTCTTTATAATGGTAAAAGTTTTTCACTGTCTCAATTTTAACCTGTTTTTTTCGTCTGTCCAAAGACGCTACATTTATATAATGAAAAAAACATCGTTTCAACAGCTGCATTGGATCCCTGGCAGTGCCAAACAAAAAACTAAACTAGGCATTTCAGGCTCTCAGCAATTTATATCCTTGCTTTGTAAAGATGAGCGGGATGGCATCTCACACCATTTTTTTTTTCTGACACTTTCATCCTTCAGTTTCACTCCACACATCACAAATTTGATTTCTATTTGTTTCACACATGCAAAACTGGTATCAAGCAGCTAAGTCCTCTTGTATTCACAGCTAAAATTTGGTGACAGAGATACAAACGGTGAAAATATGTAGCCAAAGATAACATTAAGGATAAAAACATAATGCGTAGGCTGCGAATAGTACATGATCGCCTAGACCGCGGGTCATCATCCTCCATAAAAATTGACTTGCGAGACAGGAGGGGAACGGCGGATCAAAAAGGAAAAAAATATGACTGGAAAGATTGCGTGAGACTAGAAAGGCTAAGGAGACGCAATTGGGGGAATGGAGGGCAGTAAAAATTCACGTCCCCCAAATTGACACGAGGAACGGAATGGACCCTTTTGCGATACCAAGCCCTTGATTTGAATTCAGCGGCTAAACGCAGCTGTTCGAAATATCACACAATTTACAAATAACTTATTTCCTAATATTAATGTTAGGAATATAAAAATTAGCTGGCCGGATGGCCCATTCTGAGCAGTGAACAAATACGTTCTTAATTTTACAAACGAATAGATAATATTGAAGATAATGACAAAAGACAGTGTTGTTCACATCATCGACAGACTGTATGGAATCTAAAAGTGTCGCTAATTGCACAAAAAAACACGACCTCGAAACGCAGGTGTTCAAATTTACTTAGTATGGAGGAGAGGGTTTTGGGTGGTAGCTGTGTCTAAATATAACTTTTAACGACAAAATTTTGGAGGGGAGAGAAAGGTTGGGTCAAAAATCGAGTACATTTTGTAGAAACACAAGTAGAGACGGACAGACTAACAGATAACCATCCATACTTGACTGAAGCATGACTGAAATGACTTTATGGTAGGAAATTTGAAATTTAAAATAAACCTAGGCAGTGATTGGCCACAGACAATCATATCATTAGCGCTCAGACGCGAAAGTGGGGCCATTCTTCAATAGTTGTTCAGTGATAGACACAGATTTTAAAGTGTGGTGATTTCCATATGAAAGAAAGTGTAATAAAATTAGGGACGCCATACTATAGCCAGCAGCTCAGCTGAGTTTTGCTAGCAATTCTGTGTTATTTATTCATAATCTGGTAAGATTGAAATTATTTCTTTATATATTTTGAATATTGTTTCATGTTCGAGTGATTTGATACTGCCATATCGAAATCTCGCCTTACAAACAAGTAGGGATTTGCTCTAGAACCCCCGCCCTAGTCAGGGTCTAGGGACCAACAATGTACATAAACTCCAGCAAGGATTATGCAAGACAGATCAAGTGTTGAGAATAATGAAACATATTACCTATCCTCTTTTAGGGCAGAAAACTAATAAATATTTTTCAGAATCTATAGTCTGGGAGGATCTATCTGATGTAAAACCACCATGGTAAATGTGCTGTTTGGTCAGAGAGATCTGACCTGTCTGTATGATGTGGTTGTTGTGTCAGTGTTGTGTCCAGACGTGGGTAGAGAAAAGATTTTGACACATGGCCCATACTTTGATTGCAGAGCTGCGAGTTTCTGTTGTCAACAAAGCAGTGACTATTCAGTTGGTGACTTTACTCGAGTGTATCTGTGCAGTACTTGTGACAGAGACCACCATTATTGCCCGCCAGCACAGAGAGGTGGGACCATCAGATTTCAGCACCAGAGCTACAATTAAAAGATGAGTGAGCCTCTGGTCTGCTGGACATTCACCACCACGTTTAGTTTACTAAACCCTTACAATATAGACAGGTGTGATGAGGCCACCCCAACAGCACAAACAGTAACTATAGACAGGTGTGATGAGGCCACCCCAACAGCACAAACAGTAACTATCCTCCCAAGTAGATGACTACTAGAACATTTTAATAAAACTAACTAGTATAGTACATATATATGTACACTATTGCATTTATGATATAATATTCCATGCATTTCTTTCATAATCTCTAAATCCTTTTAAGTTCTGGTCAACCTAAAAAATTGATCCAGAACAAAATAAATGTAATATAATTTTATCAAACATTTTACACACGTGAGTTAGTTCAGTGTATTTTAACATTTATTAATATTAATAGTCTTGTTAAATATCTGTGGGTATATCTATAACCTATTACACCACACTACATATCATAACCCTAGACACTTTACGTAGCCACATTCATTTAAAAAAAATTAAGTGTGAGGTCGTAGTGGTAGCAAGAAAGGCCTTCTGACAATTCACAACTACATTTTATCTCAGGAGCCTTCACAGCTGGCCTCATACAATTACATTTAGTAATATCACCATCATACAATACCATCAACACCACTACAATCTTGTCTTGCTGTTACCCAAAACAGTTTTATATTCTGTATTGGTGAATTCGCAAAATGATTTGAGTTCCTCAACTCGTACACAATAAATGTGGAAATGCTGGTAAATCTCGTTAATTATTAACTGAAGATCAATAGGTAAGCAATCCGCAGCAGTCTGCACAGCAAAATGTATCACATGTGCAGGACAACCAACACCAATTAAATTGTTCACAGTGTTTTCTTGCATTTTGAAGTACAGATTATTCTGTCCCTTTCTCTTCTTTCCACCAAAGTTTGTATTTGTATTATCTGCTGATATAGCAATAACCTTTTTAAGGAGATCTGACTTCTGTAACACTTCCACTGTAACCGGAAATTGATAAAGTAACACTACTAAAACACGGAATAAAATCCGTTACCCAAAGATTTTTTTTTCAGGAAGGACCCTTAAAAAGCGGGACATTTGGAATAAATTCGGGACACCGGGGGACATTTTATCAAAAAACGGGACTGTCCCAGAAAAACGGGACGAATGGAACCCTAATGTAATCGAATGTAAATTAGTTAACTCGTGCACACAGAATAACTGTCCTTTCTTTTAATACACTTGTATAGTATTTCATTAATCGGAATTTTACAAAGATCTTCCCCTTTTCGCATGCAACCCAACTTACATCCTACACACAGACCACAATTGTCAACGTTCACACCAGCCCAAATACCATCTTTCCTTGGGTGTCTTTGATTACAGCGAACTGTTGTCGGGATGGTGATAACTTGTTACTGTCTTACTTGAAACATATAATTTAAATAAGCAGCACAGTTTATTCAGTCTGCATGTTGTTTCTTAAGGTATGTATTACATGATTTAAACAAAGAGTAATTTATAATTAAAAATCAATTTAAGCCAGTTAAAGGAAATTACAATTATCCGATTATCCGATAATTCAGCTGCGGTTATAATATTAATAAAAGTCCTCTACGACGAAGTTGTTAACTATTGGGATTTAAAAGTAAACTTTTGGAGCTCGCTGGTGGAATGGTTACCTCATTGCGCTGGCGATCAGGTGTTCAACGTTCAAGCCCGGCGTGAGCATTTGAAGAAGTATCATCGACCGAGATTTTGACTGAATAACCTGAACGGCTAGTGAGAACGAAGCTCCTGACCGGGTTGGACGGAAAGTCCACAGGCTCCCCAGCCTCGCAATGACAAGGCATTGGGCCAAAGGGCTGAAAGCCCAAGTGCAGCTGGTTAAGGAAAACAAAAAGTAAACTTGGACGATGAAGGTAGCAAATTTTATTATGTTCCGATATCATTTAGATCTTTAGGATTGTTGTACTTATGATTATTTTAGATCTTCAGGATTGTTGCGATAAACGAGCACCAAGGCCTTATCGCTCTACCTTTTCCTACATCTTTCTTATTTTATTTTCTCAAACATTGTGCTCTTTCATCCCACATTTGCTATTTCATCGTTTTTTATTACTCGCATCTGGTATCTAAAGAACCACATTCTTTTGATTCAGTTTTCCACCTTGTTAAACACACCTGGGTTTATCCTAATTTTGCGAAACCCCAGCTTGGACTGATTAAAACATTCTTTGATAACCGGTCCCTGTGTAAATAACTGTCACACATACCAGCTTGGGATACTATTATTTTGAGAGACGCCAGGTGGACATCATTCAGGGCTGAGCCGTTGTTTAAACAAAACACGGTCACTGCGGCGCAAAATACAATAGAGCCCGGCACGACAAAGAAACTTGTTAGCATGTAAGCGACAATGGACCAAGGGGACAAAGATCGCCTCCAGCAGCATTGAACAAAGCTTGACACGCGGGGCGAAAGCGCCAGAGAGCGATATGACAGTTGGAAGGCGGGGGACATTTTTGCATTGGCCAGCCAATTATCTCAACACCTGTTTGTCAGGCAAGCCCGGCAACAAAAGTTGGTCGCGAATTGCCCCACCCACTTTTGGACTGACAGGGGACAAGAGAGATCCTGGGAATGAGTGACCAGAGGGACTCTTAGCTATTGGTTGTATGGGCGGAGTTGTACGTCACCGGTCCAAGGGACCCACATTTGACTTTTAGAGATTTAATATACCGCGCAGCTCGCTAGAGAGAGGAATCCAGTTTTTCAACATTGTGGTGTAAAGAGAAATCCCTAATGCATAGCCCCTGCAAATAATTCAGTTTGGATAAATATTTCATATCTGTGTGTATTGTGTTCTTAAAGGATTTTGCGAAGGGAAAGAAGGTTAGTCGATCTTATACAGGTTATTAATACTTTTTTATTATTCTTCATTCATCTTAAACTCACAGCTTAGTGTGCGAAAGATAGTTTTTTTTCAATTAATTCTTCTCATAAATGATTAATAAAATCAGAAGATTTTCCTCTAAGATGATAGGCTGATAGGAAGTAATTAATAGTTCATACTTCACTTTCATCTAGCTTGCTGAATCATCATCATAGTCTTCCATACGCACACACTCTCATGCACAATTGTAGTGGTTTTTGATGTTATTGTGTGGTTGCTATGTTACCTAGTGTACTGGATGAGGTCAGCTGTGAAGGGTCCTGAAGATAAAAGTTTATGTGAGTTACAGAATGCCTTTCTGCTACCACTTACGACCTCAAACAGACTTATTCTGCTATTATGTATGTTAGCTACGTTTAATGTCAAGGGTACTGAAATGTGAGGTGTAGGTAATTAAATACACTGACACACACATATAAACACTAATTCTAAAATTAATAATAAGCTCTATGATCAAATCAACTAACACTGGTGTTTAGAAGTTAAATTTGATAATTTTTTGAATTTATTTAGTCCTGAACCAAATTTTCTTCTGGTCAGGACGTATGAAACAATATGTATTTATCAATAAAAGTGCATATATATATTGCATAATCAAAATGAAATTTTTGTACATAGATATATGTTTACATTGGTTAATATTAACACTAACTGCAGTGTCTTTGGAAAACTAGCACTGGATATTTAGTCGGGGTGGTGTCATCATACCCGATCTCTGTTTACACGAGTCATTGTCTTTGTAATATTTAACTTGAGTATAGTTTTTCTACACCAGGTTTTTGGTTAGTTATTTATTTGTGGATAAAGTATGATGAATCCACAACAGGCCAGGTTTTCACTTATCTGGCCTGTGACGATGCAGTAAAGAATTCAAGTGGCCCACTCCTCACAGTAGTTGGAGTAAAATGATAGGCTTCTTAGGCATCCAATCGTGGACCTCTTCAAGCATCTGGCACTAGCACAGTGCCAGACCAGAAACTCTGAAACCAAAATTTGTGCCATGTGTCAACACACTGCCTACTGCACCAATTTTACACACAACAACGAAAAAACATTACAAAGATCGGGTCAGATCTCTCTGACCAACTCAGCATATCTCACCCAGGTGGTATCAAATAGTACCAGTTTCCCATGACTGCATTGCATCCGAAATATGTTCAATAGTCTCCTCTTCCATCCAGTAAGGTGGGTGATATGTTCCCACTTACCTCAAATATAGATCTGTCTTCTCTAGTCTTGGATATGTTTTCCTATACTATTTATTTGCCTCTAGGCCCTGGGCTGTCGCTGGGGACCTAGAATAAGCACTCACTTGTCGTAATCATTTTTCATGACATGGCAGTATCAATCACTCAAAATATTAAATGTTAAATAAAAGGGTTAATGAATTTTTCTCCTTACCACAATTCAAAATTGAAAACACAGTTATGAAGTACTAGCAAAACTCAGCTGAGCTGCTAGCTAGATTATGGCGTCCCACTGATAATATATAATATTTCCTGGAAATCACTCTTCTAGCATTAACGAACTGTGTATATGGACAGTCTCTTACAAAATGGCACTAGCGGGCGTCTTTCTTTCTATAATATGAAAGCTTCTGTCCAATCAACGGACTTCCCCTCTACCTTTCAAATATTCAAACTATAAAGTCCAATTTCGGTCCAGTCTCAGTCTAGTGTGTAGTATTTTTCTGTCGGTCTGTCCGTCCCAACTTGGTTTTTCCCAAAATTACACTTGTTTTTGGACCAACTACAAGAAAAAAACTACACAAATTTTGTCTCCCCCTACTTCTAAGATTCTATGCTAAGTTATTTTTAGCTACTATCCTCCTACCCTGCCCCTAGTCCACCTGCAGTGTTTTTATGCGTTAGGCTCAAGGACGCGTCAAAATGTAACTTTAGTGAAAATATGCACAAATAACTGTAGGCTAGTCTGTATTGAACAATACAGTCTTTCGTCAATATCTTCCGTGTTATCTGTCCGTCTGTGTAATTAAAAGTATATTATTTCTCAGATTAAGATGGGCTATCAAACTAGCTAGATGTTATTCTCCTAAACTTATTATTAAGAAAAAACCTACTTTTTTCAAGGTTAGTTTTGAAATTTGTTTTTGAACCTTCGTGTACGGCGTTTGCCGCTATATTCAATCTAAAAACGACTAATTACCGTAAAACGTCCAAGATACGTCTGTTTCTAACAAGAGCTAAGGTCGTTTTTTGTCCATTTCCTTACATTGTGTCAACTAGGGGCGTAATTTTTTTCTTTAAAAACTACAAATTGCGTCTTTTAGACTTTAGATTCAAACACGTGTTCAGACCGTCATATTTTTTTCTTTTATCTCCGTTTCCACCCCGTCTAAAAGGATAAATCGTTTAGTCTGCATGTTCTAACTAGTTAGTTTCAATGGCGCTAGAAAACGCTGGCGTAGGTGAAGATGCTGCGACATATCTTACCCATATTTTTATCCCTACATGTTATTTTACCTGTTTACTTTATAAATGGAGGAATTTTAACGTTGCATCACTGTAATTTCACCACAACAATATACTTAACATCATTAGAATCGAACTCATAGAGATCAATAGTGAGAAGTAGAATAAATGAAAGTCACCCAGTGATATTAAGTGTGAAAACTTACGAAGACTTTTGTGTGTCTTTAGTCCATCAGAAGTCTGAGTCTATACGCTACGTGTCTGTCGTCTATCCAGAAATAAGTTATCAAAAAACGGACATTTGGCTAGCTGAATTCGCCATAGGATATTCTTCGTTCCTCACTTAAAAAAGTAACATTTCTCGCCCACGCTTAAGAAGTTGGACGCAGCATTTTTCGTCACGTGCGCACATTTTCAATACATATTTAAATCAATTTCAAATCCATCAAAAGTTACTACAGGAGTCAAGCTAAAGCTCACAGTTGATTACTCACATCAAGTTCAGCTCCATCGGAAGCGTACTATCTGAAGTCAAGCTAAAGAGCTCAAAAGTTGAATCTCATATTTATACCACGTGCAACACACTCTTAAGCGCATTCTATGAAGCAGACTCCAAGGTATATTTTATGAATCACGATTACATACTCAAGATAATGAGTCTACATATCAAGAACATTTCCTGAAGATATCCAGTCTAGCCAGTACCCTCCGGAGATTAGACAACAGACATTTTCATACGACAACTGTTAACTGTTGATCAACGCTACAGAGATATACTCAAACAGAGAAGGATTGTATATCGTCAACGTTCTCAGTACTACAAAAGTTGTCATCAGAACTTCCTTGACTTAGAGATACCCCACTCGAGATAACACATAACAACTTGGGACATTCTATGCATACATGTGAATCATCCTATCCGGAGAAAAAATTTAGAGACGTGGACTGTGTAGATTAGTCACCATTTTGGTAACTCGTATCATATCATATCACATTATCATTTCGCTTTACACAAGCTCATTCGTAATTAACTACTACTTAATTAACTACAATATTAATATCTCATCTGTGTGTTTTGTGTGAATCGTCTTCTACAATCATTACGTTCTAACCATTACTAACCCTATATGTGTAGATATTTAACTAATAAACCCAATAATCGTTTGATCAGTATCTAGTTTGTTAATGTATCACTAGTGCTGTCGGTGTTAAATATTTACATATAGGAAAATATCTACACTCAGATGAGGTTGGGGGCTTTTTCTGTTACGGGATCTAAGGGCAGAAGCTAAGGTCGTGGGGAAACAGAACTCTTTCCATAATTAACTAGAAAATACTGTCCATTGGAAAGCATTCACATTCCGTTCTTCTTGTCCTTATCTCGAATAGGTTTTTATTCTTTCTTAACGAGCCAATTTCTAGAGACCTTCTACCTAATACCTCATAGGCTATTCCTGGTAAAAACTACTGTCGTAGTTGCCCCAATACTCACCACACGACAATTGTTGTACATGTAATTATTTCAGATTTTCAAGATTGTTGTACATATGATTATGTTAGATCTTCGGGATTGTTGAACATATGATTATTTTAGATCTTCAGGATTGTTGTACATATGATTATTTTAGATCGTCAGGATTGTCGTTCACACTTTTATTTTAGATCGTCAGGAATGTCGTACACACTATTATACTGTTCAAAAAAAGAAACGCATAGCTACTGAAGGCATACACATAGCCATTATTTTGACATTCAATAACTTTTTTAATATAATGAGTTAATTGTTCAAATTGCACACAAGAATACCTTAGGGTTCAATGATGATAGGAAACTCTTTACAGAGCGATACAACAGGAAGCAATCTGATCATCAGAAGGAGTCCCTCCGTCCGACAAGTGTTTCGGCCCGATATACTCCTTTACACTCTAAGGGGAGCGGGCCCATTTGGGTCATGACTCCTAAGCGTCTCAGCTTCCTGTTGTCTTGTATCGAAAATGAACCAATTTCACTTATGGTAGCAACTTTAATCCACAACTCCGCCAGCCGTGGAGGCAATTGTGAAAGTAACAAAGAGAAGACAAATTATTCCGTTCGTTCCGTCGCACACACTGAGACACCATCGCGAAGCCGACGCCAATGCGCGTTCGCCACTGAAATTATGAGACTGACACCTCTATAATATACACCGCCTGTCGCCTCTCAGCCACAGCCCTTTCACTAGTACACCAAAAACTCAGCGTATTGTGGACTTAGAAAACTTCCTGGTGTTTTCTGTACCGCAGCGTTTATTGTCACGATTTCCATTGCCCATTGCGGTTGTTCCACAGCCAGCCTGATGCCTTTTCGACAGTTTCACTAAGCCTCTTCAGTGCCCTTGTTCTCGACTGTCCCCTCAGCCCCAACAGTTTCAATAGATCATACACTGATGCAGCCACAAGCCCTCTTGCACCCACTTCAACAGCCATGACCCTTGCAGTGAACCCATCGTGTCTCAGATCCGCGACCAGATCACTATACTTGACCGCTTTGAACAAATGTTGCTCGTCTAATCTGGATTCAAATGGCACGATCAGTTCAATCAGTATGACCTGAAGCGTTGCTGAAGAATGAAGCACTATATCCGGCCGTCTCCGCGATTTTCTGATACTCTCTGGATATGCCCCTCGTCCAGGTAGGTCTACCGCCATCCCCCAGTCGTTTGCACAGTCAAGAAGAGATGGTAAACTGCTACCAGGTTTACTCAGTTTGGGGTGTGCTGACTTTCCTGCCCTCAGAAAGTATGTATTTGCGGTGCTCGGCCTGGGTTTGTTATTCGCCTTCATCCTTGCCAGATCTATTGTCGCAGCAAGCTTATTTAGCACTTTGTTCAACCAATCAATTGACAGTTGTTGTGCATCTGGGTGACGAGAGTTTTTTGGCGTACGGGCTTTCCCGTTAGTATGGTGTGTGGCCTCCTCTTGCATCGATCAGCAACTGGCATCTCCTGGGCATGGATGCGATCAGACGGCTGATGTGGGCCTGTGGGATGGCTGCCCACTCTTCCTGGAGGGCCTGGAACAGATCACGACGATTGGCTGGAGCAACGTCTCGGCGACAAACACGTCTATGCAGCTCATCCCACAGGTGCTCAATCGGACTCATGTCTGGAGACAGAGATGGCCAGGGAAGGGTGAGAATGTTGTTGGCAGTCAGGAACTGCGTGGTCAACCATGCACAGTGGGTCTGGCGTTGTGCTGTTGAAACACAGACCTTTGGGCAGCCAAAAGTGGAAGGACATGGGGTCGAAGAATTTCATTGACGTATCGTTGCGCATTCATGCCTCCTTCAGTGTGCACCAATTGACTCCGTCCGTTGTAACTGATCATTTCCCACACCATTGCACCTCCACCACCGTGCAGCGGAGCTTCATCAACGCAATTTTGGGCAAAACGTTCATTTCGCATACGGTAGACCCTACGCCGTCTATCATGACGCTGCAACAAAAAGAAAGATTCGTCACTAAACCAGACACGTCTCCATTGATTATCAGCTGCCCAGGGACGATGTTGGTTGGCCAAAGAAGTCGATTTTGGCGATGGCGGCGCGTAAGGACAGGTCCTCGGTGAGGTCGTTGTGCCTAAAGTCCAGCGTCATGCAGTCTATTGCGGACAGTTTGATCAGACACATGACGTCCTGCAGGCAATGACTGGGCAGTTGAGGAAGCTGTTGTAAACCTGTCTCTGGTGTGACGAAGCCGAATAAAGCGATCCTCCGCTGCTGTTGTCACTCTGGGTCGTCCACTGCGATGCCGGTCTTCAACTGAGCCAGTTGCTTGGAACCGGTGCCAAAGTCGACTGATGGTACTCTGATGCACGTTTAGATGCCTGGCAACCTGACTTTGACTTTCGCCTGCATGCAGTCGGCCAATAGCAATGTTCCTTAAATTTATCGATAGAGACGCCATAAATGTCTGTTAGAAAATGAACTGAATTTTTTTTGTGTAGTGTTATCTTTTTATAGGGTGTTAGTTGCGTAGTCAGTGAATAGTGTTCACCCCAAATTTTGTTGCTTTCACGTGCGCGCAACATGAGCTGTGGTAAAAAAATTGCGTCATAAACACTATTGACCACTGCGTTGTAACGATTACAAAAACGAACGCAATTCAGGTCAACACGTGCATTTGACACTGTAAAGAAGATTTGAGGTTGGTTTTTATACCCTAGCACCAAATTTTACTTACAAACTCATAAAAACGCGCCCTCGGATAGCTGTGCGTTTCTTTTTTTGAACAGTATATTTTAGATCATCAGGATTGTCGGACACACTATTATTTTAGATCGTCAGGATTGTTATAAATAGTATTTTCTTCAGAAATTGTGCTTCTCGCATAAAGAAAATCATGATTTTGTCAGAACTGTGTTTTTTGTTACCAATGTTCTTATAACTTCAAAGTTATAAATTAATTAACATGAGATTTGGCGTGGTACAACAAGACCATACCAAAGGATTGGGAGATTGCCATCATAACACCAATTTTCAAAAGGGTGACAATCGACAGTGTGGAAACCATAGAGGCATATCCCTTCTCAGTGTCCCTGGTAAAATCTACTCTAGAATCCTAGAGCAGAGACTCCGACGCCTAGCTGAGCCAGAACTGGATGAGGTCCAGTGCGGATTCCGAGCAAACCGAAGTACTCAAGACCTAATCTTCACACTCAGACAGCTGAGTGAAAAGGCCCTTGAGTATAAGAGTGAGATCCATCTTTGTTTCATAGATCTGGAAATGGCGTTTGACAGGGTCCCCTGGAGCAAACTTTGGGATTCTTTGGCAAGGAAGAACATTCCAGCACCTCTGATTCATGCTATACAGAGCTTCTACAAGTCTTGCAGAAATTATGTGAGGACAGCAAACCAAAAGTCAGAAGAGTTCAGGACCACCACTGGTGGAAGACAAGGTGATATCCTGTCACCTTACCTTTTCATACTCCTCATGGACGATGTCATTAAGGCATGTAAGGAGAGAACAAGACAGTATTCAGTGGGGTACTGGAAGATGAGACAGGTCTGTATTTCGGAGCTGGCATTTGCTGATGATGTTGCCCTGATTGCTAAATCAGAGGCACATCTCCAATTCAACCTGCAAGTCTGGAAGGAAGAGCTGGAGAAGAGAGGGATGGTCATAAGCAGCTCTAAAACAAAATCCATGGTGATATCACGAGAAGAAAGAAGACATCAAATTAAGCTATGAGAACAGGTCCTGGAGCAGGTAGACCACTTTAAATACCTCGGAGCTATTATTGACCGAAAGGGAGGCATCAAAGAAGAGTTGGCCACTCGAAAAGCAGCAGCTGGGAGACTTTTTCAGGCCATAAATCGAGGATTCCTCAGCAAGAGAGAGGTTGGTAAGAAAACGAAGATGGCTGTATACCGCTCCACCTATGTCCCAGTCTTGACATATGGATGCGAGTCATGGGCAATGACTACAACCCACAAAAGCCAGATCTAAACCTCAGAAATGAGGTATCTGAGGAAGGTGGTTGAAGTAACAAGAAGAGACATGGTACGCAACCAGACGATACGTCAAGGCCTTAAATCCCACCCCCTGCAGACCCAAGTAGAACAGTCCCAACTAAGATGGTTTGGCCATGTCTGCAGAATGGGAGAAGACCGGCTACCACGACAAGCATGGGAAACAAAGAGCCAAGGATCCAGACCCCCAGGACGACCCAGAGTCCGCTGGGAGGACAACATTAGACAATCTTTGAAGGACCGAGGACTAGAATGGAACCAGGCCAGGAGGAAGACAGCCGATAGGATAGTCTGGCGCTCTCTCTTCCAAACCTCTACACCTCACGGTAGAAGGGGAACGACTAAGTAAGTAAGTAAGTAAGTTACATGTCCACCCATGGGCCTTGTGCACTTGGGTACCCTCTACACCTCGTTTCACAGGGTAGAAGAGGTTCCGATTATGAGATGAGATGTAAGTAAGAGATTTGGCACAAATACTTGCCGGATAATAAAACTTTCATCTGATCCGATTTTTGATATCTTATCAAAATTTTGATTCATTGCAAATAATGTTGTAAAATTCTGAAAAAAACAGGTTATTTTGTCTAGATACACACTTTAAAGCTCTATATCTCAGGATCTACTTAAGTTATCGATAATCTAATCTGACAAAAGTTTCAAAATGTAATGATAAACATTGTGTTTAAATCAGGCATTCATGGATAAATAAATTTAAAATGCTTTAGCAAAATGAAATAGAAGAATAATATCCAATTTTGCCGCCGTTTCCATGGCAACCGATTATGTAATACCATCGAAAGCTTGATTGCGTTTATCTGTGATTGATTTAGGTTAAGTCTGCGCATTTGCATTGAAATAGTATGATTAATAACGAAAATAGCATTTCACAGTAGCTCCACGCCTTAATGCCCACACGGTCTTAATTCATATTTACAACATGCATATCAGAAGGCAGTCGTCTCATTGTTTTTATTCCCGTGAAGAACCAGGGAAGAAAATTTAAAGACAGTATTACAGACACTCTGAAGAGACATGGTTTGTGCGATCTCAAGTCCACTCCGGCAGGATTGCATTACATTCCCGTGCGAGTGATATTTTCGTATTTTTCTCTCCCCTGTCATTATTATGTGGCATAATTTATGCACCATTATTTACTATCTATGCTGAATCTGGTAGGGTGAAATCTCTAACTCTCCACACCCCTACGAAAGTATCGGCCACGGGACTATCTTTAATTTTCTCATGTTTGCTTTGAGCCGATCCCAGACAGAACTGTAATTAGCCATTTAATTAGACCGATCAGCGACTGATAAGTTTTCGCTTCATTCGTCTGGCCACATTTGATAGAGACGGTAATCTCTATTGATCCCTTTGAACGTGACGGTCCGTCCCTGGACTTCAGATGGCGATCGACTATCCATATGTTTGCACAAGACGGGAGATAGTGAGGTAATCGCTTCCGATGTACGTTCTGTATCGAGATTACAGATACATCTGTCTGGAAACTCAAGATGTGCAGACGATATCATCGGGGCAGTATTAATGCACAACATTTGTTTGTGAAGATAGCACAAGATGCCGGCGGAAGTCTGACGCAACGATATGAAGAGGTCACGCGTGGATATTACATTTAATATTTTGAAACACGTGAAGGTATTTTTTGAATTTGAAGCACCCCTACCCATGTAGTGCTGAAGGAGATTCGATTGGATTGGTTGATTTGAGAGGCCGGAATATACGATGCATTTCTTAGGAAAATTAGGCGGAAGCACAGCTGGAATTTGAATTGAGGATTGTGAGATATAATGTAGTGAAATCAAAGTCAGTACACACACTGCAGCGCAAACGTCAGACAAGCAACTCCTAAAAGCCAGAAAGATAAAGGAGACATTGGACTTAGAAATCCACAACTATAAGTAACAGATCGAGTATTGAGCAACTTAGGAATTTACAAGTAAACCCGCATTTTTAATACAAGACTGGAAACTTAGAAATTTGATCACAAGTCATAGAGGAATTAACTCTAATTTCTCAGACCAAGACATAGAGGAATTAAACAAATGTTTTCCCAGGCCAGTGATTTCGCAGAACACCCGCCGTCAGAGGAATTAACTCTATTCCCAGGCCAAAGTGATTTCGAAGCATCTAATACAGAGCTGTGTCCAGTCTAAATATGTGAAAGGAGATTGTGTATTCCCAAAATTTTGGGGTAAGTGTAAACAATTTATTTACTAATGTAAATTTTACAGGTTACTTGCTAAGTGGTTATATACGAGGCTGGGAACCTCAATATATGAAAACAGTATATACATGAACCACTACTGCAAGAGCTGGTGATTGTTTCTGACTAGTCTTGCGGAAACCCGACAGTAGAGGTTACCCCAAGATATCATTTTTGAGATGCATGTAACTCGTTAATGTGAGTTCAGGCATAAATCATATTCTCACTGTCAAGACACATTTTACCCGTTAATCCTCAGAGTAATATTGGTGAATTTTAACCATCTTCTCGGAGTTACGTTGTGCATGCTCGAGAATTAAATTCTTCTGAGAGTTTAACATTGGTGGGCGGACAACGGGGACGTGAGCCTGTTAGGGTGCTCCAAACAAATGTACTTAGCAGAGGGCATTTGTTTTTTTTCCATTTTTCTAAAGTTCGCGGTTGCAAGCCATCAGACGATTTGTTGTACTAACGCCGCTAGTGTGAGAGAAAAGCATCCACCCTAACCGCCTACAGTGGAAGAGAGTGTGGAGAAGGCTTTCGTCATCACAGAATTGATGAACCACGGCTGCAGGACTCAGCTAGAGTTAAGTTTCTTGTAAAATAGACAAAAGCAACGGACTTTTGATAAATACTCCCCTACGTCTCCGTGACAAAACTTTTATCTCAATTTCACCAATCTTTCCATATTTATTTTAACTGTTAAAAAGTAATTCGTTATTAAAATTGTTACATGTTATTATAAAACTAAACAATCATAGTCGCTTCAGTTATACGAGACCCAACGCAGCGCAAGTTGCACACCTTGCGTTGCGCACTTTTTTTCTGGCGCGAGTTGTATGAAAGCAAACGTTTGTTCCAGAATATTTAATATATATATAAATACCTAGACATATATTTACCTCTAAACAGAGCTATTACTTATAAGAGGAATTTCATTGGATTACACCAACTGGGGGCTTGAACTAGCTAAACCATTGCTTAAATCCTTCACAAAAGGCGACGGACCAGATATAATGCGTTAAAAAATTTTCAGCCCAATGCAACATTGGTCGTGACTTCTTGAAATATCTTGTGGAACCTCCCTTAAGGCAGAAGTGTCATTAATCTTCTATCTACATCTCTGCCAAGAGTAATCTTGCGCGCAGATAGAAGCCAATATTAGATACTCTTGAGTTTTGGTCACTGTTGGACCACTACTGCAAAGCAGGGGAGGCAAACCGTGACAACGGACCAAATTTAAAACTTCAAATCCGTAAGAGCAATCCTTTTTCAAGTGACGTTTAACGGTACTAGGGAACAGAAAACAGCCAATGAAATAAGTAAACTAGTTATACAGGTTGAATGAAGTTACTTCCTACTTTTTTAAATGTTAGTATCCTGGTTTACATCCATTGAGTATGCACGAAACAAAATTCAAAACAAGGCGAAATAACTGTCATTTGAAAAAATAAGCTTAATTTCTTTGAAATTCTTTTTTCCCGGAACAAAATATAGTAAAATTAAGTTCTAAAAGGGCCAGTAAACTGACGTAACGGGAGATAGTTAACATTGGTGCACGTTTTGAAATCACACGTAGATCACATGTTCACCCGATGTGTTGTAATATTAATGTAACATTGTAATTTATGTAATAAAGTGGCACATTATTTTATCTAGTTTGACGCTTGTTTAATATAATTTACATGAACAGGAGTGAAAAAAAAAAATTTACAAATTGAAAGTGACTTGTGTATGTCATTGTCTGTAATTTCTGTTTTAAACTAAGTTTTACTCCTGTCTGCCTCATATGCCAAATTCATGTACTCAACTTTTTTTCCCCACTAGAAATGTTTTTTTCTAATGGATACGACAATCATCAGCCTCATAAGGTCATGTATAATCTGCGGGATAATAGAGCGCATCATTGCCATCAACTTGCCGAGTCAGTATGCAACTTCCTTACCAGTCGTAGCACCAACTTTGATTTCAGCGCCGTGGGTTTTCTGGTTTATCCGGATGGCCATGTTCTTCTCTTTAAGTGTTTTCCAGGTATGCATCAATTTATTTATTTTTTTTCTCCATTTTTTTCGCTCTAAACATGGCCATTATCACTAAGTCATTATCACCATGCTACCGCCAAAAACAGTTTATGTCGGTCGCGCCCGAGTTATGATAGGCCGGATAGCTTGGTATGACATATGGAATAATATCACTAGAGTTGTTCGAGTTCGGCTTGTTGAGAGAAGGGAGAGAACTATTTGAGATAATGAGAAGTACTAGCTAAGGCAAATGCTCTCCACTAGATAGTGATATCTAAGGAATTTTGAAGAGCTGATTCTGTATCCCCCGCCACATAATTTTCTATGCCTAATATCTAGACAAAGAAAGGAGCCTCTAACCTCTCAAAGTGAAGAATTTTGTCAATATGTAAATGCTAAAGAAAAAACAACACGAGTATTATTGTTACTCACAAATGAAATAAAGATCAACAGAACTATGTCAGTTTTATTTGTTAAATACAAACACACACATAGGGTTAGTAAAAAGTTAATAGGAATGATTATAGAAGAAAATACACACGTGACATGTAAAATTGTAATTAATTAAAAATGAGATTAACATTTTGTAAGGAATGAAATAGTGATGAGATAAACTAAGCGTTACCACATTATTGATAATAATCTATCATTATAGTCTATGATACGATTGTAGCATAAGGTTTTTAAAAGTGTAGTGTCATTAGTAGATACTAAAAGAGCAGAAATAGTAATCTGTCTTGAAATGAGTGAAGTCCCAGTGTTAGAGAGGAACACTGGTATCACAGGATAGTCACGGCTGTGAAGGTATCTGCACCAGAAAGTATTCAGAGTAAAGTCGGACCTTAAAGTGCCCCTTAGCTATGTAACTACCTATGATAATTAAACAATTCAATAAAACTCAAACTTTAACAATAGAAAATTAATAAGTCAGCTGAGTACAATTACTGAATTTATTACGTACATCTATCTTTTCTTCTGGTGAAATTGTGAATGGATGATGATGGAAATCAATGAATAAAATATTTTACAAAATCTGAATGATGGTTGAATTTATATTTCTAATTATTTAACTAAAATGTTTTTCCTTGAATTTTCCACTTGTTGAAATACAGTTCCTCAAATATTCTTTCAATTCTAGTTTCTTGGATATGATAATAGACTAATGTTTTTCATCATCAACTAATCATTGTCCTTGTCTGGTCTCATTTGGATGCATGAATCTGAACATATTCTTTACTCAACTTTCAAGTCTTATGTCTGTCTTCACTTGAATGACACAGGTTTATCAGTTTAGGCCTCCCTCTAGACGACCAACTGCTGATGGGGACTGAGGATGAAATCCTGATGGCAATAGCAGAGGCTCCTGTATTATATCAGGTAGCACAGATTGATCTGGACTCTTAGATCTCTGATTTCTTATGACACATATGAACCTTAGGACAATATTGGACATGTGGCTAGCCTTTGCTCATGAAGCTCATGCCTAGGTGTTCATGAGATGAGTGTGTTTCAGATGTTTGCATGGTACATGAATGATACATGGATCAGTATGATTAGAAATAGCGAAACAAGACAGGTGTCAATCTGCAGAACATTTTTTGAAAATAAGATAATACATGAATATAATTCATTTTATACATAGGTATGATGCTTCTGTCGTGTGAAATTCTAATCCACATATATAAATTAAAAAGTAAATGTAAAGCCTAATGTTACGCACAAATAATTACTTTTTTCCAAAGTCTTTGTATGATCGTTTTTCGTATGTATGATCATTATTTGACTGAAATGCATGTTATATATATTTTATGGTCAAAGGGACAGAACCCGAAATATCGATACTGCTATTTTTTATGAGTTTACCTCCTCTTGTATAGAGACACGTTCGGTCTATAATGTCTTGAACGAAGCGTGACCATATCTCCTTATTTGGTAGTATCAGTCAACTGTTGTAGATGTTTGAAACCTTTCTTAACGCTTCTGTTCATGTCCATAAAAGGCGCGACTGTGTAAGACTTTTATCTCGAATGTTCTTAGAATCGTCTTATTGTGAACAGCGACTCAGAGATTGTCACTCTGCGCATGTCTCGACTGGGTTGTCGTTTTGTTGTTCCGCCCACGTCGGGGAGTTGAGAAATGGACTGATTAGCGAGCGGACGCGACTGCGTCTTGTGATTCTCTGAGGGAAATACATTGTCTTTGTGAGTTAGTTAGCTAACTAGACTATTTCCCCGTACTATTCAAGCCTGCCTGGAGGCATATGTTCATGGTTGATTTTCCGAAATAAGGTAATTCCTCTTGTATCGAACTTTAGGCTATCATCTAGAGGTTCGTCATTTTGTCGCCTTTTTGCTCGCCTGTGTGATTCAAAATGGAGAGGTACTTTGACTAGGATTAAGTCACCGGTATCTTTATACCTGAACTAGTTATATATCTATGGGTCGCTCTAGACCAACAAGACTATTGTCTGTGTTCCAGGATTCGTTATATCAGAGATCACGTCCAAGTCAGATGGTTAGACTTAGGAAGGTTATAAAGGTCGAGCTGACCTGTCATCCATGTATGCTACTCACGTGCAGACAGTAAACGGACGTATTGTATACATCTGATCTGCTAGCATCAGGAAGGAATAATTATTATTGTCTATGAACATTAAGGATCTGCAGCTGACCACGGTTGCAGAAGTTATATGTATTATTTATCAAGCTTCGCTATGATATTTGTTTTCCATACAACTATTGAGTATTGACTTCTACATGACTGTCAGTTAACATGAGTTTGAATGCTGCGTTCGTTGTACTATGCCG
The DNA here is from genome assembly GCA_024509875.1 of Oreohelix idahoensis. Lineage (NCBI taxonomy): Eukaryota > Metazoa > Mollusca > Gastropoda > Stylommatophora > Oreohelicidae > Oreohelix > Oreohelix idahoensis. The sequence continues at coordinate 267,097 of JAMPIV010009200.1, read as the reverse complement.
ATGATAACATAAGTATCATGACTGTTTTGTGGCGTGCAATAAATGGTATAAACCTAAGGCGAAGTTACCATTTTTATGACTCTACACGTCATGTTGCCTGTGGTGTACCCTGAACTGTTCTACTGCAACACACACACCGCAACAATCTAAACCAGATAAGACACCCACATCTTGCATTGTAATACCTGGTGTCGATAGAGGTGGTAATTTGACGGCATCCTAATTCCACCCTTATCAATTCATGGTGGCCAATAGTTGGTTTATTCTGGTACCAACTCTCAAGGGGGTCAACAAGCCCAGACATCATCAGCAGACTACAAGACAACATTGCAGTTGCTATTCATCACCTTTGATGAAATTTTTTTGAAAGACGCAGCAGTACTGACAGTTGTTGATATTTTGAAACTACCCGGCGCTGCTCGGCGGTATTGAAGTTTGTCTACAAATAGAAGGACAAGTACCGAGCGAATGGATTTCCTGATCTGTTGAGAAGAAGGACAAGTGCCGTAACAACTGTTCCGGTCTCAGAATTACTGTTGCAGATTCAGAAGGTCAAGTTCAGAAGCTGTTTCCTGTCAGAAGCTGTTTCCTGTTAGAAGCTCTTTTCCTTCGTCATGGCAGTTTACGAGAGCAGATATGGATCAACGTTGGATCATTGTCCTAAGAATGCTGATCACATCCTGTTCTGAACTGTGCTGACGTTGTGGATACATAGAAGTTAAGTGGCCTGTTTTGTTTGTGAACTGTGCCCTTATGTTCTAACTGAGCCTTCTGTCTATCACATTTTTCGCACTTTTTATATGTTTACATTGACGTTGATCTTTGTTATTGTTTACATTGACTCTGATCTTTGTTATTGTTTACGTTGACTTTGATCTTTGTTTTGTTTACATTGTTGATGACTTTGTTATTGTTTACATTGTCTTGTTATTGTTTGCATAGGTTTTGCATAGTTAGCTTTCACTATTGTTACATATATGCTCATGCACTATTGATCTATAGTGCACTTATCATAACTAGCTGGTGGTTTTTTCCTTATGCACTATTGTAGTGCAGTTATGATAAATAACTGATGGTTATGCACTGATTTGGGTAGTGCACTGATAATTAAGAGGTGACTTGTGATATTATTGTACAACTGATAATACAAATTGGTGTCAAGTCTTGTTTCCCACAGAGATTGGGTAAACATAGTAATTATACAAGCACTTTATTAAGTCTTGTTGCTATTAAGATTGAAATAAGATAATTAATTATTTCAGGTTCTGTACTCACATTTTAGACATCATGTCTACATTTGAGTACTTTATTGAGCAGGGTAAAGCCCTTGGGAAGACAGGTGATAAATTAGAAGAATTTGCGACTGTTCAATATGCCAAGGCATTGAAGTCGGAGGAAAAGAAAATGAAAGAACTAACTGAACAAAAGAGAATAGATGCTGAAAATTTAAAACTGCAGATGCAGGTAGATGAAAAGAGATTACAAATGGAAATGGAAAAACAAAAAAGAGAAGCAGAATCTCAGGAGAAGAGACTTCAGGCTGAGGTTGAAAATAAGAGACTTGAAAAAGAAGCTGAAAATAAGAGACTTGAAAAAGAAGCTGAAAATAAGAGACTTGAAATAGAGGCTGAAAATAAAAGATTAGAAAAAAAGTTACAGGCTGAGGCTGAGGAAAGAAGGTTACAAAGAGAGTCTGATGAGAGAAAAGCAAAAATGGAACATGAAGAAAAACTCTTAGCTTTGGAGTTAGAAAAGTTGAAGTTATCTAGTAATGCTAATGATGCTAATAAGGTATCATCTGCTAATAAGTCTAATGCTGTTGATTTCAAGCTTAATTTACCAGCATTCAATGCTTCAATTGATGATATAACATTTTATCTAGATAGATTTGAAAGTGCATGTAAGGTGCATAATATAGATAAAACATTATATGTTTATCATCTGTCCAAGATACTTAGAGGTGATGCTTTGACTTTGTTGGGTATGGTAGATGTGCCTGACAAGAACAACTATGAGGTTGTCAGGGCGGCATTGTTAAAGAAGTACCAACTTAACGAAGACGGATATCGTCTTAAATTTAAAAACATGTTACCAGAAACTGGAGTTGAATTCTCAGAATTCATCTCAGGCATACGTCTTACTTTTTTACGATGGGTTGAGCTTTCTAAGACAGAAAGTACATTTGAAGCCCCATGGACTTACTTCTTAGAGACAAGGTTATGTCTTCTGTTAATGAAGCTTTTCTTTCTTTTCTTCATGAACGTAAGCCTAAAAATATAAAAGAAATGGAAGAATACTGTAGCCAGTATGTTACTGCACATCCTCACATAACCGTTAGCAACTCTAAGGTAAAAGAAGGTCTGCCAGTTGCTTCGGCAGCACCTTATGGCCCGAATTTTATGCGTAAATTTCAGGGTAGCCAGCAAAATTTCAATAAAAAGAGTAACCGTAATTATGCCCAGAACCATGGTAATCAATTTCAGGGAGATTCTTCTTCCCAGAACTGGAGACAACCTAATATTACACGGTATTCTATTCCCGGTAACTTTAGAAATTTTTCATAAAGGTAATCGGTATAGAGGAAAATATTATTTGCAGAGACCTCAATACCAAGATAATAGAGGTTCTCAACAGCATAGAGATGGTAATGACAGTTATGGAAACTGGAACGCAAACCAGGATAAAAATTACAGTAGGGACTTTAATGATAATTGCAGAAGCAATAATGGTCGCGGTAGATCGCAACAGAAGAGAAAAAGATATCAACAGACAAACTCTGTTCAACAAGAATCTCAGGGAGCAGATAAACAGGTTAATAATGATAAAAACCATAATACTATCGGATGCTCATCTTTTGACTTTGGTAGGGCAAATAAATGTATCCAATGCAGTACTTTATTTGATCCGAAAACCATTAGTACTCTAAGCTGTGGTCATCCTTTGCCCGCTCTTCCTGCTAATGTTGCTCATGATCGGAGAGGTTCTCTTATATTACATAAGGGGCTTGTAAATAGTAATCCAGTCTCGGTGTTGTTTGATTCTGGATGTACTACTGTCGGGGTTAGGCAATCTCTTGTAGATCCATTCTGTGCTACAGGAAAGGTCATCAAATGTGTCACATTTGGTGGCACGTTGGAAAAATATCCTACTGCCATAATACATATTGCTACTCCTTTCTTCACGGGAGAGGTCCACGCGTGTCTACTTCCAAACCCTATTGCGGACCTTATTATTGGTCGTATTCACGGAGTTAGGGAATGTACCCCACAGCAGATTGCTGTTTGGGAAGAGCAAAACATTGAAGCTACCAATACGGTGGTCACAAGAGCACATGCTCTGGATCCACCTCAAACTTCATTAACTAATAATGATGAAGTAAATGAACAAAATAGTCACTTGACTATTACACGTGACTCATTTATCAAATTGCAAGAAGAAGATCCGTCGTTACAAAAATTCTTCATTCTAGCAAAAAAAGGTGATCCTAATCAAAATACTAATAGAAAATCTTGGATTTCTATGAAGAACGGCGTACTTGTACGTATGGTACAAGACTCGACTACATCCACTCATTCACAAATTCTTGTGCCTAAGAGCATGAGGGTGCAAATATTGCAACATGCTCATGACTCGCAATGTGCTGGACATATGGGTTTTTCCCGTACAAAGTCGAGAGTTCTTGCGGCTTTCTTTTGGCCATTTGTAAGCAAGGACATACGAATGTACTGTCGCTCTTGCAAAGTATGTCAGGAGGTCAAATCTAAAGGACCACGACATGCTGCGCCTATTCAGGCTGCTGACATTCCAATTCGCCCTTTTCAAAAAATGGCAATAGATATTATCGGTCCTTTTAGAATTAAGTCGGCTAGAGGGCATCAATTTATTCTTACATGTGTCGATATGTGCACACGTTGGCCAGAGGCAATACCTCTCAAGAGCATCTCAACTGCTGATATCGCAGACGCTCTTTGGCTGATATTTTCTCGCTTGGGTTTTCCCGGAGAAATATTGTCAGACCATGGCACTCAACTGATATCAGACACTATGTCACAGGTAATGTCTATGCTACATATAAAAAGGTCTCTCAGCAGTATCTATCACCCAATGTCTAATGGGTTGGTCGAACGTTTAAATAGGACTCTAAAAAACTTTACTGGGTAAAATAACTGAGGATCATCCTCAGGATTGGGACAGGGTCTTACCCGCGGCTCTCTTTGCGTATAGAGAGGTCCCCAATGAACATACGGGGTTTTCCCCTTTTGAACTTGTCTTTGGCGCGCAACCGCGCGGCCCTATGTCTTTACTTCACGATCTAATCACTGCCGATAATATTAGCGATGAGACTCAGTCTTCTTATGAGTACGTCATTGCTCTTAGGAAAAAAATCATTGAGGCATGCAGACTAGCAACTTCGTCTTCCGAATTTGCTAAAGAAAAGGCAAGGCAGTTTGCGAATAAGAATAGATGTCTACGACAACTTTGTCCAGGTGACAAAGCTCTCGTTCTACTTCCTTCAAGGGAGAACAGACTTCTAATTGCATGGAAAGGTCCATATGCTATAGTCTCCAAAATTTCTGATGTCGACTATGTTGTCGATATTGATGGAAAGCATAAAAACTTTCCACATAAATATGCTCACGGAATTTCATGAAAGACCAGACTATTTGCAGCCTATTTTCCAGGCAACGGACAATTCTCAAGTACCTCATGGTCAATACTCATCGCTGTCAGTTATACAGGATGAGGAAACTACTTTTTCTGATGTCAATCTTCCTCTTTCTCTATGGTCCCACTTTATTCTACGGAATCTTGGAAAAACGTGACCGTTTCTCCAAATCTTTCCGCTGAGGAACATCGACAAGTTTCTTCGATGTTGCAAACATTTCAGGATGTTCTTACAGACATCCCGGGACACACACATGTCATTGAACATGACATTGTGCTAACTGATCATAATCCTATCAGAGTCAGACCCTATCCAATACCTATCCATTTCCAGTCTCAAGTCGAAAAAGAATTGGATGAAATGATACGTTTGGAAATCATTGAACCATCCACTTCAGCATACTCTTCGTCTATGGTTATTGTTCGAAAGAAGGATAATAACATTCGCATTTGCGTAGATTATCGCAAATTGAACCAAGTTACGAAGTTCGACGCTGAACCTATGCCTTCATTAGAAGAGCTACTCAATAAACTTTCTAATTCTAGATTCTTTACCAAACTAGATTTGTCTAAAGGTTATTGGCAAGTCCCGCTAACTGAACGTGCCAAACCTTTTACAGCTTTTTCTACACCTAGGGGTTTATTCCAATGGAATTTCATGCCTTTTGGTCTTATGAACGCCCCTGCTACATTCGTACGCATGATGCGCCGAATTCTCGCATATCGTACAGATGTCATAGCATATCTAGATGATATCTGTCTATTCAGTGATTCCTGGGAAGATCACTATTTGGGTTTATACGAATTACTGTCTACTCTTCGCGAGTATAACTTGACTGCAAAACCCTCTAAAGCCTTTATAGGATTTAGTGAGATTTCTTTCCTAGGTCATCGTGTTGGTCATGGTCTTTTAAAGACAGAGGACCACAATGTTTCAAAAATACTTAACATTTCGGTCCCTAAGACAAAGAAACAAGTAAGGAGTCTATTAGGTTTGATCCAATTCTACGGACGATTCATTCCGAATCTGTCCTCCATTATGGCACCGCTTTCTACTTTATTGAAGAAAGGGTCGCCTAATTTGATCCGCTGGTCAAAAGAATGTCAATCCTCATTGGACCAGGTTAAAGACCTATTTTCATCTCCACCTATTCTTAGGTTACCTACTATTGAGAAGACTTTTGTTCTTCGAAGTGACGCCTCGTCAACTGGGATTGGGGCAGCACTAATGCAGGAGTATTCTGATACTCTGCATCCGGTGATGTATATCTCTAGGAAATTAAATGCTGCAGAAAAGAATTACTCGGTTTTAGACCGTGAGTTATTGGCTATGGTATGGTCTATTCTGAAGTTACAAAGATTTCTTCTAGGCGCACATTTCATTGTGGAAACCGACCAGAAAGCGCTTACTGCTATTCAGAGCAAAAACTTGAAGAGCTCGAGGTCCACTCGTTATGCCATAGCTCTTCAACCATTTCATTTCTCGGTTCGAGCTATCCGTGGTTCGGATAATGTAATGGCGGACATTCTGTCCAGATGCCCACACGATTCCACATGATTCTTCTGTCATATATATATTTCCTAATATACAGTCCAATGTTATAATGACATGTTGGTAGATTTTTTTTTCTCACTTTTTTGAGGGGGAATTTATAACATTGTTCCATGTAATTATCTAAGAAGGCTTAGTTAGTGATATACGGGCCAAAAGATCACTCGGCCACATTTAAATAAATTATTTTCAGGATTGTATTGAGAGATTTACCAGTTGTCTTCAAGATTTGTGTTATTGATATTTTCGCAGCACATCATTGAAGATGCGAGATTGTGTCCATTGTGGAACTTTGAGTATATCAAGTCCTGTCCTAGATTGGGAGCGGATGATGTCCACATCTTCTTCTATTGAATGTTTTATGTCAACGAAGATCAACACATGTATTACTTATTAGTTACTGATGCATTACATAATGTAATAAAATAGTGCGGTATATTAATATATTACACCGCTATTTGCAACACATTGTATGATATCATAATAATATATTTGATTTCATATATTGGTATGAGAATAATTTGACTTTTATTATGATGTTGCCAGCATTGTGGTTTGTGTTGGTGGCACCTTCCTGGGATATATACGCGTATACTTAGATAAATTTTTCTCTAAGGACCTGGGATATGATCTCAGTTTCGCTCCAAGTGTTGAGCTATTTTGTTAGGTATATCCGCGCATCATACGTGCGTTAGGAGCCTAGATTTTTCCGGCTCCAGGATTTAAAAAAAAAAAATGTTTCATTTTTTTTTTTCCGGGAGGGTGCGGTAATGTTACGCACAAATAATTACTTTTTTCCAAAGTCTTTGTATGATCGTTTTTCGTATGTATGATCATTATTTGACTGAAATGCATGTTATATATATTTTATGGTCAAAGGGACAGAACCCGAAATATCGATACTGCTATTTTTTATGAGTTTACCTCCTCTTGTATAGAGACACGTTCGGTCTATAATGTCTTGAACGAAGCGTGACCATATCTCCTTATTTGGTAGTATCAGTCAACTGTTGTAGATGTTTGAAACCTTTCTTAACGCTTCTGTTCATGTCCATAAAAGGCGCGACTGTGTAAGACTTTTATCTCGAATGTTCTTAGAATCGTCTTATTGTGAACAGCGACTCAGAGATTGTCACTCTGCGCATGTCTCGACTGGGTTGTCGTTTTGTTGTTCCGCCCAGGTCGGGGAGTTGAGAAATGGACTGATTAGCGAGCGGACGCGACTGCGTCTTGTGATTCTCTGAGGGAAATACATTGTCTTTGTGAGTTAGTTAGCTAACTAGACTATTTCCCCGTACTATTCAAGCCTGCCTGGAGGCATATGTTCATGGTTGATTTTCCGAAATAAGGTAATTCCTCTTGTATCGAACTTTAGGCTATCATCTAGAGGTTCGTCATTTTGTCGCCTTTTTGCTCGCCTGTGTGATTCAAAATGGAGAGGTACTTTGACTAGGATTAAGTCACCGGTATCTTTATACCTGAACTAGTTATATATCTATGGGTCGCTCTAGACCAACAAGACTATTGTCTGTGTTCCAGGATTCGTTATATCAGAGATCACGTCCAAGTCAGATGGTTAGACTTAGGAAGGTTATAAAGGTCGAGCTGACCTGTCATCCATGTATGCTACTCACGTGCAGACAGTAAACGGACGTATTGTATACATCTGATCTGCTAGCATCAGGAAGGAATAATTATTATTGTCTATGAACATTAAGGATCTGCAGCTGACCACGGTTGCAGAAGTTATATGTATTATTTATCAAGCTTCGCTATGATATTTGTTTTCCATACAACTATTGAGTATTGACTTCTACATGACTGTCAGTTAACATGAGTTTGAATGCTGCGTTCGTTGTACTATGCCGATGATAACATAAGTATCATGACTGTTTTGTGGCGTGCAATAAATGGTATAAACCTAAAGCGAAGTTACCATTTTTATGACTCTACACGTCATGTTGCCTGTGGTGTACCCTGAACTGTTCTACTGCAACACACACACCGCAACAATCTAAACCAGATAAGACACCCACATCTTGCATTGTAATACCTGGTGTCGATAGAGGTGGTAATTTGACGGCATCCTAATTCCACCCTTATCACCTAACAAATAACTTCAATAAAAGGAAAGAAGAATGGTAAAGAACAGTGCTGTCACAATGACTGTACTCGAAATCCCCCTTGTTTTCTACTTCGTCTGCAAATTGTAACGTTTCACGTTGATAGTAAAAGCCTACTGCATCACTACACGCTTTCTTCAATAAAACGTGTACGGCATTTCTAAGAAAACCTTGAGCTAGGCACCCTGCGTAATGACCTAAATTAATACTTCCATTAATTTCATTTTATACACGGCGTGATGAAAAGACAGATGAACTTAGGATAGAGAGAAGGGAGGGCTGAAAGCAGGAACGCATGCAACACTAAACACGCGTCTCGCGATATACAATTAATGCCACCCTCCCCAAGCGAAAGGCCAGAAGCAATACTTTTTTTCAAATCGACAGTGATAAAAAACACTACCCATACGAGAGTTAGGTTTTAAAAACCTGAAAAACTCTTATTAGGAAACATGACATTATACTGGTTTACGTTTGAAAGCATGACAGTACCCAGACACCACATCGATCGAAGTGAACGGGAGGTAGAAGAAAATACATATTTTGAACGCAGCCACTTAGCTCCCTTAAATTTGTATATTTGGGTTCCTTAGGACTTGCTGACAAATAATATGTTAAGTGTTACGCAAATAGTCTAGGAATTATCAAATTATAGCCAAAAGAAATAGTGAGGGTGTCAGACAACACCAAAATCAGAATCGCTCAGTGGCAGATTTTGACACCACCATTGTACGGGAAATAGGTCCCCATGTTAAATCCTATTTGATTGGAGCGCAGTAAATGTAAGGCTAAACACGATTAGTCGGGCTACAAATACTATCTTTTGTTGTTAGGGGAGACGGAAGGAAGGGTACTTTTTTTCAAACGCTTGTGTAAACATGGCTCGATTGGTTAGACCCGCCAATATAGGCAATTAGGAGCGTCAGTTCAGTACCACATTTTCAAATAAACTTTCTAAAGAACCAGTGCGTTGAGCGCCAGTGCATATTTTTCTAAATAAAAGCCTGGGACATCGGCAGATCGAAATTGTGCTATATTCATTGCCAGTCAACGTAACTGTGTATTATTTCCATGAATTGTGGTAAGCTTGATATATTCAATATCTTTTTAATGAAAATTGAATGTAAATTGATAATTTATGTCTATATATGTGTGTGGTTCAGTAGCGAACATGAGGCAAAGCCTATATAGTGCTCCAAACTGAACAGAAGGTGTCGGAGAAAAGTAAAACTGCATGGAATTGCCAAACAGTACACTGACACCTATCTTATTGACTAGAAAGAACTAATGCTGGAATTGCAGAGGCGTGGTAACCATTAGGGAGGAGTATACTGGTGTAAATTGTTTCAGATGAAGCTGACAGTTGGCCTACCGCTCTGAACTCAGTGTTTGTTATGTATTGTGTTCAGTCTGGAAATAGATTATAAATTAGTTATGAAGTAGGAGGTACAACCTTCTTGTTTCAGGGACTGTGGTCCTAAAGTTATTGAGCAGCACCTGGTCGGAGCTTTGCTGAATCTAGAGGCTGATAGCATACTCCTGGGTCCAGATAGCGACTAGTGAGGTGTCTCCGGAACACAGGGGAGCAATCGAGCAGAGGAGTCTTTTCCTGCCGCCATCACGAAAGTTAAGCCTCTGTGGCCAGAGGAGCTCAACATTATGTGTCCCCTCAAAACTTGACATTATAGTAAAACTGAGGGTCAATACATTGTTTAAATTGATAGGAACGGTGAAGATTCCCCATACTATTTCCAAGATAAACAAACACTTGAAGTCATGATGACAAATAACAACATAGCTTGAAAAACAAAACCAGTATTACCTCATAGTACTACTACACAACTGACACACATAGGATAATACTAATAAAATGTGTCACTACAAGGTTCATAGTTATAAATGATGTACATATAAATTGTGATTACATTTGATTGTGATTCCTGGTTCACTGTGTAGTTGAATCAGGATATATATTAGTGAAAGTAATTAATACATATATATTTGAAACTTTACCAGTGACTCATTTAAGATAGTCTTATAGAGTGTTAAATGTGTGTGAGTGTCACAGTGTTGTCAAGTGTGGTTGAATAAATTAAATTGTTTATCTGTCTGTTGTTGTTGTGACTTACACTTCATCATTTACATAACCCTAGACATTTAACGTAGTCATCACAATATTCCAGAATAATTCTGACTGAGGTATAATTGTGGTAGCAAGTAAGGTTATCTGTAAAACACTACACCTATTAGATACAGATACCTTCACAGCTGATCTCAGTCAGTACACTAAGTCCCCTATAAATATTTATAACATCCCACTTTACCACAGCTTCCTGTGCCTTTCACATTATGTAGTGCCAAGTCTCAGGTTCCTATATAGTAGTATAATTGACTACACCACATGACAATCCTGATAAATACGGGTAGGTATCGAATTACTTTTACAGATTCACAACTAAAGTGTAGTCCAGTCCTCTGGTCTGACTGATCCTGACACAATTCTATTAATTTATAGCTGCTATAAAACAAATTAATTAATTATAAACCTGCATACCCTCTTAGGATAGCTATTAAGCACAGAACAGACTTTATTTGGTGAAGTGGAACTCCACAGCAAAACAGATGGCAAAGTTATAGCATTGGCAAGCTTTCTTCTTCAGTCTGTCTCTTGCTTCTGCTGTGTGAGTGTGCGTTTTGAAAAATCCGGTGCCTCTTTTTATAGGCCGACATCCGGCGTTTCGGAAAGCAATGCGTTGTGGCTTAGTTGGAAACTGTGTTTTGGTGCAGTTCTGGGCGAGTCTGTGCGAGCTGGGTTTCCGAAATCGCCTTCGTGCATCTCAACCCTGTTATCTATGACTTTTTTGACACATTTCCTTCCACTTTACAGAAATTCTGCTTTCTTGCTATATGTAGTTTTCCACAATTGGTTTTGATTTAGATTTAAAACCAATTTTTAAAGATGAACAACACAGAATCGTTCGTTATAATGACACCTGCACTTACATATATTTCCGAAAGTAATCATTTCTTCCACTATTCCTTAGGCATACATAGAGCTGAAGTTATCCTTCTAAAAATGAAACAATTTACGTCATTTTCTGTCACTGCATCACCTTACACGATACATAAATTCATCTTAGAATTTACACAGTTATGGCTTCTCTTAAACGTCATGATAAATATCGATCGACTGCAGCGGGCTCGCGTTTTTTGATTGACTGGCACACTGCCCTCTTCTAAGAGAAAAATCTAGGCATGCGTTTACGTCATACGACAACGATGCTATTCCGCCACGATATGATCATACAATACGCGCAGTAACTGACTGTTCAGTGTAGAAGTCTTTTCCCGCGTGGTTCATTTCAAAGGAGTACTATTATTGCTGCACGTATTGCACGTGTAGCAGTAGATAGTACTCGTTGAATGTAGGGTTCATTAAAGATTTTGAATCCATACCCAGAAGACGGACTGTGGGCAGCTGCCCAAGTGACTGCTGCACGATCTTGAAGATAACGTAGATTGCCTCGACTGCTGGCAGCATACTACGTTACTTTTGTACTTTGAATTTTTCACGAAATGATCTTCTTGTGGAATTCTTCGTGCAAGGGGACCAGTGCAAAATAAAAATAAAAAATGGGGGGGAGGGGGGGGGGGGGGGGTAGGGGGGGGGGGGGGGGGAAGGGGGGGGGGGGGGGGGGGGGGGGGGGGGGGGGGGGGAGGGGGGGGGGGGGGGGGGGGGGGGGGGGGGGGGGGGGGGGGGGGGGGAGGGGGGGGGGGGGGGGGGGGGGGGGGGGGGGGGGGGGGGGGGGGGTGGGGGGGGGGGGGGGGGGGGGGGGTGGGGGGGGGGGGGGGGGAAGGGGGGCTCCGGACTATGTAAGAGCGCAAAGAAAAATAATGATGATGATACGAAAAGCCCAACCCCAGAAAAAAACCGAAATACGCCCCTGTTTGGAATAGCTGTTTCACAAAATTACAATATCTGGTAACATTGTAGGCAGAATTGAAGGTATAAAAGTAACTGTGGTACTTAGAGAATCCATATGTAAGAGCGCAATGCGAATCCCAAGTTAGATGATGTGCCGTCACAGTTTGATCGTTGATCGTAGTAAGGTGGACGTGTCGTCGATTCTACTTGAGTGATTGTTGTTCTCGACACTGTTCAAATACTGCAGATCTAATCCTTAAGGGTTTGAACGTATAACCCGTAGTGCGAGTAATGAAGATCTTAAATAAATCGATTGTGAGGCAGATGCTGCTGATGTTGAAATCCTTGAATCATAATGGGCATACAAACCCAGAAGGCTTATCTTAAAGATGGGCACATAAACTGGCCACACAGTGATGTCATTACCTGACGATTACACGGGTGTATCGTGTTTCTGTTACTACTCCCAATCAAGGATGTGACAATGTCCTGACGATAAATTCTGATATTTCTGATATTCGTACGTTGTCACGAAGTGGATTTAAGTTTATAGAGTTTGCCTGAATGAAAACAAGACCCTAGTATGAGAAAGTCTGAGAAGATAGAATTTAGATGGAAAATGACATGCCTGTAGATAGATGAGACTATTGGCTCAAGGGATAGAACCAGGTTTTGACTCGCCCTTGCCGCTTCGTGACGTCAAACTGGCTATAATCTCACCCTCCCCTGACTTCCTTTAAATACAAGGAGATAAGGTGTATAAAAACGACCACAGACACCACTATACCGACCACATGTAGGTATAGTATAGACTAGAAGCTGATCCAGTAAATAATATATGTATATATTTATTTACATACAAGAAAAACAAAAAAAATGGCATCATACGTCATCAAGTCAGTCGATAGCGTGCACTGTTGCACGGCCTGAAAACAACGTCCAATTAGATTAGATAGACACTAGAAAAAAACCTCAACTCACATTCACTCTTTCTTTCACCCTGCTGAGGAACAATAAAATTGGTTAGTGATTTACACAATCTAATTTGGTGGGGCTGTCAACTTAAGCCTCCACTCTCTAATACCACTAAGATTGCTACTGTCTCAGTCCTGTTGACTCTTCCTCAACGAACCGTCTACACCGCTTTCCTCTTGTTAGGCGATATGCGCCGCTAACTAACACCACTGGAAATGCTACAAATAATAGACTTGGAGTAACACAATGGCTCAGTATCTATCCGTCAAGTGGATACTGAACAGACCCTACTGGTCCTGTCTATTTTCTCCCTCCTCTCTCTCTCTCTCTCTCTCTCTCTTGGTCTCAGTGTCTCTCTAACACTCGACGACTGATGATGCGGCGTCTCCGTTACACTCTTCTCTCGTTACTTTCAGGACCTAGGTATGGTAACCCTGTCACCTGTTCCTGAATTCTGCGATGATGATGATGAAGTTCTGGCGTCAAGCATGAGGTACTTGATGAACTGTCGACAAAACTTCTCTGCTGCTGAATAGCTTCCCTCTTTTAACCCGCTCCGGAGTTAGAGGAAAAAAAACACAGCCTTGATTTCCGGCTGTACGCAATTGAAACCAGTCTCACGGCCACCTGCCGTTGCTAGAGACTATAATAGCGACGCTCTCGGCTGTATGATAAATAAACCACGGTCCAGCTGAAGCATAGGGACTTCACTGCCAGAGACCATAGGTCTGACCCTTAAGATAGGTCCTGTTGCCGTGGGTAATTTTGCACATGGGCAAATTTACGCTCCCCACTGTTCTTGCCGCGACTCGCTGAAATTAAAAGAAGATGCGTCTATTGTATAACAATTCCAACCTAACGCATCTCTAACCTAACTCCCCTTCACTCGTCATTTACAACAATACATAAAATAATATTGCCCACGTGGCTCACTCGTCATGTACAACAATACAAAAATTAATATTACCCACGTGGCACTTAAATCTCTCTCCTCCCTCTCCCCTTCTCTCGTTCTGAAAACGATACATAAAATATTTCTATTCCACGTGGCACTTAAATCTCCCTCCTCCTCTCTCTCTCTCAACTAAAATCCGCCAGCCAAATAAACAAAACCTGTCTGACGGGCCACTTGGCCGTCACACATGGCTACCCACGTGTCAACATTTTCAACTCGGGAACTTCTTTTGTCCGAAATTCCGGGGTCTCCCTTTTACACATGAGGTTTCCTACTTAAGCCCCAATTTAAATGAAATATCGCTATAGGAATAGTTTACTCCTCTAAGCAGTATAATTCACTTACAACATAAATCTGAACCCTCCGACAATATTTCTCTTATTTAAGGCTCAGTAAAATTAACGAACACACCAGGGATTTCCCCATAAAATTACATTAGTAAATACACAAAAATAAATGGTGGTTTTACATAACATTCTACAAATATGAGCCCACGTGTAGCTTATAACTTCACACGTTCCTATCTACAGCCAAAATCATAGAAAGAATAAGCACACTGTTACATTTACGTCGTTCTTCAAAAATGATAATGGATGGCACGATCGTTTTGAACTAAAAAGTTAAACTTTACCTACGGGCGAATTTCTGAAAAACCCCCTAATAAGTAAAACGCTGAATAAAATAGTTACATACCGATTATCGCTGGTTTTTCCCACAGTGGAGAACGATAAATCAACGTAGTCTGACGGCTGACGAGTATTTCTTACGATAGAGAACTAGGCCACCGTTTAACTGGCTATTTATACACCCAGGGACCACTCCTACGCATCATCGCGAAACCCGCGTGGCTTAAAATTGCGTCACGTTACCTGACGCCCTCGTGCTTCCGGACTCGTCATACCGCGTGCCGGAAATGGCGATTATTTTCGTAAACAACGAAATCTCCGTGATCGTGAAAAAATCTATAAGAGAAAAACTGGCCGAATGTAAAATAAACCTACCATCATAAAACGATCCCATTTAATTTATCTCCTCAAAAATACCAAACACGATATATATTCAAATGAGAAGAAAAAAAATGATGAAAATTCAAAATAAAAGAACAGGATCGGCCCGGAAATACAAATTAGACGACAGAAATACAAAATAGACGACAGATTCGGGCCGGTTGAAAGAATTACAGTGTGGCATCACATACGTGAATTATAGTTCCGTCCAGTAGGCATCGGACAGTGAGTTTGTTGAAAAGATTCCCGCTGGACTGAAGACGCGAAGTGGTTTCATAAGGTTCGCGGCTTACGACGGTGATTAATTTCCCGTTCAGTCTTTATGTAATATGTATTACTATATTAGCGTTTCGTTCTTTCAGACAATAATCAATACATATAATATGATGCACATGACTACATGATATCGTGTGTTGATTTACTTGTTATGATTGTTTGCAGTAACGTTCGTCTGTACTATGATGTCCCTCCGTGATAGTCATGCATATAAGTAATAGTTTTAGCATGCAGTGATACTCTATAAGTTAATTGCGGGAAACATTAGAATATATATGAACAGAATATTGTTTTGCAAGTGAATTTGCGACAGGCAGTGCCTAACATATGAATCAAGTAATGTTTCACTAGTTACCTGTAAAGTTGACTGCAAAAAGTAATGATACTATCTATAATACTACTTGAGTCTTAAAACATTTTACCTGTCCGGACTACGAAGACCCGCCAACATGTCAGATACGTCCTTTGGCTACTAGTCAAGGCACCCGCCGGCAACTTCCTCTCCACGCATCTCGTCTGACACTTTCTGTTAGCCATGAGCCGGTGAGAGTGGTTTCTGTCATGGTGCTCTTATGGCCCGAAAATGCTGGTCATGTTAATGCCTACTTGTCTTGACGGACACAGACATGGTCCCCCTGGTCTTTTCTTGCCATGTTCGGGAAGATAGTAGGTAGTCCTAAAGCAGATAATGCCCTAGGGGACTGAAGTGTTAGACACTGCCCTATACTAGATCCAGCATCGATAGGTGGGGTGACCAGTTCCTTTTCACCCAGTTTTTACACGCTTTTCTTTAACTTCACTTGTATGTCACTTTCGTGTCCCTTTCAAATCTTGCAATCGATTTTTTTTTCAATCACTTCCAGATGAGCAATAGCTCTGAAACTTGGCATAGTTGTGTATTCCCGATGACAATACAATAATCAGTCAATTATTAATAATTTAATATTGTAATTATGACATTATGAGTAATTAAAGTTTTTTTGTAAAGAAATGTAAACAAACCAGGGCCATAATCAAGTTAATTAATTTTTCTCCTAGATCAAGGGAAACAATCCAAATTATAAAATTATGAATCAAGGGAAAGTCGAGTTCCATTTCTAGATGGCCTTCAAATTGAAGAATTTGATTACACCAAATTAACAGGCACAAAGCCATGTAATATTGACGCTCTAAAAGAAATGGATCGCTTAAGAAATTTTAGACCAGATTTACAATAAGTAAAAATATTGTTGACACTCTCAATGACAATGAAAAGCGACTCCTTAGATTCTGCAGTAAGCAGAATCTGATCATTACAAACACAAAGTTCCCCCATAAGCGCACATGCATACACTAGATGTGAATCAACAAAGAATGAGAAGTCAGTTATCGACTATGCCATTGTTAGGAGGAGCTCATTCAAATATGTCCGGGATGCTAGAGTCTGGAGGGGGCCAGAGATTGGAAGTGATTACTACCTGTTTACAATCAAAAGAACAACTGAAAGAGTTGCTCAGCCTAGGAATTGTCCAACATCACGCAAGAAACTAAGTAAACGAACGGGAGAAATGAGCATTAAGACCTACAAGCTGAGAGAGAGCCAGAAATTAAGACCAGATATCAGGGGCTTATTGCTGCAGCGGTGAGCAACACAGAAGAACAACCTGATGACTTGGAAACCCTCTGGCTTAAATTCAAGGACATCATAAAGACAGCTGCTAAAGAAGCATGTGGTGAAGTCCGACATGGGAACAAGAGAGAAGACACCTTGGTGGACAGAGGAAGTCAAAGAGAAAATAAGAGAGAAGAAAATGTCATGGAAACAATACTTAGGAGCTAAAAACACAACATGACAAATGGAGAAATACAGAGAATATGTGACACGCAGAACAGAAGCAAAGAACAAGGTGCTAGCAGCAAAACAGAAGTCCTGGGAAGAATTTGGGAAAAGCTAGAAAAAGATGCGCAAGAAAACCAGAAATTGTTCTGTACGACCCTAAAGAACATGAGGAAGGAAAACAATGCCCTCTCAAATTTATAAAGGACAAGCAAAGCAAATTGCTTACTGCTCCGAAGGAAGTAATGGAAAGATGGAAAGAATATTTCTCAGAACTCCTGGATGGTGAGCATGGTGAAGCATCAGAAATGATAACCACTAGCACAGAAGAGAAAACCAGTGATGGAGAAGATGACATAAAGATGGTAGAGCTGAAGGCAGCACTGGAGAAAATCAAGATGGGCAAAGCAGCAGGGCATGATGGTATAACACCAGAAATGATTAAGTACATGGGAGCATCAGGCGACCTATTACTCTTAAGGGTTTTACAGGCGGCGTGGTGCAATAAGACCATACCAAATGATTGGGAGATTGCCATCATAACACCAATTTTCAAAAAGGGTGACAATCGACAATGTGGAAACCATAGATAGAGGCATATCCAATCTCAGTGTCCCTGGTAAAATCTACTCTAGAATCCTAGAGCAGAAACTCCGACGCCTAGCTGGGCCACTATTGGATGAGGTCCAGTGCGGATTCCGAGCAAACAGAAGTACTCAAGACCTAATCTTCACACTCAGACAGCTGAGTGAAAAGGCCCTTGAGTATAAGAGTGAGATCCATCTTTGTTTCATAGATCTAGATAAGGCGTATGATAGGGTCCCCTGGAGCAAACTTTGGGACTGTTTGGCAAGGAAGAACATTCTAGCACCTCTGATTCATGCTACACATAGCTTCTACAAGTCTTGCAGAAATTATGTGAGGACAGCAACCCATAAGTCAGAAGAGTTCAGGACCACCACTGGTGTAAGACAAGGTGATATCCTATCATCTTATCGTTTCATACTCCTCATGGATGATGTCATCAAGGCATGTAAGGAGAGAACAAGAAAGTATTCAATGGGGTACTGGAAGATGAGACAGGCCTGTATTTCAGAGCTGGCATTTGGTGATGATGTTGCCCTGATTGCTAAATCAGAGGCACATCTTCAATCCAACCTGCAAGTCTGGAAGGAAGAGCTGGAGAAGAGAGGGATGGTCATAAGCAGCTCTAAAACAAAATCCATGGTGATATCTGTAGTGGATTTGATGGTACTGTATGGTTGTGATATTACCTAGTGTGATGCATGAGGTCAGCTGTGAAGGCTCCTGAGATAAATGTAGCTGTGAATTTACAGAAGGCCCTTCTTGCTACCACTTACGACCTCACACATATCTTTTTTTTCTAATGAATGTGGCTACGTTAAAATCTAGGGTACTGATATGTAATGTGTTGTGGTAGATTACATACACACACACACACACACACACACACACACACACAGATATTTAATAAGTCTAATAATATTAATAAAATTTATAATACACTGAACTAACTCAAGCTGTTTAAATTTTGATATTAAATTTTCTTTAAGTTTATTTGTTCTGAACCAAGGTTTTATTTTGGTCAGAACATATGAAAGGTTTTGAAATTATGAATGAAATGCATGAATATATGTCATAATAAAATAGAAAATGTGTACATATGTATTTCAAATGACTGGTTAATAGTAATTATATTAAGATAGTCCCAGGAGGCTTTATTACTAGATATGCTGTTGGGGTGATATCATCACTCCCTGTCTATGACTACCAAACATTGTCCATTCACTGATGGGAGTAATACAAGTTTTATTTCCCAAAATTTTTGTGGGTTCTAGTGATGGTAATATAGTTGGTGTGTTAGTTAGTAAATAAGTTGGTGAAGGTCCAGCAGGCCAGACGCTCACGTATCTTGACTGAGTAGTTCTGGTGCTGGAATCTGGTGGCCCCACCTCTCCGTGCTTGGGGCAATATAAGGCTGCTCTGACAAAATACTAGACTGCACTGGTCCACACTTGTATTTATCAACACAGCATTTGACACCACTTTGGTGCCAAACAGAAACTCACCCTTCTGCAACAAAAGTATTGGGTCATGTGTCAGAACTCTACCTCCTGAGCCACTTCTACACACAACACTACACAACAACACCACATAGACGGGGTCAGATCTCTCTGACCATACAGCACATCTTACCAAGTTGGTTTCACATAGTACTAGTTCCCCAAGACTACATATTCTGAAATATGTTCATTAGCTTCCTGCTATTGAATAAGATAGGTGATATGTTCCACTGATCTCAACACTTGATCCGCCCTTCATAATCCTTGCTGGCGTTTATGTATTTTGTTTGTCTCTAGACCCTGAACTTGGGCTGGGGATCTAGAGCGAATCCTTACTTGTTGTAAGGGATAGATTTTGATATGGCAGTATCAAATCACTCGAAACATTAAACAATATTAAAATATACAAAGAAATACTTTCATTCTTACCAGAATTATGAATAGAGAACACAGTTATATTCTAGCAAAACTCAGCTGAGCTGCTGGCTCTAGTATGGCGTCCCTCTAAATATGGCAATTAGCTTCTGGGAACTACACCACTGAAGAATTACTGTGTCTACTAATGGACAATTTATGTTGAATGGCAAAAATGCGCGTCTGTGCGCCGATAATATGATTATCTGTGGCCAATCACCGACTTTCCCCCTTTCAAATTTCAAACCTCCTACCAAAAGTCAATTCAGTCATACCTCAGTCAAGTATGTATTATTGTCTGTTGGTCCGTCTGTCTCTACTTGCTTTTTCATAAAAAAAACACGCTTGGTTCTACATGCCTTTCTACACGAATCGGTCTCTAGAGTTATTTTTAGCCACAATTTTCCACTATTTCCCCCTCTCTTTCATTCCAACTAGATTTTAGCACTTGAGTCTCAAGGCCGCAATTTTTGAAAATTAGTCACATTTTTTTAACAGTGCAGTCGCTCGTCTGTTATGAACAACACAGTCTTTTGTCAATATCTTCATTATTATCTATCTGTCTGTATAAATGAAAGCATATTATTTCTCTGCTCAAGATAGTCTATCCGACTAGCTAGGTTTTATATTCCTAACATTATTATTAAGAAAAAGTAACTTTTTCAAGGTTAGTTGTTTTTTTGAAATATGTTCGAGCATCTTCTGTAATGCGTTTGCCGCTGAATTCAAATAAAAGGACTAAGTGTAGTAAAAGCGTCCAAGAAATGACTGTTGCGTATAATAGCTAAGGTCCCTTTTGTCCATTTCTTTACATTGTGTCAACTTGTGGACGTGAATTTTTTCCTTTCCCCACCAATTGCGTCTTTTTAGCCTTGCTAGTTTCAAGCACGTGTTCAGTCATATTTTTTCTTTTTGATCTCCGTTCCCTCCCGTCTCCAAGGGTAAACCTTTTGTCTTCACGTCTAACAAGTTAGTTTCCATGGCGGGTAGTGAACCGCGGCATGGGCGATCATGTCTTCTAGTAGCTTACGCATTATTTTTATCCCTACATTTTATCTTTGGACATATTTTAACGTTGTATCACGGTTAAATTTATCACACATCTCCCCACTTGAAAACATGCCTACGGCAAGTTCCAAAACCAGTGATACACATAGATAAAATTACTCCTCACGCCTACCACTACTCTAATTTTGATCACAGGGGTGCCGACTGAGGAAATCTGCACCGACATTCAATGACCCTGGGATGTACTCAATACTAAACTGATAAGGTTGCAGTAATAAAGACCACCTCAACAATCTTGCGTTTTCATGCTTAGCCTGAGATAAGAATACTAGGGGCTGATGATCCGTCTGGACCACAAAAGTCCTACCATACAGATAGATTTGAAACTTCTTTATTGCCCATATTAACGCTAAACATTCTTTTTCGCTTGTGGAATATCCTTGCTCCGCCTTATTCAATTTGCGGCTTGCATAAGCGACTGGGTTCAGTTCCCCATCAGGTGAAGATGATCTTTGCAACAAAGCCGCCCCGAGTCCTACATTACTTGCATCTGTTCTTACGACAAAGTCCTGTGTCAAATCAGGCAGTTTGAGAATAGGCTTGCTAGTGAGTTTTTCCTTTAACTCTTGGAACGCTAATTCACATTGCGCAGTCCAAACTATTTTATCTGGATGTCCCTTGCGAGTCAAATCAGTCAGAGGAGCACATATTGAGTTAAAATTTTTTTGATATATTTTTGGTAAAAAACCACATAACGACACGAATGATCGCACGTCCTTTTTTGTTTGTGGTCTAGGTGCTCTCTGCAGTTTTTCCAAGTTCTTGGGGTCAGGGGTCATGTTGCCCTGATATACAGTGTGTCCCAAGAATTCCAACTCTTTGCATCCAATACAACATTTTGTTGGCCTAGCAGTTAAGTTCGCCTCCCTAAGCCTATCAAATAACATTTTTAGGGAGTCAATGTGTTCTTCAAATGTCTCTGTGGCGACGAGAATATCATCCATGAAATTCGTGATACATGGGTTATTCAGGGGATCCAACAATTTGCGCATCATCCTTGAAAATACACTCGGAGCATTTTTCAGTCCGAATGGTAGCATGTTGAATTCATAATGTCCATCCGAAGTGCTAAAAGCCAAATAAGGTCTCACTTCAGGCTTCACTGGAATCTGGTAATAGCCTTTACTAAGATCCACCTTTGAAAAGTATTTTGCCTTGTTTAATCTGGCAAATAACTGTTTTGTGTCTGGTAATGGGTCCACTTGTCCTTCTGTGACAGCATTCAGTTTCCTGTAATCTATGCACAGTCTGTGTTCCCCCAGACGGTTTTCTCAACAAAACTACACTGGAGCTAAAAGATGATTCACTGTGTGAAATAATCCCCTCCTTCAACAAATAATCTATTTCTTCTTTCAATGCCTTCTCCTTCGCGAACGGAATAGAATAGGCTCTCATACAGATTGGGTTTGAGTCTACCAGTTTCATGTCATACTGTAGCAAATTTGTATGTCCTGGTTTATCTGTTAATACATCTGTATGTTCCTCCAGAACCTGTTGAACTCTCTCCCTCTGGTTTTTAGTCAGGTGCTTACTGACTTTTACCTGTGCTGCTGTTTCACAAGGATGTAATGGGTATTCATGTGAGGTGAGTGGTTCCTTTTGCATTTGAGTTGCGATAGCCAAGGTCAGTAAGGGGGTGCTTTCCTGGAGTGGTCTGTCCAGATACTTCTTTAAAAGGTTTACATGATAAACTTTCTCCTTCCCCTTTTTGTCAATTTTATAGTTTGTTCTAGACACCTTCTCTAGAACCGTATATGGACCTTGCCATCCAATTTGTAATTTATTCTGGCTACCGGGTAGTAGAAGCAGCACCTTCTCTCCCACAGCTAGTTCTCTGTCCTTTGCCTTCCTATTAAAATATGCTGCATGTTTCTTCCTGGCTTGTTTCAAATTATCATTTGCCAGTTTCCATCCAGCTTTCAAACGAGTGGTCAGTTCGTTCACGTATTGATAAGATGAGGTAACAGTCTCCTCTGCCTTCTCATCTGTCCAGGTCCTTAATAATGCTACATCTGGATTTTTAATTTTCCATATTTATTTTTCATGGCACCCATCGGGTCCCGTCCATTAGAAGCATTATAGTGAGGACTTTTCTTCCTAGAATCATCACTCACAAATCGACCACTACCAATTTTTTTCTCTTGGGTTGTCTCCCCACTTTAGATTGCTTATGAGAGATCTTCGCTCTCTTTTCTGTTCTTCCAGTTTATATAAGTCTGACCGAGGGATTGTCATCTTATCCTGGGTAAAATTTACTCTTTGTACTCGTCGCATAGTGGCCATGTTAATCCATTCAAGTGAAGACTGGGTGTGAAAAGGGGGCTCCCATTCCACTTTGTCTACCTGAGTATAATTAGTTTTCCTTCCAGGCCTAAATTTGCCCCGTGGCGTTTCTAGGTCCTGCACATTTTGTCCCTTTGTGGGTGTTCCCTCATGAAATATGCCACATGCTTCTACAAAGTTCTCAATATCGACATTTACGTCGGGCCAATAGTATTTTCGAGCAATCTTTTGGCAGATGGTACCGACTTTCTCATGGTCACCATCTTTTCCAACATGTAAGCTCCTTATCAAATTTGCCCTATATATCTTGGGAAGAACCAACTGTCCGTGACCAGTGGATCTAGTTCCTGTCTTCCTGTATAATAATTTGTTCTTCACAAAGTACTCTCCCTTGCTTGGAGGTGTGTGGCATTTGGGCAATTTTTTGAAACATGGCTTAAGGGTCTTATCCTCAGCCTGCGCCTTCCTCATCTCCTCTGGATGAGCATTTATAGGTTCACCTTCTTCCTCCTTTTTCTGTGACCTGGTCTGCACTGTCGCCATGATCACAGGTCTCTCGGGATTCCCCAAGAAGACGTATCTACACCCCAATATCAGAGGGTAGATTGGTTCATCTATCACTGCTGCTCTCATTTCTCCTTCCACATAGCGAGTTTTCACCGTTATCCTTGCGATGGGAAGTGTCATGAGTGGTATGTCCTTAGTCGCCCCTTGTATTTCCACTGTTTCTGTGGTATACTGACTTGGGTCCACTAGGCTAGACTTCACAACTGAATCATAATCCAAACCTGTATCATAAAGGCACCTTGTGGTGACCCCATTACAAATAACATCCTCACAAACTGGGGGGTGATAAGGTTCCTGCTGTCCATTAGGATTAACCTTTAATCTTTGAGTCCCCCGACTTCATTGCAGCAATGTTTGAAGGTTTCCTTCTACAAAATTCGGTGTTATGGTTATCTTTCTTGCACCATTTGCACCATCTTTTTCCTTGGTTCAACGGTTTTCTTTCATTGTATTTTTGGTCATTGAACTGTGAGTTTCTGTCACGATAGTCATTTCTTGGCCGTTCAAGGTTTGTCCTACCTTTATTACCCTGTTCTCTATTATCAAATTTATTAAATTGCTGTGGAGCTTTAAAATTGTCTATGTGCTTCTTTTTAGCACCACTTACCTCTGCCTGGGCTGCCTGATACCTCTCAGCGACATTTAAAACCTCCCCCAACCTCTCTGCACCTTGTTCCATGAGAAATTTTCTCAAGTCTGGAGCCATGGACTCTCTCAATTGCTCTATCATGATCATCTCTTTAAGATCTTGGGTCTTCCCCAGAGCAGTCCATTTCTCCAAATAGGTTTCCAGTCTGGCAGAGAATTGGTGGTATGTCTCCCCAGACAACAGTTTGGCATTTCTAAATTTCTTACGATAAAATTCACCATTTTTTTCGTATCTTAACAACAAAGCCTGCTTTAACATGTCATAATTGTCGTGGTCTTCTCTGTTCATTTTTGCGAAGACTTCATAAGAAGTAACTCTCAGTCCCTGTGATAACTTTAAACTCCACCTCTCTCTCTCTCTCTAACCCATATGTAGTAGATAATAATTCAAAACGACTGAGGTACCCCTCTATGTCATCGTCTTTCTCAACAAAATGGTCTAAATGAAACCCCATAGCTGATGTTGAGGCTCCCTGACTAGGCGTAGCATCTGAGGCAAAAGGGCTGGCACCATTTTCAGGAGCATGGCCTTGTAATTCCAGCTCCCTTAGTCGTAATTCATGCTCCCTTTGCAACCTTCTATCTTCTGCCTCCCTTTCGGCAGTCAATCTTTTTTCTGCTGCCTCCCTTTCGGCAGTCAATCTTTTTTCTGCTGCCTCCCTTTCGGCAGTCAATCTTTTTTCTTCTGACTCCCTTTGCTGTCGTTTTTCTTCTGCCTCAATCTGCAGCCTCTTAAGTTCTCTATCGGCCTCAATTTGTAACCTCTTCTCTTCAGCTAACCTCCTATCTTCCCTTTCAATATACTTATCACATTCTGCAGTTACGTATTGAATTAAACCCTGACCATCCATTCCCATATCCTTCGCCGTTAGCACAGCAGCTGATCTGAACTTTGCCAGCTCCGCCATACTTTTTAGACAATTTAGCAATGAGCAAGATAAATCTCTAACCAATTAATAACTAAAGTAATTCTAATTAATTAATTAATCAATTAACTACCACTGGCTGTCAAGATTCACCAACTTTTATTTTAAGGGACACTTTTAATTTTTACAATTTGTCCCCCTAATTTAATTCTCAAACCAGGAGATCCTAATATTACTGATAAGCTAATTATCCCTGGAAAAGACCCCAATATATCTAGTTGATTTGATGGTACTGTATGGTTGTGATATTACCTAGTGTGATGCATGAGGTCAGCTGTGAAGGCTCCTGAGATAAATGTAGCTGTGAATTTACAGAAGGCCCTTTTTGCTACCACTTACGACCTCACACATATCTTTTTTTTTCTAATGAATGTGGCTACGTTAAAATCTAGGGTACTGATATGTAATGTGTTGTGGTAGATTACATACACACACACACACACACACACACACACACACACACAGATATTTAATAAGTCTAATAATATTAATAAAATTTATAATACACTGAACTAACTCAAGCTGTTTAAATTTTGATATTAAATTTTCTTTAAGTTTATTTGTTCTGAACCAAGGTTTTATTTTGGTCAGAACATATGAAGGTTTTGAAATTATGAATGAAATGCATGAATATATGTCATAATAAACTAGAAAATGTGTACATATGTATTTCAAATGACTGGTTAATAGTAATTATATTAAGATAGTCCCAGGAGGCTTTATTACTAGATATGCTGTTGGGGTGATATCATCACTCCCTGTCTATGACTACCAAACATTGTCCATTCACTGATGGGAGTAATACAAGTTTTATTTCCCAAAATTTTTGTGGGTTCTAGTGATGGTAATATAGTTGGTGTGTTAGTTAGTAAATAAGTTGGTGAAGTTCCAGCATGCCAGACGCTCACGTATCTTGACTGAGTAGTTCTGGTGCTGGAATCTGGTGGCCCCACCTCTCCGTGCTTGGGGGCAATATAAGGCTGCTCTGACAAAATACTAGACTGCACTGGTCCACACTTGTATTTATCAACACAGCATTTGACACCACTTTGGTGCCAAACAGAAACTCACACTTCTGCAACAAAAGTATTGGGTCATGTGTCAGAACTCTACCTCCTGAGCCACTTCTACACACAACACTACACAACAACACCACATAGACGGGGTCAGATCTCTCTGACCATACAGCACATCTTACCAAGTTGGTTTCACATAGTACTAGTTCCCCAAGACTACATATTCTGAAATATGTTCATTAGCTTCCTGCTATTGAATAAGATAGGTGGTATGTTCCACTGATCTCAACACTTGATCCGCCCTTCATAATCCTTGCTGGCGTTTATGTATTTTGTTTGTCTCTAGACCCTGAACTTGGGCTGGGGATCTAGAGCGAATCCTTACTTGTTGTAAGGGATAGATTTTGATATGGCAGTATCAAGTCACTCGAAACATTAAACAGTATTAAAATATACAAAGAAATACTTTCATTCTTACCAGAATTATGAATAGAGAACACAATTATATTCTAGCAAAACTCAGCTGAGCTGCCGGCTCTAGTATGGCGTCCCTCTAAATATGGCAATTAGCTTCTGGGAACTACACCACTGAAGAATTACTGTGTCTACTAATGGACAATTTATGTTGAATGGCAAAAATGCGCGTCTGTGCGCCGATAATATGATTATCTGTGGCCAATCACCGACTTTCCCCCTTTCAAATTTCAAACCTCCTACCAAAAGTCAATTCAGTCATACCTCAGTCAAGTATGTATTATTGTCTGTTGGTCCGTCTGTCTCTACTTGCTTTTTCATAAAAAACACGCTTGGTTCTACATGCCTTTCTACACGAATCGGTCTCTAGAGTTATTTTTAGCCACAATTTTCCACTATTTCCCCCTCTCTTTCATTCCAACTAGATTTTAGCACTTGAGTCTCAAGGCCGCAATTTTTGAAAATTAGTGACATTTTTTTAACAGTGCAGTCGCTCGTCTGTTATGAACAACACAGTCTTTTGTCAATATCTTCATTATTATCTATCCGTCTGTATAAATGAAAGCACATTATTTCTCTGCTCAAGATAGTCTATCCGACTAGCTAGGTTTTATATTCCTAACATTATTATTAAGAAAAAGTTACTTTTTTAAGGTTAGTTGTTTTTTTGAAATATGTTCGAGCATCTTCTGTAATGCGTTTGCCGCTGAATTCAAATAAAAGGACTAAGTGTCGTAAAAGCGTCCAAGAACTGACTGTTGCGTATAATAGCTAAGGTCCCTTTTGTCCATTTCTTTACATTGGGTCAACTTGTGGACGTGAATTTTTTCCTTTCCCCACCAATTGCGTCTTTTTAGCCTTGCTAGTTTCAAGCACGTGTTCAGTCATATTTTTTTCTTTTTGATCTCCGTTCCCTCCCGTCTCCAAGGGTAAACGTTTTGTCTTCACGTCTAACAAGTTAGTTTCCATGGCGGGTAGTGAATCGCGGCATGGGCGATCATGTCTTCTAGTAGCTTACGCATTATTTTTATCCCTACATTTTATCTTTGGAGATATTTTAACGTTGTATCACGGTTAAATTTATCACAATATCACGAGAAGAAAGAAGACATTCGATTAAGTTGGGAGAACAGGTCCTGGAGCAGATCGACCACTTTAAATACCTCGGAGCTATTATAGACCAAAAGGGAGGCATCAAAGAAGAGTTGGCCACTCGAAAAGCAGCAGCTGAGAGACTTTTTCAGGCAATAAATCGAGGATTCCACACCGAGAGAGAGAGAGAGGTTGGTAAGAAGACAAAGATGTCTGTATACCGCTCCCCCTATGTCCCAGTCTTGACATATGGATGCGAGTCATGGGTAATGACTACAACCCACAAAAGCCAGATCTAAACCTCAGAAATGAAGTATCTGAGGAAGGTGGTTGAAGTAACAAGAAGAGACATGGTCTGCAACCAGACGATACGTCAAGGTCTAAAGTCCCACCCCCTGCAGACCCAAGTAGAACAGTCCCAACTAAGATGGTTTGGCCATGTCCGCAGCACGGGAGAAGATCGGCTACCACGACAAGCATGGGAAACAAAGAGCCAGCCAGGGATCCAGATCCCCAGGACAACCCAGAGTCCGCTGGGAGGACAACCTTAGACAATATTTGAAAGACCGAGGACTAGAATGGAACCAGGCCAGGAGGAAGACAGCCGATAGGATAGTCTTGCGCTCTCTCGTCCAAACCTCTACACCTCACGATAGAGATCAGCTATATTTATTCTAAAGGAATAGTTGCTGTGTGCATTACTTGTGGAGAAAGTGTAAGGTAAAGGCGCCAGCATGATGAAAACTGCTGTGTCGATCGTCTTTAAAAACATGGTACAAATCGAAATCGGAACCAATTATGGAAAACTTCCTATAGAAGGAAAGCAGAAGTTATGTAAAGTAAAAGAAGATATAGATAAAAGTCAAGGATAACAGGGTTGAGAAGCATGAAAAGGATTTCTGGACCAGACTAACACAACTTGCTCGAGACTGCACGCAAAGCCCTAAAATACACAGTCTGGAAACTGTGACACCGCATTGCTTCCCAATACGCCCGCTCCTTCACTACATAACGGCCAGCAGCGGAATTGTCAAACCTTACACAAACACAGCAGAAGACAGATAGAATGAAGGAAAGAGACGCTTGCCGGGGGATCTTTGCCATCTGAATGCCGTGCAGCTTCTGCTTCGACAAACAGAGTCTATTCTGTACTTTGCATCTATCCTAAGATGGTTCATTCGTGTCATACTCAAGACAAGAGGTCTAGAATCCTAGATCAAATGTGCCTTCCTAGACCAACTCAGGAGCATCAGATATTGCTATCTAGATTCAAGTCCTAGGCCCCATCAGTGCTTAGTGGTCTAGTACAAGACCTGCAACTGATGCTGCTGTGTATAGTAATAAAGGACAGTCACAGAACTTAAATGATAAGTATTCTATTTGACAAAATTCAAGCAGCCATTGTGAGTCGTCAAAGAAAAGTAACTATTGTGTTATGATGAGAAAACAGTTCTGAAATAATAGACCAGACAAGAGATATTTGTGATAAAGGAACATTTGGATGAACATTTTATGCTATTTTGAAGATTCCAGACAGGACGTTTTATTTAGTTATTGAGTGAAACTCCACTATCATGTAATTTTGTAATTAATCTTTATTCATTCAATTTTCATTATTCATATTTGCATAAGAAGAAAACAAAAGATAGATGTACGTACATAATAAATGATTCAGTAATTGTAATTCTCTGACTTATCAATTTTATATTGTTGCATTTTGAGTTTTACTGAATTGTTGATTATCATAGGTTAGTTACTTAGCAAAGGTGGAATCTTAGGCTCTTACTTTTATCTGATTACTATCTGAAGTAGAGACCTTCACAGCTGTGACTATACTGTGATCCCTGTGCTTTTCTCTGAAACTACTGGGGCTACATTCGTGTCAGATTCAATTCTTTTCTGTTTATCAGTAACTTCTACTGACAACTATACACATAAAAAGCTTTCTCTGTAACCATCGATTGTGGATGTTATTTTTAGTTTTCGCGTGTTTGTGTTAAGCAAAGCTAGTTTGTGTTGCTAAGACTTTTGCAAAACGCGTCGTTCATCATTGTTGATACAAGGATTTCTTTCTAAGTCATTAGGTCGGAATGACTGAAAGTGTGGAAGCAGGAGGGAAAATGAAAGTGTAGAAGAGTGTAAGAGACAGAAGAGAAGGAATAGAACCACCAAACGACAGCATGTTATGCCCTTAATCAGTTAGTTATTGTTTCTTTCTCTCCAGTACGACGTGGGCTACTCTTGCCAACATCATCTGA
This sequence comes from Oreohelix idahoensis, assembly GCA_024509875.1. Classification (NCBI taxonomy): domain Eukaryota; kingdom Metazoa; phylum Mollusca; class Gastropoda; order Stylommatophora; family Oreohelicidae; genus Oreohelix; species Oreohelix idahoensis. The sequence continues at coordinate 236,973 of JAMPIV010009200.1, read as the reverse complement.
TGAATACTGTAGTGAATGATCCGCTATATCTAATACCATCTCCTACAAAGATACTGATGGGCTTTTCTTTCCTCCTCCTGATCATGTCGAGAATCTTGCATTCTCCCCATTTCGACAACACGTGGGAGGCCAACCGGATTCGATTTGAGTACAAGACTACATCTGTCTATTTTCAAGTAAGACGAACACCCTTTTTTGATTTGGAGACTGCCATCTTCACTTAAATAGCCAATCAAATAACAGATTCTTAACTCATTATTTTTTTTTTTACCATAAGAAATCAACCATAACGTAACATTCAACCTCATAATTGCTAAATTATACAACAAAGCTGAAAGCGTCAAGAAATATGCTTTCTTCGGGGAACAAACGTCAGACAAAGACGATAGTAGAAGTAATAGTTTGATTTCATCAGGGAACAAGCATAAGAAAAGGAGATCTACAGACAAGAAACAAAAACAAAAATGTTCCGATACAAAATTACCCTCTTCGGGGAATAGGCATAAAAATAAGAGTGATTGGCTGTAAGTAATAATAATTAATAATAATAATATTAGCCCCTTGAGTCATAACTGACTATGGGAATGCGCCCCTGAGATGACAGCCCCCAGCTGCTTTTGTTCCTGTTATTCCTTTCGACGTTTTCTCCTCTCTTCTGCTTGTTGTGTGAGCTTTTCTTCGCAAAATCTGAAGTGGCGCCACAGATAGCATCGCCACTTGGTGCGATCGGCAGCTTCATCCTCCCAAGTTTCTGGATTTATGTTCAGTGCCCTCATGTCTCTCTTACACACGTCTTTGAATCTTAGCTGCGGTCGACCAACTGTTCTTTGTCCATCTGCCAGTTGTACGTAGAAGTTGTCTGTAAGTAACCAATCCAAGAATGCGTTGTAAAATGTCCCCATAGAGCATAGGGAGCCGTGCTGGTGTAATGGTTACCACATTGCGCTGGCGGTCAGGTGTTCAAGGTTCAAGCCTGGGCGTGGGCATTTGAAAGAGTGTCATCGACCGGGATTTTGACTAAATAACCGGAACGGCTCCTGAAATAAACCCTCTGTGGATGGGAAGGAGCGAAGCTACTGACCGGGTTGGAAGGAAAGTCCACAGGCTCCCCAGCTAGCCCCATAGAGCAAGCATAAGATTCTAAAGATAGTAGATGTGTAAATAAAAGCATCAGTTATTTCGTCACGGAACAAATATAATGGAATCAAGAGAGAAAAACGAATGACTAAAATAATCATTTCTTTCCATTGAAAGCACAGAAAATGAAAGTTGTATACAAGTAATGAAAAGGATCAATTCCATGTGGCACTAACAAAAGACAAGAAAGAGAGGAGTAAAGTAGGGGCCCCAAACTTGTGAGTCCCGACACTTTTATGGAATCCTTGATCCTTAATTGACCGAGAGCCCAAATAAATAAGTAAATAAAATAAAATAAGGAAGTGATTATAGAAGCACAATTTATTAAAACGAACTTTTCTATTTGAACTGTTGAAATTTATTATTGGTTAATGGCAAGGGTGTGGCTGATCAGTATTAACAAGGACATTGATATTTGGTTGGAGATTGGTCAGTTTTAGTCACTAGGCTCTTCCACCTTCAGTCGACCCCTCTGGGGCTTTATCGACCTCTTATATATCGATATCGGGCACTTTGCAGAACCCTGGAGTAAAGTAATTAAAATAATCATGTTTTGCAGAGAGGATATAAAGGTAAGTAAATGAAGATGTATAGAAGAAACTAAAATAGGATGACTCATTTAATGTGACCAAATATAATGACCTGGTCACGGACTTGAGACAGAGGGGTTCACAGCAAAAGTCATAACTGTACAATTTGATGAACGAAGTCTGGTGGCTGCCTCTGTGTATGGTGTACTGAAATAATTGGGTCCGAAAGGGCTTTGGAATTCAGGACAGTAATTTTTATACAACATATCAGTTACTTTCACAATTGCCTTAGCTCGCAGCGTGGATAAAACGAGAAGTGAAGCTGGCAGTCGCAACCAAGTCAGTTGGGTTCAATTCTCACACAGGATTGAATAAGACAACAGGCGTTTGACACTTGGGAGTCAAAGTTCTCAAAGGGCCAAAACATTTGTCCACGTGAGGACAAATGTTCTCAAGATGTAAAGTTCTGTTTAGAGTTTTCTGTCATGTCATTTGTTTCTGTGTCGGCAGAAAACAAACATAAGAAAAGGAAGACGGGAGACAGTATGAATCTGCTTTCCGCCATGGAACAAACTTAAACACCGAATGATAGTAGGCGAGGAACTAAACTAAAAACATTATTTACAGACCCTGAATTGACATAATAAAGACAGATAGGAAATAAGAAGCTTAAGCGACTCATTTTATTATGTCAGGCAACTAGAGATGATAAGTGACAAATAACTAAAATGGTCATATTTATGTATTAGATGTATTACACTAATTTGGAAAAAAAATTTATTATACGAGGGTAGTAAAAAAATTTAAAAGGTTTTATCTTTTTATTTTCCTCCATTCTTTTACGTCGTCAGAAAACAATTATCGCAAAATGAAGAAAACTGTCAGCTAAAATAATTCGTATTTTTATATTAATGAACTAACGGAAAAATAAGCAGAAAAATGACGATATGATGCGGGAAGAACTACAGTGAAAACTAACTTTTGTTCTAATAACATTTTCAAACTTTTTATGTGCTCAATAGACACAGTGTATGTCCATGAACCAAATCCCACAGTTTATTTTTGTTAAAAAACATGTGGTTACCATGGTAACCAAAAAAACAAACATCCGCCATATTGGATTTTCACCACTTTTCGAGAGCTAAAAACTTATGTTTCCCATTGACCAAACTTTATCAAATTGCACACACATGTTGTGACTGACAATTAAAACAATTTGTCACATGCTTTTTTGATAAGTTAAAAATTCTATTTTTAATGATTTTTTTTTTAAATTAAACTTTATTTGTATGAAAAAAAAATGAAAAAAAAATATTTAAAAAATTATATCAAAGCAAATTACCAAAATATCAAAAAAAGCATGTATCAATTTAAAGGTATATATGTGTACTACATGCATGCCAAATTTCAGACTGATCTATTAGATAGTTTGTAAAAAATAACATTTTTTGTTAATAAAATGTTAGTTTTGAGAAAAATGCATTTTAGTCACCGAGTGACTTGTCTTGTCCAATATGCTCCATTCTGGGGGGCTGAATGTGTTAAAAATCCTCCAGGACTATATGCTGCACATCCATCAGCTTCTTGCAGCTCCTTCTCTCGCCTTTATCTTGCCTAATTTTTCTTCTTTCCTTCTACATGGTAACCCAAAAAAAAAAAACAACTGCCATATTGGATTTTCACCAATTTTCAAGAGCAAAAATCTTATGTTTACCATTGACCAAACTTTATCAAATTGCACACACATGTTGTGACTGACAATTAAAACAATTTATCACATGCTTTTTGTTATAAGTTTAAAATTCTATTTTTAATGATTTTTTTAAAAATTACACTTTATTTGTATGAAAAAAAAATGAAAAAAAATATTTTAAAACATATATCAAAGCAAATTACGAAAATATCAAAAAAAAGCATGTGACAATTTAAAGGTATATGTGTACTACATGCATGCCAAATTTCAGACTGATCTGTTAAATAGTTTGTAAAAAATAACATTTTTTGTTAATAAAATGTTAGTGTGACAGGGGCGCTAGGGGGTGCCTCACACCCAAGACCCGTGCACTAAGAAAATTTATAAAGGATCGTTTGACAGGGGTTGCAATTATTGGTTGCTTGCAACCCTCTCAGCAGCAGACTTAACAATTCAAGCAATCCAAAGCCTTATGCAGATCAACATTTAGTTCTACCGAACAGAACCGAACACCAAACAAACAATCCAACAAACAATCAAACGAACACCCAGTCAGTGTTCATAGACTGTCTGAAAAATAATAAATAAAACAACGTCTAAGTGAACATCAATAGCATGGATAATAACACTTACCATACAGAAAACATGCGCCCACCTGATATCATCAACTATCTCACACACTCATGCGTGTCGTCCAATGCGACTAGTATGGTGTTGTGCATGAGGCTGGCAATCGCACCGGGTAACATAGATTGCTACCGAAACCACTACTGCAAGAGCATCTGAATGCTTCATGCTGAGACAAACCACACCGGTGGCCCCATGCTCCCTCAGGAGCGGAGGAGAGAAATATACAACTCTAAGTACGCCCACGTGCTCTCACAAACCATGTTCACATAACAATAATAATCAACTGGACATAAAATAATATTCTTCAATACATGTACAACAAATAATCTCAATAATGAGAATTAACTACTACCTCTCAACCGACCCACATCAACACTCGTTCCCGCACTCTGAACATGTCGTAAGTGACGACTGGTGCGCCTGGCCACAAACGTGTCATATGTGACCCCTGACGAGATTGGGAACTCATCACATGAAACACATTATTACAGGAACAACCACTGTAACAGCATAAAAAATGCTTCTGTTGACTTGTGGTGGACACCAGCCGCATTGGTGTTTCCATGCTCCACCGGGAGCAAACAGAGAAACACCTGTCTCAACTTGCCTTACGCACCAGAAATCTAAATGACTATTCTCCCTTCTAAGTAACCACTAAAGATAAACAGTAGAATAATCAATAATCGTGAAATACACTAAATTACTCTTACATAAAGAATACAATATAATTATTCTCGACTTAAGCCAAACTGGGACTAAATACACAACGTGTCGCTCGGCATAACATATTATAGGTTTACCACGCGGAGCGTGTTTAATCAGACTCGCTATCGCCGCCTTTTATCACCACGAGGCTACTATCTTGCGATCGTTAATCTTATCTAAATTTCCAGTGGAATAGCCTTTCTGAAGAATGAAATAATCGCTCTTAAACTCTCACATCTATCTATCTATCTATCTATCTATCTATCTATCCCATTAAACATTAAAATAGCCACATCGATATAATTTCAGAATCCTAGAAAACTAATGCTAATTTAAATTAACTCACGTGCTCAAGGCATTTACAGCTTGGCTCTTGTGTGTCTTCTTAGTCTGTTCTCACTGGGCGGCTCTCTCAAACATAGACCGGTTTCGCCGCTTGCTACCCCTTTTTATAAGCCCTGGCCTAACCACTCAATTTACTGCGCGTTACGCGGATTAATCTGCGCCACACAGATAACACACGCGATTATTGCTCCAGAATGCATGAAAACACAGATTTACACAACTAGAGCAAAAACACAACTAATTCGTAGGCTTATTATGGCCTTGTAATAAATCGGCTTGAAGATAACGTGATCAAAAGGCACTAAACCACATAGACAATATGACTGCCCAGATGGGGCCAGCGCCTAGAACGACAGACCTCAAGATGGCGCTGTCACATTAGTTTTGAGAAAAATGCATTTTAGTCACCGAGTGTCTTGTCTTGTCCAATATGCTCCATTCTGGGGGGCTGAATGTGTTTAAAATCCTCCAGGACTATATGCTGCACATCCATCAGCTTCTTGCAGCTCCTTCTCTCACCTTTATCTTGCCTAATTTTTCTTCTTTCCGTCTACATGGTAACCCCGAAAAAAAACAACCGCCATATTGGGTTTTTCACCAATTTTCAAGAGCAAAAATCTTATGTTTACCATTGACCAAACTTTATCAAATTGCACACACATATTGTGACTGACAATTAAAACAATTTGTCACATGCTGTTTTTTGATAAGTTTAAAATTCTATTTTTAATGATTTAAAAAAAAAACTATATTTGTATGAAAAAATATTTTTTTAAGTATTTTTTAAAAATTTATAAAAGAAAATTACCAAAATATCAAAAATGCAGATGTGTTACTTTAAAGATATAGATGTGTACTACTCATGATTATTTTGATAAGTTTAAAATTCTATTTTTAATGATTTAAAAAAAAAACTATATTTGTATGAAAAAATATTTTTTAAAATATTTTTTTAAAATTTATAAAAGAAAATTACCAAAATATAAAAAATGCAGATGTGTTACTTTAAAGATATAGATGTGTACTACTCATGATTATTTTGATAAGTTTAAAATTCTTTTTTTAATGATTTAAAAAAAAAAAACTATATTTGTGTGAAAAAATATTTTTAAAAATATTTTTTTAAAAATTTTAAAAGAAAATTACCAAAATATCAAAAATGCAGATGTGTTACTTTAAAGATATAGAAGCGTCTGGACCTGATGGCATTCCAGCAGAGGCCATCAAAGCAGATATCGACACGGCTACAGAGATGTTATATAAATTACTTGGTAAAGTCTGGGAAAAAGAAGAGATACCAGCAGAATGGAAGGAAGGATATCTGGTTAAGTTGCCTAAGAAGGGAAATCTACAAGAGTGCACAAATTATAGAGGAATAATGTTACTATCAGTGCCAGGAAAGGTATTGAACAGGATTATCCTTGAGAGATTAAAGGAGTCCATAGACTGTGGTGAAGTGGGATGTTATAAATATTTATAGGGGACTTAGTGTACTGACTGAGATCAGCTGTGAAGGTATCTATATCTAATAAGAGTAGTGTATTATAGATAACCTTACTTGCTGCCACATATATATATATCTCAGTCAGAATTATTCTGGAATAGTGTGATGACTACGTTATATGTCTAGGGTATGTGTATGATGAAGTGTAAGTCAAAACAACAACAGACAGATAAACAATTTAATCCATTCCACTACACTCGACAACACTGTGACACTCACACACATAATACACTCTACAAGGATATCTTAAAGGAGTCACTGATAACTTTTCAAATAACAATATGTATTCATTGCTGTCATGAATGTATATGTGTCCTGATTCAAATACAAAGGAACCAGGAGTCACAATCAATTTTAATTACAAGTTATATGTACAGAATTTATCAATATGAATATTGTAGTGACATATATTATTAAAAGTATCCTATGTGTGTTAGTTGTGTAGTAGTAATATGAAGTAATACTGGTTTTGTTTTGTTCAAGCTCTGTTGGTATTTGTCATCATGACTTCAATAGTTTGTCTTTATTGGAACTAGTATTGGAGATGTTCTCAGTTCCTGATATTAAAACAATTTACTTCCCCTCTTAAGTTTATGTTACAATGTTATTTTAAGATGGGGGTACATAATTTTGAGCTCAGCTGGCCACATCAGCTTATCTTGCGTGATGGCGGCAGGAAAAGACTCCTCTGCTCGATTTCTCCCCTGGGCTCTGGAGACACCTCACTGATAGCTAAATGGACCAAGGAGTATGCTGTCCGACTCTGGATTCAGCAAAGCTCTGAACAGGTGCTGCTCAATACCATCAAGACCACGGTCCCTGAAAACAAGAAGGATGTACCTTCTACTTCATAACTAATTGATACTCTAGTTCTACACTGAGCACAATACACCACAAACATTGAGTTCAGAGCGTTAGGCCAACTGTCAGCTTCATCTGAAATACTTTATACCAGTATTAACCTCCTTAATGGTTACTACGCCTCTGCACTTCCAGCATTATTTCTTTCTAGTCAATCATCTAGGTGTCAGTGTACTGTTTGGCCATTCCATGCCGTTTTACTTTCCTCCGACACCTTCTGTTCAGGCTGGAGCATTATAGGCTTTACATCATGTTTGCTACTGAACTACACATATATACAGGCATAAATTAACAATTCACATTCAATTTTCATTAAAAGATACTGAATGTTTCAAGCTTACCACAATTCATAGAATAAACACAGATACGTTGACTAGCAATGAATTCTGGCACAAATTCCCATCTGCTTATGTTCCAGGCTTTTATTTAGCAAAAATATGAGCTGGCTTCAACGCACTGTTGCTTTATCAAGCTTATTTGAACTAGTGGTCTCGAACTAACGCTCCTAAGTGATTATATCAGCGAGTCTGGCCAATGGAGCCACGTTTCGACAAGTGTTTGAAAAAATTTTACCTTCCTACGTCTCCCCTAACAACCAAAGTTAGTATTTATAGTCCGACCAATCGTGTTTAGTCTTATATTTGTTGCGCTCCAATCAATTTGGAGTTTACATGGTAGGCTATTTCCGTACGCAAGGTTTTTTCAAACACGTTATAAAAAAAATTTTATGAGCAGAAATGATTTCATGCTGTCAGGCATCCCCACTATTTTATTTTGGTTATAACTTGTTAATTCCTAGACTATTTGCGTAACGTTTTACATATTCTTTGTCAGCAAGCCCTAAGGAACCCAAATATACACATTTAAAAGAGCTAAGTGGCTGCGTTCAAAATATGCAATTTCTTCTACCTCCTGTTTCGAAGATGTGCTGTCTGGGTACTGTAATGTTTTCAAACGTAAACCCATCTATTGTCATCTTTTCTAATAAGAGTTTTTCAGGATTTAAAAACCTAACTCTGGGAAGGGTAGTGAATTTTGTCACTGTCGATTTGAAATAAAGTTAGTGCATGTGGCCTTACACGCGTGATAGTAGTAATTGTGTATCGCGTTACGCTTGTTGGGGTGGCATTAATAGCGAGACGCGTGTTTAATTTTGCATGCGTTCGGCTTTCTGCCTCTCCCTTCTCTCTATCCTGCTTTATCTGTCTTTAGTTACGCCGTGTATAAAATGGAATGAATGAAATATTAAAATTAGGTCATTGTTCAGCTTGCGTATCTCAATTGTTTTTCCAAGAAATACAGCACACGTTTCATTGAAGAAAGCGGGTAATAATACAGTAGGCTTTTACTATCAACGTGAAAGCGTTACAATTTGCAGACGAAGCAGAAAACAAGGTGGATTTCGAGTACATTCCTTGTGACAGCACTGTTATTTTACCATTGCTCTTTTCTTTATTAGAATTTATTTGTTAAGCTTTACATTTACCTTTTAATTTATATATGTGGATTAGAATATTTCACGACATCTCCCCTCTTAAAACAGACATTATATGTCAGTCCTTTATTCTATATACACATAGAGAAATTTATTATTATTTCTGGGGTTTACGGTGATTCTCATCACACGGATGGCGGCTTAAAAAATCCGCTCCCAAATTTGTTTTTCCAGATATATACTCAATGCTAAAATTATATGGAGCCAAAAGTAAAGACCATCGGAGTAACCTGGAGTTCTCATGCCTAGCCTGTGCTAGAAACGATAAAGGTTTGTGGTCTGTTTGCAACTTAAAGGCCTTCCCATACAGATAAATATTGAATTTCTTTATTGCCCATATTACTGCAAGACATTCTTTTTCGCTAGTTGAGTAATTGATTTCAGCTTTATTCAATTTTCTGCTAGCATATGCCACTGGGCTTAATTCCCCATCCAATGCATCTGATTTCTGTAGTAGTGTTGCACCTAACCCAATATTACTTGCATCCGTCCTTACTATGAATTCTTGACTTAAGTCAGGTAATTTCAAAATGGGTTTACTTGTGAGCTTTTCCTTCAATTCTTGGTAAGTCATTTCACATTGTGGTGTCCATGTAATGCGATCTGGATGTCCTTTACGTGTCAAATCAGTTAACGGTGCACATATGGAATTAAAGTTTTTGATATACTTCTGGTAGAAACCACATAATGAGACAAAGGATCTCACGTCCTTCTTGGTTTGTGGTCTCGGGGCTTTCTGTAGTTTCTCTAAATTCTTTGGGTCAGGGGTCATGTTTCCCTGATAAACTGTGTGTCCCAAAAATTCCAATTCTTTACATCCAACGCAACATTTGGTTGGTCGGGCTGTTAAATTTGCCTCCCTAAGTCGATTAAACAGCATGTTCAGAGAGTCAATGTGTTCCTCAAATGTTTCTGTTGCTATCAGGATATCATCCATGAAATTTGTTATACATGGATTATTCAGAGGGTCCAATAATTTTCTCATCATTCTAGAGAAGACACTAGGCGCATTCTTCAATCCAAATGGCAATCTATTAAACTCATAGTGTCCTTCTGAGGTACTAAAAGCTAGGTATGGTCTAACCTCAGGCTTTACTGGAATCTGATAGTATCCTTTACTCAGATCCACTTTTGAGAAATATTTAGCTTTATTTAGTCTGGCAAACAGCTGATTTGTATCCGGCAATGGATCCACCTGTCCTTCTGTAATAGCATTCAGTCTCCTGTAATCTATACAGAGTCGATGTTCTCCAGAGGGCTTCCTTAAAAGTACAACACCAGAACTATACGAAGATTCACTGTGTGAAATAATTCCTTCCTTCAATAGATAGTCTATCTCTTCCTTCAAAGCTTTCTCCTTAGCAAACGGAATCGAATATGGTTTCATACAGACAGGTGTGGGGTCTATCAGTTTCATATCATATTCCAATAGGTTTGTATGCCCTGGTCGGTCTGTTAACACCTCTGCATGATTATTTAGAACCTGTTGCACTCTCTCTTTCTGAGTTTTCGTTAAATGTGTACTGATTTTCACTTGTGCTGCTGTCTCACAGGGGTGTAATGGATACTCAAATGATGAAAGTGGTTCCTTTTTCATCTCCATGGCGATGGACAAGGTCAACAAGTGTGTCTCCTCCTGATGTTCTCTTTCCAAATATTTCTTCAGGAGATTCACATGATAGATTTTTTCTTTCCCCTTCTTATCTATCTTATAATTTGTTCTAGATACCTTCTCTAAAACTGTATATGGACCCTGCCATCCAATTTGTAACTTATTCTGACTCCCGGGCAAAAGAAGCAGTACTTTCTCTCCCACAGCCAAATTTCTGTCTTTCGCCTTCCTGTTATAATAGGCAGCATGTTTCTTCCTGGCTTGTTTCAAATTTTCATTGGCAAGTTTCCAGCCAGTTTTTAAACGAGTGGTCAGCTCATTCACATATTGGTATGAAGATGTAATGTTTTCCTCTGCCTTTTCATCAGTCCACGTTCTTAACAAAGCTTCGAGTGGACCTTTTATTGGCCTTCCAAACAATAATGTTGCCGGGGCCATACCGGTTGAACTATGGGGTACCTCCCGATAAGCAAAGAGGGCGGCGTGCAGGTACTGGTCCCATGTATCTGGTTTTTCGTGTGCCAACTTTCTCAGGATCGACATCAATGTGCCGTTAAATCTTTCCACTTGGCCGTTCCCTTGGGGATGATACACACTACAATGGAAGTGTTTGGCCTGGAAGATCCTGAAAACTTCTTCAGTTAGTTTCTCCTTGAACTGAGAGCCATTATCAGTCAAGATTTGATTGGGAAAGCCTAACCTGGTGAAAATTGTGAGCAATGCCTCTGCCACATGTTTAGAATCAATCGATGACAGGGCTACAGCCTCTCCCCACATAGAACAAGTGTCCACCAGAGTCAGAATGTAGCTGTTCCTTCTCTTGGTTCGGTTGAGAGGTCCCACAAGATCCACGGCAACTCTCTCAAAGGGTGTTCCCACTATGGGCATTTCCCCCAGAGTTGCTGGTGCAGTCCAATGTTTAGGTGCTACTCGTTGGCACTCTGGACAGGATTTTACATATCGTTTGATATCTTCAGTTATTCCTGGCCAGAAATAGTGACAAGCTATTCGCTGTCCTGTTGCGCTGATTCCCATATGACCACTGAAGGGAATCGCATGCCCTAGTTCCAACACTTTAGTCCTATATGAAGTGGGAAGGACCAGCTGTCCGTGACCATTGGATTCAGATCCAGCCTTCCTATATATCAGTTTGTTCTTCATATAAAACTCTCCCTTGCCTGGAGGTGTATGAGATTTGGGCAACTTCTTGAAACATGGCTTGAGTGTTTTGTCCTCAGCCTGTGCCTTCCTCATCTCATCTGGGTGAGTATTTATGGGATTATCCTCCTCCTTTTTTGACTGTGATCTGGTCTGCACTGTTGCCAATATCACAGGTCTCTTGGGATTCCCCAAGAAGACATATCTACACCCCAATATTAGAGGGTAGATTGGCTCATTTATCACTGCTGCTTTTATGATTCCTTCCACATATCGCGTTTTCACTTTTATTCGGGCGATGGGAAGTGTCATGGTAGCTACATCCTTGGTTGCAGTTTGAATCTCCACTGTTTCTGTGGTGTATTGATCGGCCTGCACCAGGTGAGAACTCACAACGGAATCGTAATCTAAACCGGTATCATATAAACACCTTATAGTGACACCATTACAGATGACATCTTCACACACTGGGGGGTGGTATGGTTCCTGTAGTTCTTCAGGTTTGACCTTCTTTTCCTTTTTCCCCGATGTCATAGCAGCAAAATGAGGAGGTTTCCTTCTACAATGGTCAATGTCATGATTGTTCATCTTACAATTTTTACACCACCTTTTTCCTTGGTTGAAAGATTTTCTTTCATCATATTTCCTTTCATCGAATTGTGGGGTTTTATTTTTATTTTCATACCGTGGCCTATCAAACTGGTGCTTACCTTTGTTTTGATCCCTAGGATCAAATTTATTAAAGTTCTGTGGTGCCCTAAAGTTATCCACTTGTTTCTTTTTATTACCTGTTACCTCTGCTTGAGCTGCTTGATACCTTTCAGCAACATTTAGCAACTCACCCAGCCTCTCTGCACCTTGTTCCATGAGAAACTTTCTCAGGTCTGGAGCCATGGACTCTCTTAGTTGCTCTATAAGGACCATTTCCTTAAGATCTTGGGTTTTCCCCAGAGAAGTCCATTTCTCCAAGTATGTCTCTATTCGTGCAGAGAACTGGTGATAGGTTTCACCTGACAGTAGTTTAGCATTCCTAAATTTTTTCCTATAGAATTCTGCATTCTTTTCATATCTTAACAAAAGAGCCTGCTTTAGCATGTCATAATTTTCCTGATCACCTCTGCTCATTTTTGCAAAAACTTCATAAGCTGCCCCACGAAGTCCCTGAGATAACTTTAAGCTCCACCTTTCTCTCTCTAACCCATACGTGGTAGCTAATAGTTCGTACCTATTTAGATAGCTCTCTATATCATCGTCTTTCTCAACAAAATGATCTAAATGAAAATTCATAGCTGAGGTTGAGGCTCCTTGGCTAGCAGTGGCATCAGAGGCAAAGGGACTGGCACCATTTTCAGGAGCATGGCCTTGAAACTCAAACTCCCTTAGTCGTAACTCATGTTCCCTTTGTAATCTCTTCTCCTCCTTTTCTGCTTCCCTCTCTGCAGTCAATCTTCTTTCTTCTGCTTCCAATTTCTTAGCCTCAGCCTCAATCTGCAACCTCTTAATTTCTTTTTCAGCCTCTAACTTTCTTTCGGCTTCAAACCTTCTTTCTTCACGTTCAATAAATTTGTCACATTCTGTAGTGACATAGGCAACCATAACTTGCCCATCTAATCCTAACTCTTTTGCAGTCTGAACAGCAGCAGATCGAAATTTGGCCAGGTCCGCCATTGTCTATCAGGTAAATTTATACAATGTCTAACCAACAATTCAATCTCTAACTATATATCTAATGGACAACACAGGCACCGTGAGCTCAACCTTATTTAATTCCACCCAAGGATACCTTTTAATTCTTATATTCCCTGAAGTGAATTACCCCCAATATTTTTAATAGGGAAAGATTCAAAATCCCAAGAGCGAGACCCCAATATATGTGGTGAAGTGGGATGTTATAAATATTTATAGGGGACTTAGTGTACTGACTGAGATCAGCTGTGAAGGTATCTATATCTAATAAGAGTAGTGTATTATAGATAACCTTACTTGCTGCCACATATATATATATCTCAGTCAGAATTATTCTGGAATAGTGTGATGACTACGTTATATGTCTAGGGTATGTGTATGATGAAGTGTAAGTCAAAACAACAACAGACAGATAAACAATTTAATCCATTCCACTACACTTGACAACACTGTGACACTCACACACATAATACACTCTACAAGGATATCTTAAAGGAGTCACTGATAACTTTTCAAATAACAATATGTATTCATTGCTGTCATGAATGTATATGTGTCCTGATTCAAATACAAAGGAACCAGGAGTCACAATCAATTTTAATTACAAGTTATATGTACAGAATTTATCAATATGAATATTGTAGTGACATATATTATTAAAAGTATCCTATGTGTGTTAGTTGTGTAGTAGTAATATGAAGTAATACTGGTTTTGTTTTGTTCAAGCTCTGTTGGTATTTGTCATCATGACTTCAATAGTTTGTCTTTATTGGAACTAGTATTGGAGATGTTCTCAGTTCCTGATATTAAAACAATTTACTTCCCCTCTTAAGTTTATGTTACAATGTTATTTTAAGATGGGGGTACATAATTTTGAGCTCAGCTGGCCACATCAGCTTATCTTGCGTGATGGCGGCAGGAAAAGACTCCTCTGCTCGATTTCTCCCCTGGGCTCTGGAGACACCTCACTGATAGCTAAATGGACCAAGGAGTATGCTGTCCGACTCTGGATTCAGCAAAGCTCTGACCAGGTGCTGCTCAATACCATCAAGACCACGGTCCCTGAAAACAAGAAGGATGTACCTTCTACTTCATAACTAATTGATACTCTAGTTCTACACTGAGCACAATACACCACAAACATTGAGTTCAGAGCGTTAGGCCAACTGTCAGCTTCATCTGAAATACTTTATACCAGTATTAACCTCCTTAATGGTTACTACGCCTCTGCACTTCCAGCATTATTTCTTTCTAGTCAATCATCTAGGTGTCAGTGTACTGTTTGGCCATTCCATGCCGTTTTACTTTCCTCCGACACCTTCTGTTCAGGCTGGAGCATTATAGGCTTTACATCATGTTTGCTACTGAACTACACATATATACAGGCATAAATTAACAATTCACATTCAATTTTCATTAAAAGATACTGAATGTTTCAAGCTTACCACAATTCATAGAATAAACACAGATACGTTGACTAGCAATGAATTCTGGCACAAATTCCCATCTGCTTACGTTCCAGGCTTTTATTTAGCAAAAATATGAGCTGGCTTCAACGCACTGTTGCTTTATCAAGCTTATTTGAACTAGTGGTCTCGAACTAACGCTCCTAAGTGATTATATCAGCGAGTCTGGCCAATGGAGCCACGTTTCGACAAGTGTTTGAAAAAATTTTACCTTCCTACGTCTCCCCTAACAACCAAAGTTAGTATTTATAGTCCGACCAATCGTGTTTAGTCTTATATTTGTTGCGCTCCAATCAATTTGGAGTTTACATGGTAGGCTATTTCCGTACGCAAGGTTTTTTCAAACACGTTATAAAAAAATTTTATGAGCAGAAATGATTTCATGCTGTCAGGCATCCCCACTATTTTATTTTGGTTATAACTTGTTAATTCCTAGACTATTTGCGTAACGTTTTACATATTCTTTGTCAGCAAGCCCTAAGGAACCCAAATATACAAATTTAAAAGAGCTAAGTGGCTGCGTTCAAAATATGCAATTTCTTCTACCTCCTGTTTCGAAGATGTGCTGTCTGGGTACTGTAATGTTTTCAAACGTAAACCCATCTATTGTCATCTTTTCTAATAAGAGTTTTTCAGGATTTAAAAACCTAACTCTGGGAAGGGTAGTGAATTTTGTCACTGTCGATTTGAAATAAAGTTAGTGCATGTGGCCTTACACGCGTGATAGTAGTAATTGTGTATCGCGTTACGCTTGTTGGGGTGGCATTAATAGCGAGACGCGTGTTTAATTTTGCATGCGTTCGGCTTTCTGCCTCTCCCTTCTCTCTATCCTGCTTTATCTGTCTTTAGTTACGCCGTGTATAAAATGGAATGAATGAAATATTAAAATTAGGTCATTGTTCAGCTTGCGTATCTCAAATGTTTTTCCAAGAAATACAGCACACGTTTCATTGAAGAAAGCGGGTAATAATACAGTAGGCTTTTACTATCAACGTGAAAGCGTTACAATTTGCAGACGAAGCAGAAAACAAGGGGGATTTCGAGTACATTCCTTGTGACAGCACTGTTATTTTACCATTGCTCTTTTCTTTATTAGAATTTATTTGTTAAGCTTTACATTTACCTTTTAATTTATATATGTGGATTAGAATATTCCACGACATAGACAAGAAATTGAGAGATGAACAAGCAGGTTTTCGACAAAACAGATCATGTACAGACCAGATAGCCACTTTGAGAATAATAGTTGAACAAAGTCTGGAATGGAATTCACCACTATACATCGGATTTGTGGACTACGAAAAAGCATTTGACAGTGTGGACAGAGAATCACTTTGGAAATTGATGAGGCATTATGGAGTTCCCCTGAAGATCATTAATTTAATAAAGAAAACCTATGAAGACATGACGTGCAGAGTTCTTCATGAAGGACAGCTTACAGAACCATTTGGGATAAGAACAGGAGTGCGACAGGGATGCCTCTTGTCTCCATTTCTTTTCTTGCTGGCAATAGATTGGGTTATGAGATCATCGACAACACACAACAGAAATGGAATCCAGTGGACTCTGACTAAGCAGTTGGATGATCTGGATTTTGCTGATGACTTGGCTCTCCTGTCCCATAACCGTAATCAGATGCAGGACAAATTGAAAACACTCGATGAGAGGTCACAGCAATTGGGTCTGAAAATACACAGGGAAAAGACAAAAATAATGCGAATAAATGCAGGTAATGAAAACAGGGTTGAACTTGAAGAAACACCAATACAAGATGTAGAATCATACACATATCTTGGCAGTAATATAGACAAAGTTGGAGGGACAGACAGCGATATCAAAATAAGAATACAAAAGGCAAGAGGAGCTTTCATTGCATTGGGAAATATATGGAGATCAAGAGAAATAGGATCCAACACGAAAATAAGAATCTTCAACTCAAATGTGAAGTCAGTCCTATTGTATGGCTCGGAGACATGGAGAACAACAAAGACAACAACCAAAAAGCTACAGACTTTCATAAATGGGTGCTTGCGTAGAATAGAGGGATAAAATGGTATGACAAGGTTACCAATGTGGAACTGATGACAAGAACTGGACAAGTGCCAGTGCAACAAGAGATGAGAAGAAGACGATGGCGATGGATAGGACACACACTGAGGAAACCTGTTGATAGCATTACAAGGCAGTCCTTGTTCTGGAACCCCCAGGGCAAGAGAGGCAGAGGAAGACCAAGAAGTACGTGGAGAAGAGAGTGGGAAACAGAGGTGAAAAGGATGAGGAGAACATGGAAAGAACTTGAGATGATGGCACGTGACAGGAGGACTTGGCATGTGTTTGTTGAAGGCCTATGCTCCTTTGGGAGTGGAGGGTTATGAATGAATTATGGCCTTGTAATAAATCGGCTTGAAGATAACGTGATCAAAAGGCACTAAACCACATAGACAATATGACTGCCCAGATGGGGCCAGCGCCTAGAACGACAGACCTCAAGATTGCGCTGTCACATATTCCCCGCCTGATTTTGTTGTCGTCCCGACAACTACACAAAATCAGGCGCTTCAGTCGTATTCTCCAAATCTGGAGGATCACCTTTTCCTTCACTTCGTCTCAGGTCATTGCTGGTTACTCTAATGCTCGGACTCGCTCTGTCCATTCGTTGGATGATATATGGACCCCCTGTCATTGTGGGAGCACGAACTACAACGTACTCGTCTTCTGACCACATATCGCGAATCTCGGATCTCTCAGCGTCGTGCATTCTCTTCTTCACCAATTCTCCGACCTGTAGTGGAGTAGAACACGACAGCTTGTCACATCTCTCTTTACGGACTGCTGCAAAACTCTGCAACGGTGGCTCTGCTCTTACGTGCGCCCCTCGTAGCCTGGAAACGTGTCCTTCAACGAGTTTTAGATGAGTCTCCTCCTCTAAATGCCGACCACTTTTCCCGGCGCCCTTATGGTGACAGTTGCCACGGCCATCTCTTGGCTTGCACTGTGACGGCAATGTAGATGTGTTGGTACGCTTAGAGAGGGCGCTCTTTGATGGGCAAACCGATATCAAATGGTCCGGGGACCTACAATGGAAACATCGCTTAGGAAGCGGGCCCTTGGGACACTTGGCTGCCATGTGGTTCGAAAGGTCTCCACAGTTGAAGCATCTTATTTTCCTAGGCTTCCTTGGTGCCCTGGGTCGCCTCCTGCTACCCTTACATCCCTGGCCGCCTTTGACTTTCTTCCCTGCAATAAGCGCCTCACACTCCGGTCGACCACCAACCATCTTTATCTTTGAGCCATTCTGCTCCCCTTCTGTAACCTGACTCCCAGCCGCAGAGGGGTCTAGTTTAACGCCTGTGGACATCGATTCTGTACATGGCCTAGTTCTCTGCATCTAAAACAACGAACTGTCCTGGTACGTCTCCCCTGCTCCTGAGACATCGCATCAATTTTAGCCTCTAATTGAGCCACCTGTGCTCTCAGCCGCTCTACTTCTGCGTTTAATGCATGCGTATCTGACACAGTCTCTGTTCTTGCCACTTCAACACTGGCAACACCAGCCCCCGAAGCTGCTTCGACACTGGCAACACCAGCCCCAGAAGTGGGCTCAGTCTCCAAAAAAACCGTAGGGCATAGTCCCTCACCGACGTGAACGATGCTGTAGGCTCCTTGATGATCATTTCCTTTGCAAGCTTTCTTAGTAGGTCATCTCTCAGACAAGCAGCAAACTGGTCACGAAGAAAGGATGGCGCCAAGGGAGTGACGTTGTTCTGCTTTTGTGCCCTTACAACACTTTCAAACACCTCGTGAATGCGATGGGAGAATTCCCAAAGAGACTCCTTTGCACCTTGCCGGGTAGAGTAGAACGCGGCCATTACTTCTGGGATGCTCCGACGCTCCCCATACACCCTAAGAATGGAATGTAGCATTGCTTCTGGGTCACCGTCATCAGCCTGAATCCTCAGCTCCCTACGGACACTTGGGGTCACACTGTCAAGAATAACATCTGCCTGGTCCTCTTTACTCATCATCCCTACTCTCCAGGCAGCTCTCACCTCTCTGACATATTCCTCAGCCGTAGGACCCGTGCGCTCCCCAAAGCACCGCACTCTCTTGTGAGTAGGTACCACGATGTACTGTACTCGTTCTGGTTGACGATCCAGCCCTACTACAGGGTCATCCACCTCAGCCACATCTTCGTTATCAGTTCTACTAGCAGCACGTGTGTTGCGTGCCGCCATCTTGTTGCTAGTAGAGTTGACTAGAAATCTTGACAAACTGGATGATCCCGTCCCTTGCCTTGCACTGAACTGGGTGTTCTACTGTTTCGGCTGTTGCTGCTCTGATTGCTGAAGAGTTGCTTCACTGCGTGCTGTCTGTCAATCCTGCCGACGACGCCACTTGTGACAGGGGCGCTAGGGGGTGCCTCACACCCAAGACCCGTGCACTAAGAAAATTTATAAAGGATCGTTTGACAGGGGTTGCAATTATTGGTTGCTTGCAACCCTCTCAGCAGCAGACTTAACAATTCAAGCAATCCAAAGCCTTATGCAGATCAACATTTAATTCTACCGAACAGAACCGAACACCAAACAAACAATCCAACAAACAATCAAACGAACACCCAGTCAGTGTTCATAGACTGTCTGAAAAATAATAAATAAAACAACGTCTAAGTGAACATCAATAGCATGGATAATAACACTTACCATACAGAAAACATGCGCCCACCTGATATCATCAACTATCTCACACACTCATGCGTGTCGTCCAATGCGACTAGTATGGTGTTGTGCATGAGGCTGGCAATCGCACCGGGTAACATAGGTTGCTACCGAAACCACTACTGCAAGAGCATCTGAATGCTTCATGCTGAGACAAACCACACCGGTGGCCCCATGCTCCCTCAGGAGCGGAGGAGAGAAATATACAACTCTAAGTACGCCCACGTGCTCTCACAAACCATGTTCACATAACAATAATAATCAACTGGACATAAAATAATATTCTTCAATACATGTACAACAAATAATCTCAATAATGAGAATTAACTACTACCTCTCAACCGACCCACATCAACACTCGTTCCCGCACTCTGAACATGTCGTAAGTGACGACTGGTGCGCCTGGCCACAAACGTGTCATATGTGACCCCTGACGAGATTGGGAACTCATCACATGAAACACATTATTACAGGAACAACCACTGTAACAGCATAAAAATGCTTCTGTTGACTTGTGGTGGACACCAGCCGCATTGGTGTTTCCATGCTCCACCGGGAGCAAACAGAGAAACACCTGTCTCAACTTGCCTTACGCACCAGAAATCTAAATGACTATTCTCCCTTCTAAGTAACCACTAAAGATAAACAGTAGAATAATCAATAATCGTGAAATACACTAAATTACTCTTACATAAAGAATACAATATAATTATTCTCGACTTAAGCCAAACTGGGACTAAATACACAACGTGTCGCTCGGCATAAAATACTATAGGTTTACCACGCGGAGCGTGTTTAATCAGACTCGCTATCGCCGCCTTTTATCACCACGAGGCTACTATCTTGCGATCGTTAATCTTATCTAAATTTCCAGTGGAATAGCCTTTCTGAAGAATGAAATAATCGCTCTTAAACTCTCACATCTATCTATCTATCTATCTATCTATCTATCTATCTATCTATCTATCTATCTATCTATCTATCTATCTATCTATCTATCTATCCCATTAAACATTAAAATAGCCACATCGATATAATTTCAGAATCCTAGAAAACTAATGCTAATTTAAATTAACTCACGTGCTCAAGGCATTTACAGCTTGGCTCTTGTGTGTCTTCTTAGTCTGTTCTCACTGGGCGGCTCTCTCAAACATAGACCGGTTTCGCCGCTTGCTACCCCTTTTTATAAGCCCTGGCCTAACCACTCAATTTACTGCGCGTTACGCGGATTAATCTGCGCCACACAGATAGCACACGCGATTATTGCTCCAGAATGCATGAAAACACAGATTTACACAACTAGAGCAAAAACACAACTAATTCGTAGGCTTATTATGGCCTTGTAATAAATCGGCTTGAAGATAACGTGACCAAAAGGCACTAAACCACATAGACAATATGACTGCCCAGATGGGGCCAGCGCCTAGAACGACAGACCTCAAGATGGCGCTGTCACATTAGTTTTGAGAAAAATGCATTTTAGTCACCGAGTGTCTTGTCTTGTCTAATATGCTCCATTCTGGGGGGCTGAATGTGTTTAAAATCCTCCAGGACTATATGCTGCACATCCATCAGCTTCTTGCAGCTCCTTCTCTCACCTTTATCTTGCCTAATTTTTCTTCTTTCCGTCTACATGGTAACCCCGAAAAAAAACAACCGCCATATTGGGTTTTTCACCAATTTTCAAGAGCAAAAATCTTATGTTTACCATTGACCAAACTTTATCAAATTGCACACACATATTGTGACTGACAATTAAAACAATTTGTAACATGCTGTTTTTGATAAGTTTAAAATTCTATTTTTAATGATTTAAAAAAAAAAAACTATATTTGTATGAAAAAATATTTTTTTAAATATTTTTTTAAAATTTATAAAAGAAAATTACCAAAATATCAAAAATGCAGATGTGTTACTTTAAAGATATAGATGTGTACTACTCATGATTATTTTGATAAGTTTAAAATTCTATTTTTAATGATTTTAAAAAAAAAACTATATTTGTATGAAAAAATATTTTTTTAAAATTTATAAAAGAAAATTACCAAAATATCAAAAATGCAGATGTGTTACTTTAAAGATATAGATGTGTACTACTCATGATTATTTTGATAAGTTTAAAATTCTTTTTTTAATGATTTAAAAAAAAAACTATATTTGTGTGAAAAAATATTTTTTAAAATATTTTTTTTTAAATTTTAAAAGAAAATTACCAAAATATCAAAAATGCAGATGTGTTACTTTAAAGATATAGATGTGTACTACATGCATGCCAAATTTGAGACTCCTCTGTTAGATAGTTTTAGAGAGAAATCGTGCATTTTCGGCACAAATTTGAAAATCATAGCATGGGGGTAGTGCCAACAATATGCTTTTTGATACATCAAATGCATTTTTTATGTTATAAAACCTTGCTCAATCGATTCCTCGATGATTATTCAATAAAATAAGCTCAAAAGTAAAAAATCGATATTGTGTACGTAAAATCCAGTTTTCATTGTAGTGGAGCCCCTTACAATAGGGTGATAGGTGACAAGTGAGTCAAATAATAATGTAGACATATTTTTAAAAGGGTGACAGCAAAATGATAATTCGGAATTAACCCTGACCGTCACTGATGAATCTATGGTTCGTCTATGTGTATTAATTATGATCACCATTCTGCTCCCCACGGAGCATAGGCCTTCAACCAACTTATGCCATGTCATTGTGTCCCGTGCCATCAGCTCAAGCTCTGTCCGTGTTTTCTTTATACCCATAATGTCTGTCTCCAGTTCTCTTCTCCGTGCGTTCCTATGTCTCTGTGTACCACTCCTACTCTGGGGATTCTACAACAAAGAATTGCTTTTGTAACGCTATCAACTGGCTTCCTGAATGTCTGGCTTACCAGTATCGAGCTTCGTCTTCTTCTCATCTCTTGCTCCACCGGTACTTGCCTGGATCTAGTCATCACTTCCACATTAGGGGGCTTGTATGTATAATGCCGAGTGCGATTTCTAAGAGTACATTTCTGAACATTGTTGGTCCACGTAACTTCGGTCACCAATATACACAATCAAGGATGGTCAATGTAACACACATCATCCACAGCCTCTCATATATCATCATATTATTTGCCTCTTTGCTCCCTATAGATCACGGCAGCCACCATTGTAGTTGGGCTCCTAGCGGAAAGCCTGCACGAATGCTTTCTTATGCTCTTGCAGCAAGGGTTTCTGTAGTACCTTGTTTTACATGATGACGTCTCCAGCTCCATATTCAACCTTATCCCATTCCAACTAACATAATTACCAATGTATGTTACGTCTGTCGGTCTCACTCAAAATAGTAACTCGCGCAAGAAAAAAAAGTGCGCAACGCACTGTGTACAACTTGCGCAGCGTGGGTGTTGTATAAAACAAATACTTTGGTTTTGTTTTTTATTTTTTTTTATTCTTTCACGAAATTAGTAGCGCTTGACAAAGAAAAAGTGCGTAAAAATTGGTGTGCATGAGCCCTCACCCGATTTACAAATCATGAAAACTTGAAAGTTTTTGTTAAAACCACTTATTATCAGGGAACACTCTTTGAAAACAATCCACGTACTTTCTCACGAAATGTTGTCATCAAAGAACTTTTAAATTGAATCTAAAATAACATAATTCTCGCCGTGTGTACGTTGGTCACAGCTCTGGAATACAACTCCTGGGTAAGCCTGGGTAAACCACTCATGTCTGTTGATTTTCTGTTGTCAAGTGTTCTATTTCTTTATTTCCTACGAGTGCCTGAAACATTCCTTTATATTTGTCTCATATTAATTTACTGTTTACAGGCCTCGGGTTTCCCTTCCTTATGTGTTATAAATGTTTATACAATACCAAACCTACCCTCTGTCCTGTTCTTACTGTTCTAAGTCTACTATCATTTACTGGACACAGTATTAAGGTCTTTGTCTTGTTGGACTGGCCTATACTGTATAATAGGGGAACAACAGAAGTGATTGCGTCATTAATAGGCTGAACTGCCCATGGTAAACTTCCGGTGTTATGTATTGCGGTTCGCACTAATGACCTGTCATCGAACCATCATTTTTTGGTGATGCGTAGATGGCAGGGAGGATAGTGTGGTTCGCTTGCATAGCTAGGCGGGGTTGTCGCACGGAAGGTCCAGGGTTCAAATCCTGGATAAGCCACTCATGTCTGTTATTTTTCTGTTGTCTAGTGTTCTACTTCTTTATTTCCTACAAGTGTCTGATAACATACCTTTATATTTGTCTCATATTAATTTACTGTTCATGAACAGTTTGATTACACTGTATAATGGAAAGAAACCAAAAACACTCTAAGAATGTTCTTCTTTCTGCTCATCCGGGAACGGAAACAGCAAACTATAATTAAAAACCCGCCACACCAGATATTTTATTGGTAAGAAATACCTCCTAAGGGCTTTATTCATAACATAGAACACAGCGTTTTTATAATATGAGCATTAGACATCCAGAAATGTATAAAACAATATGGCCGCACAAGAACATGATTTATTCACAAAATATACAAATTCAATAAGAGGTGTCAGCTTCTTTTTGCCGGGTAATCTTTAGAATTTACATTATTTTCAATTATTATTTATTTTTATTAAAATATGTTTGATATAAAATAAGTTATATTACTGAATAAAATTCTGGAAAATTCTACGGCTTTCTATACAAATATTTCACATTTACATAACACGCTACAAAATAAATAAGAAATTGGCCTTCATACTTATTTTTGGCATATGTTTTTTGAAAATGTCTCTAGAGCCTTGATTATGTTTTAATCTTCCCGTGCACCTGCCATACCCTCGCGCCGCAAAGTGTGGTGCGACACTTCGTTTTGGGAACAACTGCGGCACTTCAACTGCCACAGGCAGTGTAATAATTGTTGTTATACTGGTAACATTACATCAATCAGTCGGGCGCACGAGGCGTCAACGATGTATGGGTGACAGGGCAGTGTTCCTTTGTTGTTCTTAGAGTTTCCCCTTTTATAACTGTCACGACATTCCCTCCTCTGCTTTGCAGTAGGTGTGGTGGATTTTGATGTTATGAAATGTTGTTAGGTATTATTATTGTAATAAATGAGATTAGCTATGAAGGTCCCTGAATTTACCCAATCGTATTGTGAACTTTTCAGGGTACCTTTCCGCTACCACCCCTTTTATCTCATTCAAAATGTATTTATATTATTATATTAAATGACTTCGTGTTGTGTCTAGGGTTATGAAGATAGAGTATAATGTGTGATAACTAACAAACACACAAACAAATAGTTTATTATTCACAACAGAACACAGTACTACCACAATAACATACAAACGACACTTTAAAAGGCTATCTTATTTAAGACCGTGTTTGAAAGTTGTGTAAAGATAATTTTTACAATTTTATTATCCTGATTCTGATTTATGTTGAATCAGGACTGACAATTTAAAAGTGAAATCAAAATCCTGATTATTTTTTTTCTGATTTATGTTGAATCAGGACTGACATATTTTTAGGAATTTGTCACTTGTGAAATCAAAAGTATTCACGGTCACTTTTTATATTTCATTCTGGTAGTTGAGCTCTCAGGTGCCGAACGAGAACTTATCTTGGCAGTAGAATATAGGTTGAACTTTTCCTCTGCTCGCTTGACAATCTGTTCCCTGTTTGATAGGCAATGGCCACTAGCATGGGCTCGCAGTAAACAGGCAGAGTCCTGAATCAATCAGTTTTCAAGCGTTTGGTACCACATTAACGTCAGTACCCAGGACCTCACAATTTTGTTCAATGAAATACACAGAGACGATGACTGACACAGTTTCGATCTGTTTTGTTGTCCAGGCTGCCCAGAAATTGTATTTGTAAGCAAAGCCTGATCTCATCTATCGCTGGTAGAATTTTTTCTAGTAATGGCGTCCCCCCTAACGCTCTAGCCTATCTGTCATCTACTTTTTTCCCCAAAAATATGCGATCCAATCTAAGCAGATATGACCTTACCTGACAGTATCTCTGATCTCTTTGTATGGTTTTATCAATAGTTGATTAGTTAATGGACTATTTATATAACTAATAACATATTCTTGGTCAGCAAGTCTTCAGGTACCCGAATATACGATTTTTAATGGGCTATGTGGTTTGGTTCAAAATTCTATCTTTTTCTCTATGTTAGTTGTTTATTTTTAAACTACCTCTCTTTCACTCTTTTTCCATGTACTTCAAGCTAAATACGAGAGCTTAGGTCATTCATAATAAGAGCTAAACATGTTTCCATGACCGTAGTTTATACATTTCTAACTTTTTCATCGTATTGGGGAACCCCTAAGGCAAGGCTTGCCACTGTGCTACAGTTGGCTTTTAGTTTAAAATCAATGCGAAACGAATTAGCATTTCATCTATCCTTGCCCCTCCTCGTTCCACAATGCATTTTAGGCAAATATTTTCTTAGAACTAGGAAAAGTGGTTGTTTATGTCAAGGACGAATTTGAAAAATTGGGTACCGTTTTGTTCGGCTATTCGTTAGCAAATAATAATCTGAAGGCGTAGGCGACACCAACCGTTCTAGCAGAAAATTCTTTTGTACTTTCTTATCTTTGCCTTTATGCCCTATACTGTTATATATTAATTTAGATATTGTATTTAGAAATCACTACACATCTCCCCCCTTTAGAACAGACGATCATATGTCAGTTCTTACTTCTAAATACACATAGATTAATTTACTATCTATGCCTGGTGACTACTCTGATGTTCGTCATACGGATGTCTGCTTAAAAAATCAGCTCCGACATTGGTTTTTCCGGGAATGTACTCTATGGTAAACTGGAATGGTTGTAGGAGCAAAGACCAACGTAATAATCTAGCATTTTCATGCCTTGCTTGTTACAGACACACGAGTGGTTTATGGTCTGTCTGGATCTTAAATGATTTTCCATAAAGATAAATCTGGAACTTTTTTATAGCCCATATGACCGCCAGACATTCTTTTTCACTTGTTGAATATTTTTGTTCTGCTGTGTTCAACTTACGGCTAGCATAAGCTACTGGGGTTAACTCCCCATCAAGTGAATTTGACCGTTGTAATAGAGCTGACCCAAACCGATATTATTAGCATCCGTTCTCACTATGAATTCTTGACTCAAGTCAGGTAATTTCAAAATAGTCCTCCTTGTGAGCTTTTCTTTCAATTCTTGGTATGCTAATTCACACTGCGCTGTCCAAATAATTCTATCAGGATTTCCTTTGCGCGTTAAATCAGTCAATGGAGCACATATGGAGTTAAAGTTTTTAATATACTTTTGGTAGAAACCACATAATGAGACAAAATATCGCACATCTTTTTTTGTTTGTGGTCTTGGTGCTTTTTTTAACTTCTCCAGGTTCTTGGGGGTCAGGGGTCATGTTTCCCTGATGTACTGTGTGTCCCAAGAATTCTAGCTCTTTACATCCAACACAGCATTTCGTCGGTCTAGCTGTCAAATTGGTCTCTCTCAGTCGATCAAACAACATATTCAGAGAGTTAATGTGTTCCTCAAATGTTTCTGTTGCTATGAGAATATCATCCATGAAGTTGGTGATGCATGGATTCTTCAGGGGATCCAGTAACTTTCTCATCATCCTCGAAAACACACTCGGTGCATTTTTCAGCCCGAATGGCAACATATTAAATTCATAATGTCCTTCCGAGGTGCTAAAGGCTAAATAAGGTTTGACTTCGAGGTTTACTGGAATCTGATAGTAGCCTTTGCTCAGATCCACTTTAGAGAAATATTTAGCTTTATTCAGCCTGGCAAACAGCTGATTTGTATCAGGTAATGGATCCACCTGACCTTCTGTGACAGCATTCAGTTTCCTGTAATCTATACACAGTCTGTGTTCTCCAGAGGGTTTTCTCAACAGAACGACACTGGAGCTGTAGGGAGATTCACTGTGCGAGATAATCCCTTCTCTCAACAGATAATCTATCTCCTCCCTTAAGCTTTTTCCTTAGCGAACGGAATCGAATAGGCTTTCATACAGATTGGTGTTGGGTCTATGAGTTTCATATCATACTCCAATAAATTTGTATGCCCCGGACGGTCCGTTAACACATCTATATGATTATTCAGAACCTGTTAAACCCTCTCCCTCTGATTTTCCGTTAAGTTTGTGCTGATTTTTACCTGTGCAGCGGTTTCACAGGGATGTAAAGGATATTCATGAGAAGTGAGTGGTTCCTTTTTCATCTCCATTGCAACAGACAAGGTCAGTAGGTGTGTCTCTTCCTGGTTTTCTCTGTCCAGATATTTCTTCAGGAGATTCACATGATAGATTTTCTCTTTCCCTTTCTTATCTATCTTATAATTTGTTCTAGACACCTTCTCTAGAACTGTATATGGACCTTGCCATCCAATTTGCAATTTATTCTAGCTGCCGGGCAGTAGAAGGAGCACCTTCTCTCCCACAGCTAATTCTCGATCCTTCGCTTTCTTATTGTAATAGGCAGCATGCTTTTTCCTGGCTTGTCTCAAATTTTCATTGGCAAGTTTCCAGCCAGTTTTAAGACGAGTGGTCAGCTCGTTTTCACATATTGATATGATGAGGTAATATTTTCTTCTGCCTTTTCATCGGTCCAGGTCCTTAACAATGCTTCCAAGGGACCTTTTATTGGCCTTCCAAATAACAATGTTGCTGGGGCCATACCGGTTGAACTATGGGGTACCTCCCGATAGGCAAACAAGGCGGCGGGAAGGTACTGGTCCCATGTATCTGGTTTTTCATGTGCCAACTTCCTCAGGATCGACATGAGTGTCCCGTTAAATCTTTCCACTTGGCCATTTCCTTGAGGATGATATGGGCTACAATGAAAGTGTTTGGCTTGAAAGATCCTGAATACTTCTTCTGTTAGTTTCCCCTTGAACTGAGAGCCATTATCAGTCAAGATTTGGTTGGGAAAGCCTAACCTGGTGAAGATTGTGAGTAATGCCTCTACCACATGCTTCGAATCAATTGATGACAGGGCTACCGCCTCTCCCCACATAGAACAAGTGTCCACCAGAGTCAGAATGTAACTGCTCCTCCTCTTGGTCCGAGTGAGAGGTCCCACAATGGCCACGGCAACTCTTTCAAAAGGTGTTCCCACTATGGGCATTTCCCCTAGAGTTGCTGGAGCAGTCCAATGCTTTGGAGCTACCCGTTGGCACTCTGGACAGGATTTTACATATCTCTTTATGTCTTCAGTTATTCCTGGCCAGAAATAATGACAAGCTATACGCTGTCCTGTTGCGCTGATCCCCATATGACCACTGAAGGGAATCGCATGCCCTAGTTCCAACACTTTAGTCCTATATGAATTGGGAAGGACCAGCTGTCCGTGACCATTGGATCCATTTCCAGCCTTCCTATATATCAATTTGTTCTTCATATAGAAGTCTCCCTTGCCTGGAGGTGTATGACATTTGGGCAATTTCTTAAAACAAGGCTTGAGGGTCTTATCCTCCGCCTGTGCCTTCCTCATCTCATCTGGATGGGTATTTATCGGATTATCCTCCTCCTTTTTAGACTTTGATCTGGTCTGCACTGTTGCCATGGTCACAGGTCTCTTGGGATTCCACAAGAAGACATATCTACACCCCAATATCAGAGGGTAGATTGGTTCATTTATCACTGCTGCTTTTATGATTCCTTCCACATATCGCGTTTTCACATTTATCCTGGCGACGGGAAGTGTCATGGTCGCTACGTCCTTGGTTGCAGTTTGAATCTCCACTGTTTCTGTGGTGTATTGATCTGTCTGCACCAGGTGAGAACTCACAACTGAATCATAATCTAATCCAGTATCATACAAACACCTTATGGTGACACCATTGCATGTTACATCTTCACACACTGGGGGGTGGTAAGGTTCCTGTTGTTCAGTAGGGTTGACCTTTTCTCCCTTTCTCCCCCTTTTCATTGCAGCGAAAGTAGGAGTTTTCCTTCTACAATTTTCAGTGTTATGGTTGTCCATCCGACAATTTTTACAATACTTCTTTCCTTGGTTAAAAGGTTTTCTTTCATCATATTTCCTTTCATTGAATTGTGAGGTTTTATGTTTATAGTCATTGCGTGGCCTATTAAAATATTGCTTACCTTTGTTCTGGTCTCTATGGTCAAACTTATTAAAGTTTTGAGGTGCCTTAAAATTGTCTACCTGTTTCTTTTTATTACCAACTACCTCTGCCTGGGCTGTCTGATACCTCTCAGCGACATTGAGTAACTCACCCAACCTCTCTGCACCTTGTTCCATGAGAAACTTTCTCAGGTCTGGAGCCATGGACTCTCTTAGCTGCTAAATAAGGATCATCTCCTTAAAATCTTGGGTTTTCCCCAGAGCAGTCCATTTCTCCAAGTAGGTCTCTAACCGTGCAGAGAACTGATGATAAGTCTCACCCGACAGTAGTTTGGCATTCCTAAATTTTTTTCTATAAAATTCTCCGTTCTTTTCGTATCTTAATAAAAGAGCCTGCTTTAGCATGTCATAATTGTCTTGGTCATCTCTGCTCATCTTGGCAAAAACTTCATAAGCCGTTCCTCTAAGCCCTTGGGATAACTTGAGGCTCCACCTCTCTCTCTCTAACCCATATGTAGTAGCTAAAAGTTCAAATCTACTTAAGTACCCTTCGATGTCACCTTCTTTCTCAACAAAATGATCTACATGAAAACCCATAGATGAGGTTGAGGCTCCCTGACTAGCAGTGGCATCTGAGGTAAAGGGGCTGGCACCATTTTCAGGAGCATGGCCTTGAAATTCTAACTCCCTTAGTCGTATCTCATGCTCCCTCTGCAACCTCTTATCTTCTGCTTCCCTCTCGGCAGTCAATCTCTTTTCTTCTGTCTCCCTTTGCAGTCGTTTTTCTTCTGCCTCCCTTTGCAGTCGTTTTTCTTCTGCCTCTAATTTTTTCTCCTCAAATTGGAGCCTTTTAATCTCTGCCTCCCTATCTGCCTCCAATGCCCTAGCCTCCTTGTCAGCCTCAATCTGTAACCTCTTAATTTCTTTGTCAGCCCCAATTTGTAACCTCTTCTCTTCAGCTATCTTCTTATCTTCCCTTTCAATATACTTGTCGCATTCTGAAGTTACATATTAAATCAAAGCTTGACCCTCCATGTTCATTTCTTTCGCAGTCTGCACAGCAGCAGATCGAAACTT
Source organism: Oreohelix idahoensis (assembly GCA_024509875.1). Classification (NCBI taxonomy): domain Eukaryota; kingdom Metazoa; phylum Mollusca; class Gastropoda; order Stylommatophora; family Oreohelicidae; genus Oreohelix; species Oreohelix idahoensis. The sequence goes on along the minus strand of JAMPIV010009200.1, from coordinate 206,268 downwards.
TGCCAGATCAGCCATTTGTACTATGCAACCTTTAAAATTTCCAACTATACAAATCTCTAATTATGGCTAATAATTTCTAATGATAACCAAGAACAACCACAGGCACTGATAGCTCAACTACTATTCAATTTCTCCAAAAGGAAAGCTTTTAGTTTTATACTCTCTGAGATTCCTAATATACTTGATAATATTTTAAGAATTTAAAATCCCAGAATCAAACTACCCAATATAGCTGGTGTTATGAGAAATTCAATCCACAGGAGCGAGACCCCAATATATGTGGTGGATTTTGATGTTATGAAATGTTGTTAGGTATTATTATTGTAATAAATTAGATTAGCTATGAAGGTCCCTGAATTTACCCAATCGTATTGTGAACTTTTCAGGGTACCTTTCCGCTACCACCCCTTTTATCTCATTCAAAATGTATTTATATTATTATATTAAATGACTTCGTGTTGTGTCTAGGGTTATGAAGATAGAGTATAATGTGTGATAACTAACAAACATACAAACAAATAGTTTATTATTCACAACAGCACACAGTACTACCACAATAACATACAAACGACACTTTAAAAGGCTATCTTATTTAAGACCGTGTTTGAAAGTTGTGTAAAGATAATTTTTACAATTTTATTTTCCTGATTCTGATTTATGTTGAATCAGGACTGACAATTTAAAAGTGAAATCAAAATAATCATTTACATCAGTCAAATAGCACAATAGATCCTCTGTCCATACACAAAATATTTTTCTAATATACGTCTGTAGTGCTCTCCTACTTTAAGGTAATACTGGTAGTACCACTAGGTTGTTGTTTGAAATCATATCCTTTTAGGAATGTCTGTTTCTATTTGTCACTTGTGGAACTATTAATTATTTGTCCCAGTTTATTCACGGTCACTTTTTATATTTCTTCTTTAATTCTGGTAGTTGAGCTCTCAGGTGCCGAACGAGAACTTATCTTGGCAGTAGAATATAGGTTGAACTTTTCCTCTGCTCGCTTGACAATCTGTTCCCTGTTTGATAGGCAATGGCCACTAGCATGGGCTCGCAGTAAACAGGCAGAGTCCTGAATCAATCTGTTTTCAAGCGTTTGGTACCACATTAACGTCAGTACCCAGGACCTCACAATTTTGTTCAATGAAATACACAGAGACGATGACTGACACAGTTTCGATCTGTTTTGTTGTCCAGGCTGCCCAGAAATTATATTTGTAAGCACAGCCTGATCTCATCTATCGCTGGTAGAATTTTTTCTAGTAATGGCGTCCCCCCTAACGCTTGTTCTGACAATATCGACTCAGTTGGCCAATCACTTTTAATATTACAAGGGTAAACAGTCTTTCTAAAAATATCATTCAAACTTTTCTACGTTACTAGGCTATTTATGTTTATTCAAAGGTCAGCCAATAATATTTCGTCTCACTTCAAATGCCACCCAATCAGATTCACTGTACCATCCTAGCCTATCTGTCACCTACTTTTTTCCCCAAAAAATATGCGATCCAATCTAAGCAGATATGACTTGACCTGACAGTATCTCTGATCTCTATGTATGGTTTTATCAATAGTTGATTAGTTAAGGGACTATTTATATAACTAATAACATATTCTTGGTCAGCAAGTCTTCAGGTACCCGAATATACGATTTTTAATGGGCTATGTGGTTTGGTTCAAAATTCTATCTTTTTCTCTATGTTAGTTGTTTATTTTTAAACTACCTCTCGTTCACTCTTTTTCCATGTACTTTCAAGCTAAATACGAGAGCTTAGGTCATTCATAATAAGAGCTAAACATGTTTCCATGACCGTAGTTTATACATTTCTAACTTTTTCATCGTATTGGGGAACCCCTAAGGCAAGGCTTGCCACTGTGCTACAGTTGGCTTTTAGTTTAAAATCAATGCGAAACGAATTAGCATTTCATCTATCCTTGCCCCTCCTCGTTCCACAATGCATTTTAGGCAAATATTTTCTTAGAACTAGGAAAAGTGGTTGTTTATGTCAAGGACGAATTTGAAAAATTGGGTACCGTTTTGTTCGGCTATTCGTTAGCAAATAATAATCTGAAGGCGTAGGCGACACCAACCGTTCTAGCAGAAAATTATTTTGTACTTTCTTATCTTTGCCTTTATGCCCTATACTGTTATATATTAATTTAGATATTGTATTTAGAAATCACTACAGTAGTGTTCCAACAATGGCCAAAACTCAAGAGTATCTAATATGAGCCTTCAAAGGTGTTTACCTTCGCACAAGATTACTCTTGGTAGAGTTGTAGATAGAAGGATAATGATGCTTCTATCTCAAGGGAGGTTTCATAAGATATTTCCGAAGTCAAGAACAATGCTGCAGTGGCAGGGCAATTGTTAACTTATATCGGTCCGCCGCCTTTTATGAAGAATTAAGCAATTATTAATTTCAGTTCGTTCAAGCTCCCACTTTGATTTACTCAGTGGAATTTTTATTATTATGGTATAGCTCTGTTTAGAGTGTATGTAGCAAATTGACAGACAAACATGCAGTAAATTCAAAATGATTAAATCAACGTTAAATTTGTATATGTACACATATCAGATTTAATAGTCATTTAGTTTTTAACAAGGTTTTAAAGAAATGAATAATTATTTATAAAAATAAATGTATCATCACTGTTGTGATGGGATGGAAATGTGTAAAAGAGGTCACTTGGCAGCTTTTATGTGTTACTTAGCTGTCAGTGACGGTTATGCTCCTTCTGATGGTTTGGTTGGTAGACTGATCACGCTTGTCGCTGGTCAAGGTTGTAGGGCGCAGCACGTTCCCAGAAGTGTCAGGGAGTGTCTACGAAGTTGGTCCCTCGTCTTAAAGCTCATGCCACTTTTCCATTCTTGTTCCAACAACTATGGTAAAAGAATATAAAACAAAACGCTCTCCTGGGTATTGCGTTTTCCGACATATAGTTATGGGTCCCTTTCTCCTATTCCACCCCATCCCATCTACCTCAGAATATACCCTCGATGAGAAATAAGCTTAATCCCTCGAGAGAAAACTTTCTTTACATTTAAATTGAATAGCTTTATACTTACTTTACATTCAAATGAAAAGGTTAATAGTAAAGATAGAATATGTTTACGTCAACATCTATACTGATTTAAAAGTGTTCACAATATAGATGGAATATGTTTTTCATCTACATCTACACAGGTTGAAAAGCTGTTAAACTTTCGTTAATTTTAAAGTGAATATGTTTACATAGACATTTACACTGGTTTGAAATTGTGAATATTATAATTAGAATGTACATCATTTATTTCACCTTTCCCTCCCTGCTCCATATGGAACTTGGGACTACCTATGCTTTTAGTTCTCTTTAAAAAACTAGCAATAAAGCAGTCACCAGCCCTTGCAGTGGTGGTTCATAATATCAGCATTCTATATGATGAAGTTGCCAGCCTCAAATGACTTGGACATCCACTCTCAATTTTCACATATTAATTTTCACATGGCAATCAATATATACATATTAGTTCACATATAAGAAATGAAAAATATAGAATGTAAAATGCACAACTTACGTCAGCCTTGGTTCACAGACTGTTTGCTCAGAGAAGTAGGTTTAAGGCACTGGCACCTTTTCTTCACATGTCTTGTGGGTCGTTATGTTAGCACTAAACTCCCATTATGACTCCGTGTTTCAGTTTCCTCAGATGCCGGGCTTCCTTGTTAAAATTGTTTTCCTGGGCTTTTTAAGTCCTTCAAGATGTTCCACAAAGTCCGGCCTGATAAAGAGAATTCTGAACTCTAACTTCTGGCAGTCTGGTTTTGTCTTTGCAAGCGATCCTCACAATGAATTTTCACAGTGTCTTAAAACTGTTATATGGCCCTTCTTCTCCCGCATTTTGTTTGTTACGAAGCTAAGAAAGCTCCAATCGTTTTAAACATGCGTGTATTGTTTGGTAATTTCAAAATTATTTCCGCCTGAAATAATATAGGTCACGTCTCCCATATATGGAATTAAAACATACGATACCTTATATGCAAACTCACAAACACATCTGTAAAGTCATTCAACAATATGTATCAGATGTAACAGCTTACTGTTCTTCTTTGCCACAAGGTGTGCGGGAAACGATGATGTCATACATGTCTGACCAAAATGTGTTGCACAGACGGGTAATCCCGTTATCTGTCGCTTGAGCCCACAAAATCCGTCTCTTTACCATCTTGGCAAAGAACGCACGCTGGCCTTATCGGCGATTAAACAAATACGCTGGGCGATTTGAGTGTTTCACTGTAGTCTGATGTCGGCCACACCCCGGGATTAACCAACATGGTTGTCGATTAATTATTATCTCAGCCGTTCCTTGCAAAGCAGGGAGAAATGGGTAACCAAACAGACAGGACGACTTATCAGTGAGAGGAGTGTAAGAATGTTGAAAATACAAAATATCTGCTACATAGCAGAGAAAGAAAGAGGTGCCGACCATGGAAAAGCACGTAAATAGTCAGTTCAACAAATTTCCAGGTGTCATGAAATATTCTAATCCACATATATAAATTATTAGGTAAATATGAAGCCTAACAAATAAAATTAATAAAGAGAAGAGCAATGGTAAAATAACAGTGCTGTCACAAAGAATGTACTCGAAATCCCCCTTGTTTTCTGCTTCGTCTGCAAATTGTAACGCTTTCACGTTGATATCTTCGAAACAGGAGGTAGAAAATACATATTTTGAACGCAGCCACGTAGCTCTTTTAAAGTGGGAAAATTGGGTTCCTTAGGGCTTGCTGACAAATAATATGTAAAACGTTACGCAAATAGTCCAGGAATTAATAAATTATACCCAGAATAAAATATTGGGGGTGCCTGACAGCCTAAAATCATTTCTGCTCATAAGATTTTTTTTATAACGTGTTTGAAAAAACCTTACGTTACATAAATAGCCTACCATGTAAACTCCAAATTGATTGGAGCGCAACAAATGAAAGCCTAACCACGATTGGTCGAACTATAAATACTATCTTTCGTTGTTAGGGGAAACGGGAAAAGGTAACATTTTTTCAAACACTTGTCGAAACGGGGATCATTGGTCAGACTCGCTGATATACACACTTGGGAGCGTTAGTTCGAAACCACTTGTTTAAAATAGCTTGATAAAGCATCAGTGCGTTGAAGCCAGCATATATTTGGCTAAATAAAAGCCTGGAAGATAAGCAGATGGGAATTTGTGCCAGTTTGTGCCAGAATTCATTGCTAATCAACGTATCTGTGTTTATTCGTATGAATTGTGGTAAGCTTGAACCATTCAATATCTTTTAATGAAAATTGAATGTGAATTGTTGATTTATGCCTGTCTATATATGTGTAGTTCAGTGGCAAATGTGAGGTAAAGCCTGTAATGCTCCAGCCTGAACAGAGGGTGTCGGAGGGTAGTAAAACGGCATGGAATGGCCAAATAGTACACTGACACCTGGATGATTGATTAGACAGAAATAATGCTGGAAGTGCAGAGGCGTAGTGACCATTAAGGATGGTAATGCTGGTATAAAGTATTTCAGATGAAGCTGACTGTTGGCCTAACGCTCTGAACGCAATGTTTGTGATGTATTGTGATCAGTGTAAAAAGAAAATATAAATTAGTTATGAAGTAGAAGGTACATCCTTCTTGATTTCAGGGACAGTGGTCTTGATGGTACTGAGCAGCACCTAGTCAGAGCTTTGCTGAATCCAGTGTCGGACAGCATACTCCTTGGTCCTTTTAGCTATCAGTGAGGTGTCTCCAGAGCCCAGAGGAGAATTCGAGCAGAGGAGTCCTTTCCTGCCGCCATCACGCCAGATAAGCTAACTTGGCCAGCTGAGCTCAACATTATGTCCCCTCATCTTGAACTGACTTTGTAAAATTAACATTAATAGGGGAATTTACTTGTCTTAAAATCAGGAACTGTGAACATCTCCAATACTAGTCCCTAAAGACAAACTATTGAAGTCATGATGACAAATACCAACAGAGCTTGAACAAAACAAACCAGTATTACCTCATTTTACTACTACACAACTGACACACATAGAACATTTGTAATAATATATGTCACTACAATATTCATATTAAATACATTCTGTACATAACTTGTAATTTAAATTGATTGTGATTCCTGGTTCCCTTGTAGTTGAATCAGGACACATATTCATTCATGCCAGTAATGAATACATATTGTTATTTGAAAGTTTATCAGTGACTCTTTTAAGATATCTTTGTAGAGTGTTATATGTATGTGAATGTCACAGTGTTGTCAAGAGTAGTGGATTAAATTAAATTGTTTATCTGTCTGTTGTTGTGACTTACACTTCATCATACACATACCCTAGACACATAACGTAGCATCACACTATTCCAGAATAATTCTGACTGAGATATATAGATATGTGGTAGCAAGTAAGGTTATCTATAATACACTACTCTTAATAGATATAGATACCTTCACAGCTGATCTCAGTCAGTACACTAAGTTCCCTATAAGTATTTATAACATCCCACTTCACCACACCAGGATACGGCCGTAGTGAAGTAGAGATAGACCCAAAAATAATCATGTGACAATAACTGACCTTCGTGTAAATTATGTGACGGTTTCCTGTGTCGGAAGTCTTTTTTCCCTGCAATTACTGACATGATCTCTGCCTTATTTGTTCTCTAGTTTTTGTCCCTTGTTGTTTTGGGACGTTTCTTGTTTCGTCTAACCTGAGGGGGTTAGAGCAATTAAACAAATAAAGAGGGGAAACCCGAGGCCTGGAAACAGTAAATATTACACACATTAAGATATGATTCAGGCACTCGTGAGAAATAAAGAAGTAGAAAACTAGACAACAGAAAAACAGCAGAAGTGAGTGCCTACCGGGGAATCGAACCCAGGACCTCCCGAACGGCACCACCGCCTATCTACATAGACGAATCACACTATTATCCCCGTCAACTAGCAAGCACGGCCTTGTGATGCTAGCTGATACCTTTATACTCTAATTTATTAGTGGTACTCCTTGTTTAGTCTGTTGGTAGAGTGGTTAGAGGGCTGGTCTCTCGCGGCAACATGTGCCGGGTTCGATTACCGGTATCGACACGCTTCAGTTTATCCAGCTGTAAATGGGTACCTGACTTTGCACTTGAGTTAGGGAAGGAAAAGGCAGCGAGGAAGGGAACTGGTCATGCCACCTCTGGATGTTTGACCTAGTATAGTGAAGTCTCTAACACTTCAGTCCCCTCCGGCAGTATCAGCGATGGGACTGCCTTTATCTTTTTTTTTTAAACGCCTTGTTGCGCTTGGTTCGTACCTGCTATATTTTTCTCCTCCGTTTATTGTTGGGGATTTTGCTATATCATTGTATGACTTGTGCAGAAGCCACTCATTGGAAACTTCTTGGTAATAAGGCAAATTTGTCTTCATGTTCCTTGACTATAGGGTGCCCTGACGTTTTAGTTTAAAATGTCTCTTTTTTTTTTCTTCGGATATTTGATCATTTGGTATCCATATATTGTGAGTAAACATCCAGTTGGCAGAGTGGTTAGTGCGCTGGCCTCGCGCAGCAAGGGTGCCGGGTTTTAAAACGGTGGCGTCACGCCACAACCTACCCAGCGGTAAGTGAGTACCTGATTCTGCTCTTGAGTTAGGGGCGGAAAAGGCAGCGAGTATGGGAATTGGTCTCCGCAACCTCTCGATAGTGGTCTCGACACGTCACGTCCCTACAGCAATATCTGTTATGGGACAACCTTTACCTGTTTTAATATTGTGAGTGCTAAGAATGCAACACTTAACTTCTATGTCACCTTATCTGCCCTTGCTTTAACTCTTTTCCGTGTTCATCCAGCAACCCAGGCGATTATTCTAGTTTATGACCTTAATTCTGCAAGTATATGCAGTTTTTTACTTATGATCCTTGATTTTTTTTCTACACGAGAATTATGATGCTGTGTTGCTACAACCTATGGCATTATCGCCAGATATCGGTTCAATCGTTACCATTATTTCTGTTTAACATCAATAATAACACAGAATACATATAAAGTTAATAACGTATTGTAAAGGCTTAACAAGGGATTGCTATAATCTGTTTATATGCTTCCTGCATTAACATTTTTATATCGATCCGATCCATTGCAGCTGTTGATTCCCACCTGCCTGCTGTGGTTGCCATCGCTGATAGTGACAATCTTAATAGAGTATTATCCTCGTATGATCTACACGCTCTTGGTCTACAGACACATGTGCGACCAGATCGGCATGTACTCTTATATGCTGCCCTTTTTTGTCCTGTTGACCAGAAAGGAGTTTAGAAGAGCCTTACGATTTATATTTGACAGAAAGAAGGTTTCCACTCACTCGAGGATGCCCAACTTTATGATGGTAGCTGCCCAAACCAAGCTCAAGAAGACTACTGTCGATGCAACATCAACTGCAAAAGAAAAGAAAGTCCCCTTGACCGTTGAAGCCAGGGAGAATACTAAAAGTCTTTTACTCGCTCATGTCGTCCCACAGCGTTTGACAGACAAAGAACATACACAAAACATGATGGTTCGTATGTTTTCCAAAACAAATACTAATGCAATCTCAGAAAAAGACTCTGAGTCACTCTAAGCTCAGAAATCCCTTTTGCATACCTTATACAAACATTTCCCTGAGAATATCTTGTTCTCAACCAGTTTTAGTACATTTTTAGACATTCCTTTTCATACAGTAGTGATATTTGTGGTCCCACATAAGACACTTAGAAGTCATTATGATATTCATTGTTTCGTTAGGTTTGATTTTTGAAATGCCAATTTGCTAAATACATAAGATATTCATTCCTGTCGAGAGATCTTTATCGTTATATAGAGAATGAAAGCAGTTATTGTTATTGTTGCTATTGTTGTTCAGAATCGACGCCATTGCACTTCGAGCAAACCCATAGGCGCTCAGTCTCCCTCAGAAAATGTTTAAGTGTATGAATGCTAATTGTTCCTGTTGTGCGCTGATTGTATACACCCTCTCATACGGTCATCCCTGCTGGTCTTACTTCTTCTTCTTCTTCTTTGATCCGTAGCCGCCGACCGTCAAAGCAGTCAGTGGCCATTACGCCTAGTGGCGTCTTGTAGGGCAACAACAAATTGATTCCACTTTGCTCGGTCGGTGGCCATCCTTCGTACAGTGTCCCAACTCTCGTTCATTCTTTGCATCTCAACCTCCACAGTCCTCCGCCAGGTTGTTTTTGGTCGGCTTCTCTTTCGTTTTCCTTCAGGGGTCCAAAGCATAGCTGTTCTTGTGATGGCATCGGGGTCTCTTCTGAGGACATGGCCAACCCAACTCCAGCGTCTGCCAGCTATGATGGTGTGCATGTCCTCTTGCTTGCTCCGAGTAAGCAGATCTTGGTTGGTGATGGTATTCGGCCAAAAGATTCGGTGAATTTTTCTTCGGCATGTTGTGTGAAAAGAGGACAATTTCGACATTTCCTTCTCTGTAACTCTCCAGCATTCCGCACCATAGAGAAGCACAGAAAGCACACACCTCTGATATAATCTTAATTTTGTGCTTGTGCTGTATTGAGAGGACTTCCAGATGTTGTTTAGGCTAAAAAAGGCTGTTGCCTTATTCATTCTAATGTTGATGTCTTTGCCTACACCGCCGTCTGGTGTTACTATGCATCCTAGGTATGTGAAGGTGTCTGTACCATTTGCTGATTCCTTACTGATATGGGCTCAGGGTTGCTCACAGTGAGCGTCATGACCTCTGACTACTTTAAATTGATGTTCAAGCCCACATGCTGGCTAAACTTATTAAGTCTATCCGTTTTTTCCTGGATGTGTTGATGTGAATGTGCTAGTAGGGCGATGTCATCTGCATATTCCAGATCTTCCAATGTAGAAAATGTAGTCCATCTTATTCCTCTTGGACTGCCCTGTGTTGTCTGGCGCATCGCCCAGACTATGACTGTTAAAAATAGAGTGGTTGATAAGGGGCATCCCTGTTGCTGATCTTACGTTTGATGCCAATTTCCAACAATCTTAGCTTTGATGATTCATCGATTGCAGTTTCATTCTCTAAAAGGCGGTCATTAATTGTTCTCAGTATCTCTCTCCTTAATCCATATCCAATGCACTTTGTACGGGTGCTCTTGAAGCTAGTCTATCAGTTGTTTTGTTGCAGCGTACCCTTGCGTGACCAGGACAGAATATCCACATCAGTTCCTGAAGATTCGAGGCTTCTAGTGAGGTTGTCCATTCATGCAGGAACCATCCACTTTGGGCCATCCGAAGCATAAATTGGGAGTCTGGAACAATAATTGCCCTTGTTATCGAAATTTCAGACAACCACATTAAGGTTAAAGTAGCTGCTTCTACCTCCCTTCTCATGCAGGAAGTTGTCATCATGTAAACTCCGCTAAGTTCACCAACGATTCTACCCTTTACTCTAGCAGAAAAGCCCTACCCTAATTTCTCACCGCGAATTACATACTCATTGTATACAGTGGCATCATTATCATCCCTGTCACGGAGTGGTTCGAAGTCTTCGTCAAATGTTCAAATTCCTTACTTTTCTCTTTCTTTACATTTGCCTGTTTCTATACGAAATATTTGCGCCTGCGTTCTGTTCTATAGCTGCTTTTCAAGTCTTCACTAATAGTCCTGTTATACGATACAAAGGCTATCTTCTTGTGCAAAGGCACTAAACAGTTATTTCTTTAGGGACTTCAGTCCGATTTATTCGTTTAGTCGAAACACAGTGGTTCCCGGAGTATTATATTTCCGTGTTTAGTGGTCAGCTGAAGACGCCACGATAAATCTTCAGGCATGTCTAAACGACAGACAGGAAATAATTAACTCTAGGCGTGGGAACGAAGAACTTGTTTTAACTTTATGCGAGCAAATGATGAGTTTAGAAATCACTTGCAGATAACCGCTGATAGAGAATGCACGCTTAAAGAAGAGAGCCCTCAAGCTACAAATATCTAGTTAGATGTGCCTTGAGCATAGCGCTATTCATATACTTAAGCTGCGGATAAAATGTCCTGAGCGGTAATCAGACTTAATTAGCTAAATCTAATTCAAGGGATTTGTTAATTGATGTAAAAAATTAAATACTTAATTTGGTGTTACATTAGATTGATAGCTATTTTGCAATTATGTGTTATGAATGTTATCATTGATGTATTATAATGATGTAAGTACTGACTGCTGCCATCACAGGTGTCAATACCTTGTCGAGGTATGGCGGCTTGCGTACCCTGATTACCCCCTAGAACTATGCCAGCGGGAGTTTTACTCCTGGAAGGTTCTACCAAGCAGGACAGGTTTGTGCGGGCAGGGGTCAGACTAAAGCAGACACCCTGGTCTTCCAGGTTGGAGGTTTTAGCATAGGGCTGACACTCCTGTCTATGTAAAAAGAAACGAAGTTACGGAAACGACAACAAATGAACAAACTTTGCTGCGGGACGGACATCCGGAGTCTGAGGCTCGTATAATTGTCAGTGGTGAAAGCTGAAAGGAAGCTACTGACACGAGAATGAACGTCCTGACCGCAAAACGTGAAACAAGAATAGGATTTTGGAATGTCAGGACAATTAACGAGACGAGAAAACAGGTCACATCGGAAACGAGAAACTGTAGATTACACATTCTAGGGATAAGCGAGAGCAGATGAAGAGGGACAGGAAAAGTTAAAACGGCAACAGGAGAAACAGTACTTTACTCTAGCAGAGAGGATGGACAGCACAATGAAGGTGTAGCCATTATTCTACAGAAGGGAATAGAAAGGTTATTACTGAAATGGAAACCCATCAACAACAGACTGATAACAATAAGACTGAGAGGGAGATTCTCCAACACTACAATAATACATATAGCGAACAGTACAGTCAGCTGGACACGGAAGTTAAACGCCAAACCCGAACCAACAAAAGGAATTTCCTAGACGATCTTGCAAGACAGGCAGAAGAGGCAGCACTGAGAAATGAACGAAGCACAGTATACAAAATAACTAAATTGATCAGCGGAAAACGAGGTGCAAACAATATTACATTAGTAAGAGATAAGCAAGGAAATCTCATAACGACAGCAGAGGGCATGTCCTCCTGGTTACTTCGAATAAGTAGTTCTTGGTTGCTGATGGTGTTTGGCCAAAAGATTCGATGATTTTCCTTAGGCAGATTGTGTGGAAGGAGGACAGTTTCGACATTTCCTTCTCTGTTACTCTCCAACATTCCACACCATAGAGAAGCACAGAAAATACACAGCTCTCATACAGTCTTAATTGTTTTGTTTGTGCTGTACTGGGAAGACTTGTATGCTGTCGTGAAAATAAATTAGTTAATGAGACAGCACGTTTGCAAACTTGGCAACAAAAGCCATTTTAAATGTTCAATTAATATATATTTTATTGATGAGAGTTCTATCGTAGCTTGTAAAGATGAGTGTTATTCCAGCTGTTGACGTGGGTGTTGTAGTGTGTGAATACAAATGTGTGTAACTAAACGTATCAGATCAGTGAAATTGGTAATTTATTGGAATATCAGCACTGAATAAACCAGATATAAAAGAAAAGAACTAACAAATGAAAATGAAAGCATAAAGACAGAACTCATCTAACAATACATAATACTGAACTCTGAAGCGAAAGTACACAAGAAACGGAACTAACTGCCTAAGTATAAACATTCAGCCAGTGATTGATAATATTCACACGCTCACTCACACACGCACACACTCATACTCTCACAATCACACTCTCTCACACTCACACACACTAACACACGCTCCCTCACACACACACACAAACTCTCAGTCACACTCTCACAATCACACTCTCACACTCACACGTACACTCAAACAGAGAGAGAGAGAGAGAAATCAAGATCACGTTGGAAAAGGCGTACAGACCAGAAAAGTACAGAATGTAGAAATATTTAATAAGAAATACTTAAGATATACGGTCTGTAAACAAAAATTCATTGATGAGAAATGTTATTAAAAAGAAGCCATCACACTGAATGAAGCAGCTTTTAATTTGCAAAGAATGAAGCCCAAATGCCACAAATTTACCAGCCACTGAGTATGCTAACAATAAAACAAATAATAAAAAAAGCAACTGTAAAGAAGAATGGCTGAACATGTGGGCACAAGCTAAAACAGGAAGAAGACTCTTAAGACATCTAACAGCCTATTTAAGGAGGATGCTATCAATCATGTTGAACGAACATATCAAGCCAAAATCTTCAGATTGAGAACAGGTCATTCCACAATAAATGACCGCGGACACAGAATCGTGTTCACAAAATATAACAAAATGTAGACACTGCTCAAACCCGTTAGAGACAGTAGAACATCATCTACTATGCTCTGCACTCGAGGGAATGAGGCAACTCCTACCACACAACCCATCCATAGGGAATACACTATGGCAGCCCAAAAAAGCTTATCTGAACTGCTCAGTACCACATAATAGCGTCAAGGTCACCAAGAGTTGACGCTCAGTGACAGTGGCTCGTGTAAATGAAACATGACCAAAAACAATTTGCTTGAAGACGTAAGAAACATTCTCATCTCATCTCATCTCATAATCGGAACCTCTTCTACCCCGTGAAACGAGGTGTAGAGGGTACCCAAGTGCACAAGGCCCATGGGCGGGACATGTAATCGAAGTGACTTGGCAAACAGGTGATTAGCCCATTGTGCCCGGACTTGCCCTCATGTGTACTCATATTCGCTATAAAACCTCCGAACTATCGAGACGTCATTCCAGCCAAAATGGACAGAGCCTCATATACCCGAAGGTTTCGAGGGATGTCCTTCCTCATCTGCACAAAGGCATTTATAGAGGAACTCTCAGGACCCGTAGGTCTGAGGAAAGGAGCAAATCTGAAGACAGGCACAGCAGTCTTTGGTACTGGGAGGTCTCCACTCAGAGTGGTGTACCACACACAGTCAGTAAAGACAAAGGTCGCCTGCGGCGGAAGAAACATTCCAAGTAAGACAAAATGTTTGTGAGACGAAAACCTGCACAACTGTCACAAAACGTTTAATGCATGCACTTTTGCGCCCGTCTTTCTCTCCTTCATCGCCTTATTATTTGGCATATTGTATGCCCTTACATTTTTTTGCTCTGAGCCGCTCCCAGACATGTTTACGTTTCACCATGTGAATCGTAGCATGACAAAGCTAATTAGACAGGTCAGCGTTTATCACTTTAGTCGTCTTGCCGCCTTGAGACGATCTGTGTTGACGCAAGGTGGTACTGACCACTCCTCATAAAAATACGACATTGCAGAGTGCGGAAAGAAAGCCATATTGTTTGCCTAAGCTGCCGGTGATCCATATCTGTCCGTCTGGCGGATGCACGAAAACACAGGTGATAATACGTAATCGATTCCGCTGGCCCATCTTTGTATCAATATTACCGAAAATCTGTCTGGGGAGACAATAATGTGGGAAAGCATCTAGACAGGAAACAAGTTCACATATTTGTTTGTGAGTTTGCATAAAGATTCAATCAGAAGTAGAACTGCCTTATTAGAAAGAGGTCACGCGTTGGAATTTTAAAATTTTATATTTTAAAACACGCGGTGTATATTATGATTTATTATCCCGACCCATATCGTTCTAAAGAGCTTACCAATGGCTTGATTTGAGAGGCGGAAAAGACTTTAACTTTCATTGGCAAGTTGGTCTAAAAGTACAGTCTGGAACTTGACCTGAGAAATGGAAATACAATCTAGCGAAATCGGAGACACAGATCAGACTGCATCGCCACATCATGCTAGCAATTCACCAGAGACAAAGAGAAGGATCGGACAAAGGATTCCAACGTTATAAGTGACAGATCGAAATATTTGGGCAACTTTGAAACTTAAAAGTAAACCCGCATTTTAAAATACAAAGAATGGAAACTCTTTATACTCTAGTTGTGTACACCATTCAAAGAAGAGTTGGCCACTCGAAAAGCAGCGGCTGGGAGACTTTTTCAGGCCATAAATCGTGGATTCCTCAGCAAGAAAGAGGTTGGTAAGAAAACGAAGATGGCTGTATACCGCTCCACCTATGTCCCAGTCTTGACATATGGATGCGAGTCGTGGGCAATGACTACAACCCACAAAAGCCAGATCCAAACCTCAGAAATGAGGTATCCGAGGAAAGTGGTTGAAGTAACAAGAAGAGACATGGTCCGCAACCAGACGATCCGTCAAGGCCTAAAATCCCATCCGCTGCAGACCCAAATAGAACAGTCCCAACTAAGATGGTTTGGCCATGTCTGCAGAATGGCAGAAGATCGGCTACCACGACAAGCATGGGAAACAAAGAGCCAGGGATCCAGACCTCCAGGACGACCCAGAGTCCGCTGGGAGGACAACATTAGACAATCTTTGAAGGACCGAGGACTAGAATGGAACCAGGCCAGAAAGAAGACAGCTGATAGAATGGTCTGGCGCTCTCTCTTCCAAACCTCTACACCTCACGGTAGAAGGGGAACGACTAAGTAAGTAAGTAAGAATGGAAACTTAAAGGACCAGGACAGATTGTTTTGGCAACTTTGAAACTTAAAAGCAAACCCGCATTTTTAAATACAAAGACTGGAGACCTAAGGAATCAGATTATAAGAGGAATACTAAAATTTATCAGACCACATGATTCGAAACCATCTAACCTAAGTTGCTGTGTCCATTCTAACTGTGCCAGGAGATTGTAGATCCCATTTGGGGTAAGTTGTGAACCCATATTTTACAAATCTGAGTTTGACATGCTTTCTTGCTGAGTGGATATATATGATGCTGGCAACCTCAACATATGAAAATAGTACATTTATAAACCACTACAACAAGCGCTGGTGACTGCGGAGTCTTGACGAACTTTCAACCACAGCAACATCAGAGAACCTGACTTCTTGTGTAAACATAACTAAATTACAGCGAACGAGAACAGGAACAGCTTAGTAGAACCATCGAAACTATATTTGAATAATTATCATCATCGTCCTCGTGTTTCTATGTACTTCTTACGTAGCATGTAGCCATCACTGAGGCTTGTCCACTTATATGAACACTGCATGAAGATTTCACATGCTTTTGAAGTTGTGGTTTCTGTGCCAATTTGTTGTGCGTGGCGTGGTTGCTAGCCCGATTCCACAGCCTCATATTAATCGTCTTGTGTAATATGCCTGATGGTGCAGAGAACGAACAAATACTCAAAAGAATTGAAACAACCATCAAACACGAGATAGAAGTTGACATCGCCAAACTCACAGAGCTAAAGGCAGAGAACGAACAAATACTCAAAAGAATTGAATCAGAGAGAAGGATCGTTGAGGATATCCTTACAAAAACTAGAGAACAAAACAAAGAAACGAAAGACAAAATGAAAATCGACATCGTACAGCAAATGTTACTCAATCAAGACAGAGCATTAGCAGCCAGAAACGCTAGAACAGCTACTACCAACGATAATTGAAAAAGCACTGTCACAGATACAGGAGAGCAAGAAGACAAAAGCAACAGAAACTAGTAGCGTAGAAACACACAAAACTAAACGAGCCAGATAGTTGAGGCAGGACATAAAAAACACCATGAGAGCGACACGGCACCACAAACGGACAAAGAGGAATCCAGACAGCCAGCAAGTGGTCCTTTTCAGGACCAGTCACCTCCAGGACTACGAACGAGATACCAGTGAAGACGATAACACCCTATATACCCCAATTATAACCAAATTTCAGGTTGAACAGGGTATCACAGCAACATAGTAGAAGAAAACAACAACAACAACAGCCTGATGGTGCAGTGGTTCTAATCATTCTGTGTCTCTTCAGAGAAACCACCCCCGGAACATCACGTTGCTTTGAATAAGGATGTGGTTTTACAGACAAGAGCACCCACAGTAGGGACACTGGATATGGATAAGGGAGAGATACTGACAATAATAAATGATCGCCTGTTAGAGAATGACACTGCAATAGATGAATCATCAAGGTTAAAACTGTTGGAATTTGGCATCAAACGTCTGGCTAGCAGAGATGGACGTATGAGAGGGTGCATCCGTCGTGTACGCAACCAGCAAGCTACAGGAATATTTAGCATTCTTCTTCTTCTTCTTTGTTCGTCCTGAAAAAGACGTTTGTTGCGTTGTGTCCGTTTACAGCGAAATGCAATATTTGCGCTTTTCGGTCGACACATCCGACTTCAGTATGGCATTTTTGGGACCGGGTTAGCCTTCCCCTTCGATCCCTACTCACTTAGCCAGACTGCAGTGATGCAGGACCACCACTTCGAGGTGGAGTAGGGTCTTGGTCAGCTCTAGTTCACTGACTGACGCAAGCAGTCTAGCTATGGGTCGCTAACTGCATTCCTCACTGTTAGCATTTACATTCTTCGACATATACTGAGGGAGACTGAGCACCTATGGGTTTGGCCAGAGAACAAAGGCGTCGATTATGCTCGACAATAACAATAACAAAGGATGTCTGCATAACTATAATATATCCTTGGTGCATTGATTACGGTAAATGAAATATTGTGAAAAGTGCCAGTTATGATACATTATTGAATGCAATGTTTCTTCGCGTAAACCACATCAGGCTAGTTAGTGATATGTCCTGCGGACACACTCCAACAATAAGGTCTGGCAAGACATTTTCACAATATATAAGACGGGGTGGGACAAGGATGTGAGTTGAAACCCTGTCTGTTTAACATTCACACACATATTTTATTTTAAATTTTGATGGACTGCAAACAATGGAGGGGAGAATAGCGTACAACGAAGTATTAAATGGACATGTTAAAGTTTTGTTAGCTGTAAGCGAGTCGAGATAAATAAAACTAAATTACATTAAACAGTTCTACTAAATAAATGAGGAACAGAGAACGGGCATATGACAATCACCAGTACCATTCCTGAAAAAAACTCAACGGAGATGCCAACACCCTCAACCGTTTTTGTGTGTGTGTTTGTTTTTGTGTTTAGACAAATTATCCCGTTTAACCCTTGATGGGTTATAATTAGTATATATGATGTAGTAAATTCAAGATAATAAAATCTGATTTCCGATATCTAAATATAGTATCTTTTAACCCCCTCCGCCTTTTGGCGAAGTGCGTCCCGTTCAACCTTATCGGTTATATTAGGGCGCATGTCTAAATATAAAAGAGCTTTCGGTTTAATTGTGATTTTGCTCCATAACGGACACAAGTAAAGTCTCTCACAACTGCCCTGTTGTTAACAAGGTTACATAACGGACACAAGTGAAGTCTCTCACAACTGCCCTGTTGTTAACAAGGTTACATTAAATACAGGGGTGGGAAAGCCTGGGGGTGTGAGGGCCTTAATTTTTAACTTACTTACTCATTGTGTCCCGCTGTCTGTACAGTAAATTCAACACAGGCAGTCAACCGTCATATATAAAGGCAAATAAGATAGCAGTATTGGTTGAATCCAATGTGGACGAAAGTCATTCAATCATACAGGGCATGGAAATAGGACGAGTTGCTACTTATAAGAAGGGTGCACGTGCAGTCCTTTCTCTAGAATCTTCATGACAAGAGAAGCAGAGCCCGACCAAGGAACTCATTTAAAAGAGGAGCTAGAGAAAGAACTACAAATGACAAGGAAGACATAGATAGACAATAAGATAGAGGCATGCGACAGAAGGGCTTGCCATGTGTTTATTGAAGGCCAATGCTCCATATATATATATATATAAGGGGCTAGACATAAGTCTTTGGCCTGACCATGAAGGAGTCACAGGAGGAAGATGAAACTTGGCACATTTAAAGTTCATCATATTTGCACTGAATGTGTGAAGTACGCGTTTGTTTCTTCAATGGGTTTTCCCGCTACGGTGCACGGCGCAATGTACCCTATTGACCGGATCTGCTGCTCCAAAGATTTGACAAAACAATGGAAAAGAAGGAGGCCAGAGCTGTGATAAAATTTCTGATGGTTCAGGGAAAAACACCTACAGAAATACACAGGGAGATGGAACTAGTGTTTCGTGATTCTTGTCCTTCATATACTTCGGTAAAAAAAACTGGTGTCAACTGTTTGAGTGAGGCCGCTCAAATGTTGCGGATCTGCCAAGATCTGGTAGACCAGCCTCAGAGTGCAACGATGAAAATGCAACAAGAGTGAAGAAAATCATTAACCAGGATCGAAAAATGACAATTGTCGAGATAGCTAGTAGAGTAAAACTGAATGAAAGTTCAGTTTATAGAATTATACACAACAGACTGAACATGAGAAAAGTGTGTGCACGCTTGGTTCCGCGACTGTTGACTCGTGAACAGAAGCAAACGAGGGTAAATTGCTGTCAACAGTTGCTCAAAAAGTGTCAGTCAAAAAAATTTTGGAGACCATGGTGACAGTAGATGAGAATTGGGTACACCATTATGACCCCAAATCCAAAATTGCCAGCATGCAATGGAAAACCACGGGCTCCCCAACACGTGTCAAGCCGAGAGCGCAGAAATCTGCAGGAGAAGTGATGCTGACTGTTTTTTGGGACACCAAAGGTGTCCTGTTGAAAGATTATCTGCCTCGTGGCAACACAGTTAATGGACAGTACTATTCAGATCTTCTCACCAAACTAAGAAAGATTGTGACCAGGAAACGAGGGATAACGCGCACTCAAAATCTTCCTTTGCTTCAAGACAACGCGCCCTCTCACAAAGCACGGCTTGTGCAGCTAGCAGCCAACGATTTGAATATTGAAATTCTTCAGAAAGGAGTAAGACAAGGCTGTACCCTTTCCCCTTACCTGTTTAACATTTATGCCGAGAATATCATGAGAAACGTAAGAGATGACCAAGAACACACAGAGTTTGACTCATTTAACATCGGCGGGTACCAGATCCCGGAAATCAGATATGCTGACGACACAGTCCTCCTATCGACCAACCCAAAAGGACTTGAACAATTACTTCTGTCCACCAAAAAACACAGCGAGGCCCAGAATCTATATCTAAACACCAAGAAGACCAAAGTATTGACAACAGACAAAGTAAAGACCAAACCAGAAATTGAAATTGATAACGAAGAACTGGAAAGTGTCAATGAATTCGAATACTTAGGATCAATCATTAACAGCTCTGGCGACTGTGCAGTAGAAATTAAAAGAAGACTTGCAATTGCTTCACATAAGCTAATACAGATGAAAAACCTATGGCAAGGCACAAGCAAAGAAACAAAGTTACAACTGATCAGAGCATGTATATTCCCAGTAGCAACATACGGCTGCGAGACTTGGACACTCAATAAAACAGTTGCAAAAAAGATTACATCATTCGAAATGAAATGCTACAGAAGGATGTTGAGAATACCCTGGACAGAAAAAAAGACCAACAGAGAAGTACTGCACTCACTAAACGTACAGGAACATTGGCTCCTAAATACCATCGCAATAAGGAAGCTGAAATTTTTCGGTCATATAAAAAGACATAATAGTCTGGAAAAAACAGTGATGGAAGGCATGGTCCCTGGAAAAAGGGGAAGGGGTCGACCTAGACGACGGTGGACCCAGGACATCACAGAGAGTCTGAACTTGTCTTTGGCTGATGCAGGTCGACTTGCCCAGAATCGTGATGCGTTCAGAGCAGCTGTAATGGAGACAACGTTCTGGAAAGAATATGTCACATGATGATAATTCTTCCACACCCACCATATTCTCCAGATTTGGCTCCATCAGACTTTTTCTATTCCCAAATCTTAAAAAACAGCTAAAAGGAAATCATTTTGACAGCGATGAAGAAGTTATACTGGCATGTGATGACTGGTTTAGTTTTAAAAATAGGGTGTTTTACTCCCAAGGTCTTTTCAAGGTCAAGCAGAGATGGCAGAAGTGTGTCAATTCACATGGTGGCTATATTGAAAAGTAATAAACACTATACAAAATTTCTGCTCTCTGTGACATGTCCTTCATGGTCAGGCCCAAGACTTATGTCAAGCCCCTTGTGTATATATATATATATATATATATATATATATATATATATACATCTCTATATATATATATATATATATATATATATATATATATATATATATATATATATATATACACACACACATACACCCTTGTTCACAAAGTTCCGGGACCCATTTTTTATCCGGAAAAGCGTTATAAGGAGCTAGGTGATATTGACACAGTGCACGTGTCAACCACGTGCCACTATATGTACCAAACCTGAAGTTTGTAATTTCGCGCATGCGCTGTGTGGCAGCGTATAAGCTGATGTGACCTAGTAGTGCTCGTCGCGTTTCAAAAATGGACGGCAAAATTCAACAACGTGTGTGCATTGATTTCTGCTTTCGTCTAGGAAAAACTGGTTCCGAAACTCTCGAAATGGTGCACACAGCTTTCGGAGAGTCCGATTTAAGTAGATCTAAAACATTTGAGTGTTATTCCCGTTTCAAAAGTGAACTCCGATCCTTTGAAGATGGCCCCCGTCAAGGGAGACCCTCCACCTCCCACACCGACAAGTTCGTAGCGTGTGTGCAAGAAATGATACGCGCTGACGAACGTCTGACTATCAGAGAGGTTGCTGATGATTTTGTAATATCAATTGGTACGTGCCATAAAATCGTAACTGAAGATTTGCACATGAGACGGGTGTCAGCGAAACTCGTGCCACGCCATCTGACTGAGGACCAGAAGGATGATCGGCTGTCCATTTGCACTGACCTCCTTGAGATTGCAAAAAACGACGCAAATTTCATGTCCTCGATAATAACGTGATGAAAGCTGGGTGTACAGATATGACCCGGAAACAAAGCAAATGTCCTCCCAGTGGCAAACGCAATCATCTCCTCGGCCGAAGAAGGCACGACAGGTCAAGTTCAATGTCAATTATATATATATATATATATATATATATATATATATATAGATAGATAGATATATATATATATATATATATATATATATATATATATATATATACAGTAGAACTCCATTTATCCGAACCCCAATTATCCGAACATCCAATTATCCGAACACTTTTTCCAGAAAAAAAAAAAAAATCAGATGCCACAGTCAGTTAGACTAAAATTCTGAATCTTTTGATGCGGCAAACTTCAAAAGTGTGCGAAAAATTTGTAGAGAATGGGATGGCTAATGGTCGGTCGCTTACGTACAGGAAGTCAGTTAGATCATAAAGTCAGTTAATATCTGGTTTACCAATCCAGTGTACGTGTGCGTTCTAGGTAGAACACTGGCTAAACAGACAGTTCAACTTAAAATAATTGTGTCTGCTACTACAGCAGAATAATTTTGGTGCACAAGTATTTCTCTGTGCGATATGGCATCTTCCAGTAGGCCCAAAGCATATAAAAGGAACCGCAATGTTTTGTCAATTGAAACGAAAACAGAAATTATCAAGAGACTAGGACAAGGTGAAACTGTGTCTTCACTTGCGAGGATTTTCAATGTTGGGAAAGCTACCGTCTCTGACATCAAAAGTAACAAGGATAAAATTATGAGTTTTGCATCGAAATTTGATAGTGAAAATGGGTCGAAAAAACGTAAAACCATGAGAAATGCGAAAGATGTGAAATTGGAAGAGGCTTTTTATATATGGTTTGTGCAAAGAAGAAGCAAAGGGGAACCTATCTCTGGTTCTCTGTTGTGTGAAAAGGCACTTCAGTTCAACAATCAACTTGACGGTCCTCCTGACATTAAGGCTAGCCAGGGATGGTTAAGAAACTTTAAATCTCGTCATGGCATACGAGAATTGGAGATTCAAGGGGAATCTTTATCTAGCGATGCAACTGCCGCTAAAAATTTTAAAGAAACATTCTTGGCTTTTTTGGAAGAAGAAGGTTATTCACTCGATGATGTGTATAATGCCGATGAGACTGGCTTATACTGGAAATCATTGCCTCAAATATCACTTGCATCTCAGCGCGAAGCAGCTGCCCCTGGGTTTAAAAAGTGCAAAGAGAGAGTAACAATTTTGGTAGCCGCGAATGCCAGTGGAAGTCATCGTTTACCGGTGCTAATGATCGGCAAAGCCAAAAAACCACGTTGTTTAAAGAATGTGACATGTCTCCCATTGTGTTACAAAGCACAGAAGAGTGCTTGGATGAATAGTGAAATATTTCTTGATTGGTATACAAATCAGTTCATCCCAAATGTGAAGAGGTTGAGAGAACAAGAAAAGAAAAATGGAAAAGTAATTCTTCTACTGGACAATGCACCATCTCATCCAGAGACGGATACATTGAATGCAGTTGATGCAAATTTTAAAGTAATTTTTCTGCCTCCCAATGTAACAGCACTGATTCAAACAATGAATCAGGGTGTTATAGCAAAGCTTAAAAATATGTACAAGAAGGAAGTCCTGCGTCGTTTATTGTTGGCTGAAGATGAAGAAAGTGTGGTGGCGTTTTCCAAAAAGCTTAATCTCAAAGACTGCTGCTATATGTTAGCTGATGCTTGGACCACCCTGTCACAAGATAATCTCAACAAGGCTTGGAGTAGATTGCTTGGGAAAAAAGGAGGAAATGAAACTACTTCAGTGGACACAAATGATGATTGTATAAATGAAGTTGTGGAACTGTTTCAAGCAATGCCCGGATTTTCGGACTGTGACAAAAATGATGCACACATGTGGCTAGAAGATGATAATGATTCTGGTTTTCAGTTTTTGAATGACGAAGAAATTTTGTCTTTTGTGCAAGAAGAAAACCAAATACACGTAGTGACCGATGATGAAGACTCCTCACAAGTACATGATGTACTTGTAGATTATGAAGAAAAACCAAAACGTCGACCAAGTCTTGAAGAGGCCTTTATAGCACTAGAAACAGCGATGACTTGGTACGAGCAAGAAGATGACAGCTGTCCTACACAGCTTCTGCTGTTGAAGAGAATGCGGGACTTAGCAGCCAAAAGGAGACTATCCAGTTTGTTGCAAAAGAGGATTCCTCATTATTTTAAATAGTGGGCTACATCTGTGCAAGTACGTGTATACGTAAGTTGCGCCTGGTTTTGAATCGTTTGTAATGTTATTTTGAAAACATTTCTCTTTCTTAACAAAAATAATTAATACAAGTAGTACATGCACTGCAGTGTAATAAAAGATTTTGGTGATACAGTGATCTAATACAGTGTGGGTATTATTATTACAGTACACGTAAATATGTTTTATAGTGTATTTTCCTTGTGATGGTTAATTATTTTTAGAAATATGTGTACATGTACTCGATACATTATGTAATCCAATTATCCGAACATTTGATTATCCGAACGATGCTCGGTCCCATGGGGTTCGGATAAATGGAGTTCTACTGTATATATATATATATATATTTATATTTATATTTATTTATTTATTTACTGATTGTGGGCTATGACTACAACCCATAAAAGCCAGATCCAAACCTCAGAAATGAGGTATCCGAGGAAGGTGGTTGAAGTAACAAGAAGAGAGATGGTCCGCAACCAGACGATACGTCAAGGCCTAAAATCCCACCCCCTGCAGACCCAAGTAGAACAGTCCCAACTAAGATGGTTTGGCCATGTCTGCAGAATGGGAGAAGATCGGCTACCACGACAAGCATGGGAAACAAAGAGCCAGGGATCCAGACCCCCAGGACGATCCAGAGTCTGCTTGTAGGACAACATTAGACAATCTTTGATATACCAAGGACTAGAATGGAGCCAGGCCAGGAGGAAGACAGCCGATAGGATAGTCTGGTGCTTTCTCTTCCAAACCTCTACACCTCACGGTAGAAGGGGAACGACTAAGTAAGTAAGTAAGTATTTACTGATTGATGATGTCTCTGTTATTGTTCATGATACAACCTTTTCCTTGACCAAGCTGTTTTTATTATTTGAAAAGTTCTTTATGTCTTCAAAGATAATCTCAATTCGGTGTTTCATTTTCTTGTCTTGTCTGTGTATGTTTCTTCCATCGGAAGCTGACAGTATTGATAAAGCCAAGAGTGAAGTTGAAAGTCTGAACCATGGTGGAGTGGGTTCAATTCCCAGCAGAAGGTGGAAAAAAATGACAGAAGACTGATACTTGGGAGACATGACCCAAGTGGGCCCGGCCGCCCCCCCCCGGCTTAGAGTGCAACGGAGATTAAGGGCCGAAACACTTTTCAGATGGGAGGATTATCTCATGATCAAATTGTTACCTGTTATAAGGCTCTGTAGAGAGTTTCCTATCATATCATTTGTCTATATATCTTAGCTATTTCTTCACAAATGTTTTCATGTTTTATTTTGTTTTCTTTTAAAGTGTCTCGCTTGTTCATGAATTTTTCCTTGTTTTGGTTTTGGTTTTGTTTTGTCTTTTTTTTTTCTATGTTGCAACATTATATTGACTGCCTGCACATTTATTCGTAGACGGTTCCCCGAATTTTTGTTTGCTGTCGCTAATGATTTTATTTTTTTTATTATTATTACATAACTGCAGTCATGAAGCTTTCATTTTAATGTTCCATTTAGTTTAAAAAAAAAAAAACCCCAAAAACACGCTGGATGTTATACATGGTTTAATTTTTTTTTTTTTTATATAATTTAAAATAACATGTTGCCTCGTATTGGCGAGGCGCGTCCCGTTCAGCCTAGTCGGTTATATTAGAGCGCGGGAGCAGCGCTGGTGTAATGGTTACAACATTGCGCTGGCGATCAGGTGTTCAAGGTTCAAGCCCGGGCGTGGCCATTTGAAGCAGTGTCATCGACCGGGATTTTGACTGAATAACCTGACCGGCTCCTGAGATAAACCTTCTGTGGATGGGAAGGAGCGAAGCTCCTGACCGAGTTGGAAGGAAAGTCCATAGGCTCCCCAGCCTCGCAATGACATGCCATTGGGCCGAAGGGCTGAAAGCCCAAGTGCTGCTGGTTAAAACTAAATAAATAAATATTACAGCGCATGTCCAAACATAAAAGAGACCTTTAGGGCTGATAACGTAGATGATTATAAATTGCTTCACGGCTGATATTTAAAAAAACTATCAACTACCTTTATCAACAACCATATTTCATAAATCTTCATCATTTATTTCCAAAATTTTTTTAACGCACGTTTTGTCACACACTACTACATCTACAATTACAACAACACCCATATCAACAATTTGCAATAACACTCGCCTCTACAACTTGCAGAAGGACTCGTTTCAACAAAAGAAATATTCATAGAACGTTTGAAACTGTTTCTGTTGTCAAACATTTATTTATATGTCTGTACAGAATTACAGCAAAATTGACAACGAAACAACTAGAACACAAAATTAATTATATTTTTGATGTTTTGGCAACTTACTTTTTCATTAATTTACAAAAAAAAAAAAATTCTTTGCATAAGTGATAGTACAGGGTGATCGAGAAGTCATTCCGCAGTGGGTTCTGTGCTTTAATAATATGAATGTAACATTTTATGATACAGTAAACAGTATTATTTTAATTGATTTCAATTAGACTTACTTTACTACTACATAAAAGTAACATTTTTAAAAATATTTTCACATAAAGCATTAGTATCTGTTTAAATAATTTAAATTGCTATGTAAAATAAAGAAATGTAGAGTTGTACATTACGACCTTTTAATAATAATTTTATCATTTGAATTGTTTCCCTTGATTCAAAGTATTCAAGCACTGAACCCACTGTATAGACTTCTCGTTCACTCTATATATCTTATGTATTTTACATTCTTTTTTCTTTTGTCCTGGCAACGTCATTATTATTTTAATTTAGTCAATTGTTATCTTCATGAATGATTAACACTTAAAGGTCGCGAGCCAGTATTCAAGGCCAGTTTTCCAGTTCTTTTTTTTTATATAGAATGCTTGATTTCAGGGCTGGTATATTTGAACTGAGCGTCCGATTGGCAGAGTAGTTAGAGCGCTGGCCTGTCGCAGCAAAGTGCCGAGTTCGAAACACGGTGGCGTCACGCTCCAGTTTTCCCAGCTGTAAATTGGTATCTGGCGTTGCCCTTGAGTTAGGGGAGGAAAAGGCAGCGAGGAAAGAACTGGGCATCCCGCCTTTCTTTGCTGGATACTAGTGTAGTGAAGTCTCTAACACACCACTCCCCTACCGCAGCATCTGCCAAGGGACTACCTTAACTTCAGATTTGAACAACGTTTTTCTGTTATTTTATTCCCGTTTTATATTTTAATTAACCCTTATTCAATTTCCTTTATAACTATGTATAACATTACTATACATTTCAATATTTGGAAAGAACCGACCCTTCCACACGTTAAGAAAACTCAAAGCGACGGAAAACTCCATGCAAAATACATGGAAAAATCACCTCGTCCTTAAGGGGAGGTTAAACCCCCAAAATGAAAAACACAGAATTATAAGTTAATATCTATATCTGGTCATTTATACAAGCAAAATGACTGAAAAAAATACAAAACATTGAGGTATATACTAAAAACTTGCAATCTATGGCGGAAAAATAGTGAAAAAAAAAAGGCAAATTTTAGCTTTTTTTGGGTATTTTGTTGCCCAAGATATCTCAAATGTGAGTACAACTTGAGTTATGAAATTTGGCCGTTTCATTTGTTAATATATGATAATGATTGTATACTAAAATAATTTTGATTGGTTTAATATCTGAGTTTTTCTTTATTTTAACATACCAATCGAAAAATAGTTGAAATTTTTAAGGGGGGTATCTTAGCTATTTCTTAACAGTTTTGTAGTTTGTTAACATATATCCTTTATTTTAGTTTATTTTAATGAGCACTATGTGTACAGCATGTGGCCCAAAATTTACTGCTGTCTCACTAATAGTTTTTGAAAAATCATGGGCAAAGTGCCCACATTTGTGTGAAAAATGAGGTTTTGAGAAAATTAAGAAAAAAGGGAGGAATTACACTTTTACACAAAATGTACTCACCTCGGTATCCCCCTACTATGTAGGAATCATCTCTAGTATTTTCTTTTATTGATTCCATGTTCTGTGTCATACTTTGCAGCTTACTTTTCATTAAATTCTTCATTTCAGCAGACTGTATGCGCTTTTCGTCAGTTTTCGAAAAAATACATCCTTTTTCTGGTAGACATGTACTATGCGGGGGGAAGCGATTGCTCTACCCTCAGCAGACTCAGTTCATGTAGGAGAGGCTTTGCTCTCAATATATTCAAGATTAGGATACCCTTATCAGATATTAACAGAAAATGGTTCACAGTTCAGAGGGAAACTGATGGAGGAAGTTTTTAGGATTTTTCAAAATATTCTCGTCCGCACATTTTATCATCCACAATCGATTGGACAAGTGGAAAGATATAACGGGACTCTACTTACAATTTTACGTAAGCTCGCACAGGAGGAACCAGAATCCTGTGATTCGTTCTTACCTGCAGCTTTATTTGCGTATAAGGAGGTACCCTACCACTCTACTGGAATACCTCCAGCCACGTTATTATTTCGATGACCCATCAAAGGACCCCATAGTTAATAAAAATTAGCCAGTCAAAATTATTTTTACACATGAAACTATGTTTGAAAAACTTGAATTCTGTTTGCTTCAGGAAAATGAATACGGTACCGAAAATTAAAATCCATGCATTAGAAGCAATATAGCATCCCAAATATACCAATTTGTATATTTTACATATATAATTAGGTAAAACTACACTTACCTGACATACTTTAAAAATTTATATAAAATCATCCACAAAGGTTTTAGTGAAAATAAACATACAGAAATGTGGGCAAATGAATGTACTTTCCAGTGCAATATGTATCTAAAATTTGATACTTTCAATGAAATTCTTCATTTTGGGGGGTTAAACCTCCCCTTGAGGAGTTAACAGCCTCTTAGATTTATTCTACTGTATTGTGAACTCTATGTCTGTCTGTCACATATATTTTCTATGCGTCTTTATATCAAGAGGGAGCCGCGGTAGCGCAGTGGTTAGTGCACTGGCTTCCTAGCTCGGTGGTCCAGAGTTCGATCCCCAGTTAAGGTGGGTTTTTATTTTTTTTTAGACCACAAACGGCTCCGGGGTCAACCCAGCCTCATGAATTCGGTACCAGAGCAACTTCTGGGAAGGTTAAAGCGGCCGGCGTGATGCTGACCACATCACCCCTAGTGTGCCGATGGTCCAGAAAAAATGCCCGATATGCCTCAATGGGCGTGTATCGGGATCCTTTACCTTCCTTTATATCAAGAGCAAGACATTTTTAGACATGTGAAGAAAGCGCCGAAGATCTGCACCAAGCGTATGACGTTTCCTTTTGTTGGTTGTTTTGAACAAATTATTATATATTAATGGTCATTGAGGTAGATGTCACGAGCTGGCATGTTTTTTCTTTTGCGTACATATGAGCATCCTAAATGTCTTGTGTACGTTCAGTACTGTTTTGTCTGCACGTGTCTTCTTTTGTCCTGTTCTTTCACTAACGTGTATCTTTGCATATTGTCTCCTGTTAGTAAAGTCACATGTAATCTGGCTAAATTTTATATATTTGAGCTGCTCACAGGTTTTATTGTGCTACACGTAAACCTCGTGACATTATTATTATTTTTTTTTTAAAATGTTTTACTTTTTTATCCATGCATTGTAAAATGCACAATAAAAAATACCCAAAATCTTGTGCATATCGAGAAAAAAATCAACAGAGATATTTTGTCTGGCATTTCACAAACCCATAGAAAAACAAAACCAAAGAACTACAATTTTCTAAACCTAATTAACTAAAGACGTCATGAGCAAGGTTCGAAAATAAGCAATGGAAAAAAAAAAACAAAGCTGCTTTATGACATTAAATTTATCGTGAAATCTGTACTACACTTTCAGTGTCAGTTATAACAATTTCTTAAAACTCTGGCATAATGTTATCCACTATTACTGACGTGGCAAAGTATTAAACGTGACGAAGTGCCATTTCATTACAAACATGTGCTAAAACTGCCATTGTGTGGTCAAATATTTACAAATTTAAGTACTATGTCAAATAATTATGGGAAATAATTTTGTTCTATCCTTTCTACTTCATGCCCCGAGGACGGCACTACTTCTTACATACTAAGTCGTTCTTCTTCTACCGTACCGTAAGGTGTAAAGGTTTGGAAGAGAGAGCACCATACTATGATATCGGCTGTCTTCCTCCTGACCTGGTTCCATTCTAGTCCTCGGTCCTTCAGAGATTGTTTAATGTTGTCATCCCAGTGGACTCTGGGTCGTCCTGGAGGTCTGGATCCCTGGCTCTTAGTTTCCCATACTTGTCGTGAGAGCCCATCTTCTCTCATTCTGCAGACATGACCACACCATCTTAGTTGGGACTGTTCTACTAGGGTCTGCAGGAGTTGGGTTTTTTAGTCCTTGACGTATCGTCTGGTTGCGGTCCATGTCTCTTCTTGTTACTTCAACCAACTGCCTAATATCTTCTGCGTTCAAATTCTTCCACTGCGTTCCCATTCATCTTCAGTAGATTTTTGTTGTCAAACCTATCTGGACGTATTGGCTATAAAGCCACGAAGCAAACCGCCAAAAAATGGAAGGACAAGTGAATAAAAAAGGTAAATAGGGGTTAATTTGACTAATTATTTAACACTTCTTTTATCATAACATTTGTTTTAGATATAAATTTACCGTTATCTCTAAGATTTTGTCTACCTTGGTAGCCTGTGTCCTGTGTATATACTTTAAGGTTGTGTGGGTTCCTTTCTCACATGAGCACTATATAAATTTGACTATGAACAAAGACTGCTTCTGGCTGGCATTCCAGATTAGACACTGCGGATTTAGAAACTCAACTGAGAAATCAACTGTATTACAGGGGTTGTCGTAACGACCCGAGTCAAGCGTCAAACTAAACGAAAAAAATCAACATTGAAGAAATAGAGTTATATAGTGACTCTTCTATTATGAAACTGAATTATTGAACCTCTCCACCATTTCTTCACGAGTTAGTTGTGAAGAGACCAGGGGTTTCTGAACTTATTAAATGGGTATCTACATGGGATAATTATAATGGGTGCTCACTCAAAGCACGGTAGATACGCGCCATTTGTATATTTTCCCGAAAAGCTGGCACGAACGTACAGACTCGCATACCAAGTAAACTTGTAAAGAGTATAAATACTTTTGTCAAGGGGAGATTTGGGATTTTTGATTTGAGATTCAGATAGAGATAGAGATTTGTAGAGAAGAAAACTAAAAACGAAGGCAGTTTGTCATAGGTCGTGGGCTGGATTAGCCAGTGTTCGGCTTTTGAAATGATATCGTACGAAAGAAGTAGATTTTTATAGAAAGTGTTTTGTAGATAATAGCTAATAATGATAATGAGTGGTAAGTAGAGAATTTTTAGATCATCTCAGCTAGAGTTCGAATAACTATAAGTACCGATAACTGGAGAGAGGAAGTAAGAAAGGGAGATAGTGGTTCTCAAGCTGTTGTATGGTACGACGCGTGAGGTTGGAAACGAAAGAAGAATTCTTCATTTTCCTTTAAAAAAAAACAAAAAGGTCGTGACTAGTTAAGCAATGCAGAATGACCTTATTTTAAACAAGTTACATTCCAGTAAATCAGTGTTTCTCAATCGTTTTGTGTTCACAGCACACTTTTCAATTTCTAAAAAAATTGCGGCACACCTATCTAACCACGCGCCTGAATAAAAAATTACAGTGATATATACTAAATTAAATACACTAATTCGTGGGTACTTTAGTATCTCTAAGTATATCTATTTTTGGTCAAAGTAGTCAAAGCTCTAATTATTGTTGAATCAATTCATGCTGTAAAATCAGTTTTATATTACATGATCGCTAAAAGTATACTTCATGTAGTAAATGAATAAAATATATGCGGTACACTTTGATAAGCTTGGCGACACACTAATGTTCCATGGCACACCGCTTAAAAAACACTGCAAAAAACAGTTATGCCTGAAGAGGCTCCTACTTATTTGTTTGTGTTGGCTAAAACGACGGAGACTGGACATGAAAAAGTTTGCCGGACAGCCCACGAGGCACGTGTATGAAAAAAGGACGATCAATAAAATTAACTTAATCTTCATTCAGAACATGATATTCTCATCAGAACTTTTATTTGAGATATACAAAATAGTAACTTCTTTGGTTTCACACACTGGTATAATAATTTATCAGTCTGTATTTTGGAATATCCAATTACTTACACGAGTGGTATTCATCCTATTATTAAGTTCCGTGAAATCAGACTCGGAGATGAGACTTCGAATATCCTCTCTTGCTTTAATTGCCAAGGTTACTTTATTCCCGTTTGAAGTCGATTCTTCTACGGAGACATACGGGGGCTTCAGGCTATTTTCAGAAGCTGCCACCAAATAGTTCGGTGGTCTAAAGGCACGGGTAGTCTTGCTTTTGTAAAACATATTTGGTAGCGCTCTTCTGAACTCCTTTCTGCTCAATAGGACAAAAAAGAGCAGCGTATAGCTGTATATGCCGACTTGGTAGCATACGTGTCTAGAGACCATTAGCCTGTATAGGTTAACAGGATCATACTCCATTAAGATTGTCACAATCATCGATGGTAACCACAGCAGGCCGACTAGAATCAACAGCTGCGATGGATTAGATCAAGAAAATTAATTTTTAAAGCAGGAAATAAATAAACAGATGAAAACGTTCCTGGCTTTAGCAATGAAATATTTTATTGATGTCAAATGTATTATACGGCAATACCATTTAGATCCCTACATGGCAAGTCCTCCTGTCATGTGCCATCAACTCAAGGTAGTTCCATGTCTTCCGTATCATTTTCCTTTCTGTCTCCAAGTCTCTTCTCCACGTGTTTTTGATCTGCCTCTACTTCTCTGACCCTGAGGATCACATAACAAGGACTGCCTGGCAATTGTATCTCCTTGTCTAGCGTCACCGTCTTCTCTGTAGCAATAATGATGTTAAATATGTATGAATTATAATGATCGAAATACAACGTGACAGTCATGGCCGGGAGGCTGTAACAACTGATCTTCAAAATCTTATTTAAAACAAATGTATAGATCGTAAGAATAAACTGCATCTGATAGCAGGATTGCTTCATGAACAAATGCACCAGGATGTGGACATACACATATCTGGGTATGCACCAGGATGTGGACATACACATATCTGGGTATGCACCAGGATGTGGACATAGACATATCTGGGTAACAGGATCGACAAGGAAGGAAACCAGGCCTATTTTAGTTGCTCGCTTCCTACAACAATTTTCGTATTTTTGCAACCTCACGTTAAATATGACTATTTTAGTCAACCGCCTCTTATCATCATGTATTCGCTAAAGAAAGATAAACGTATTTTAGCTTCTTGTCTCCTATCTCTCGTGTTTTGCTTATTTCCTGCCCACAAAACATTGTGAAGTTTTTTAGTTCTTGTCTGCTACCATAATTATTTGTTTGTTCCCTAACGGGAAGTTAATTATTTTAATTACACGTTACTTACTTACTTAGTCGCACTTCTTCCCTGGATGGGAGGGGGGGGGGGGGGGGGGGGGGGGGGGGGGAAGGGAGGGGGGCGGAATTTGTCAGAGAGAGCGCCATACTATCCTATCGGCTGTCTTTCTCCTGGCCTGTTTTTAATCTAGTCCTCGGTCCTTCAGAGATTGTCTAATGTTGTCCTCCCAGCGGACTCTGATTCCTTCTTGGAGGTCTGGATCTCTGACTCTTAGTTTCTCATACTTGTCGTGGTAGCCGATGTCTCCATTCTGCAGACATGGCCAAACCATCGTAGTTGGGATTGTTCTACTTGGGTCTGCAGGAGCTGGGTTCTGAGGCGTTGCTGTATCGTGTGGACCATGTTTGTTCATGTTACTTCAACCACCTTTCTCAGATACCTCATTTCTGAGGTTTGGAACTGGCTTTTGTGGGTTGTAGTTATTTCCCTTGACTAGCATCCACAGATCAATACTGGAACATTGGTGGAGTGGTATACAGCCATTTTCGTCTTCTTGCCAACTTCTCTTTTACTGAAAAATTATCAATTTATGACCAGAAAAAGTCTCCCAGTTGCTGCTCTTCAGGTAGCCAACTCTTCTTTGGTGCCTGCCTTCCAATCTATGACAGCTCCAAGATATTTAAAGTGATTGACCTGCTTCAGGACCTGTTTTCCCAGCATAATCTGCATAGCCTTCTTCTCACTTGTGATATCACTATGGTTTTTGTTCTGGAGCTGCTGATGACCATTCTTCTGTTCGCTAGCTCTTCATTCCAGACTTGTAGGTTTTTTTAAACAAAATTGTATTTGTTTCTTAACATTTATAAAATCATAACATTGTTAAATGTTTACCATAAAACGGTCAAATAAATTAGAGAGACCATTGATTCTGTTTCTTGTGAACCAACAGTTTTATTCTTGTCAGTTTGTTAAAGAGATACCCTCAAATCAAGAAGAGGCTGACAGAGTGGCAAAGAGAGGTGGAAAGCTACCTCGGCCCGTTACAAGTATAACTTTAGAAGAAGCAAAGAGTTTTATCAAGAATCAGATACAAGAACAAACGGGATACACAGCATCCAGGCCACACACAAAATGATGCATATTACCAGCTCAGTAGAAGAGAACAAGTGGTAATCTTCAGACTCAGTACGGGCCACAACAGATTGGGATACCATCTATTTAAAAGCTAAAGATAGACACTACCGATGAGTGTAACTGTGTCACTAATACAAAGACTGCTGAACATCTGCTTTAAAGATGCCCAACATATGAGCAACAGAGAAAGCGCATATGGCCGTCAGTATTACCATTCCTCCAAAAACTCTACGGAGATGCAAATAGTCTGAAGCTGATCCTGCTTTCTTTGAAAATGTTCAAGTAGACATCTGAGAGTGTACGAAGGAGAAAAAGAAGATATCATGTTGATCCTTCAGGTTATTTCTTGCTTTAGATTCGATAGAGAACAGTACCCGCTGTTTTCTCTCCAATCCACAAGTTTTTAGAAAACACGGCTAATTTTGGACTATTTGAAAATAATTTAGTTATATACAAACTGTTGCCTGTGTTCAGTTGACTAGCTTCTCGTATACCTTGGAAAAGGGAGGAGGGATGTTCGTGTATACCAGATTGGGACCCTCGGTACCATAGAAACAATATTATTTAAATAGCGAATCTCTTATATAAAAGGCTGTATGATCGAAGATGACAGTCTTAAAAAAAAAAAATAAAAAAAGAAGACAGGTGTTTATCTTACTTGAAAATGTATAGATGAAGTCTGGTACTCAAGTCGAAGACGGTTGGCCTCCCACCTGTTGTCGTAATGTGGAGAATGTAAAGCTCTCGACAAGACCAGCAGGATGGTAATACAGATGATGACTATCTGCATAGGGTACGGCATAAGATGAATGGGATCATCCACTATAGTGTTCATCAGATGATGTTGACAAGCGTAGCCCATGTCGTACTGGAGATGGAGAGAGAGTGAGTGAGAAAAAAAGCGCAGAAACTGAGTTAAGGCATACACTTTTCGCCCAGTCTGAGATGACGTCGTAGGGCGTATAGCAACTTGATGAGATCAGCTGCTTCATCCTCCCACATGGCTGCATTTATGTCTCTCTTGCTAAATTCTTGAACCTCAGCTGTGGTCTCCCAGTTGATAGTTTACCATCTGCCAGTTTTCCGTTTAAAAAAAACCATCTTCGGTATTGAGGACATAGCCAAGTGTCGTGGAATATTCTAATCCACATATATAAATTAAAAGGTAAATGTAAAGCCTAACAAATAAATTTAATAAAAGAAAAGAGAAATGGTAAAAGAAACAGTGCTGTCACAATGACTGTACGCAAAATCCCCCTCGTTTTCTACTTAGTCTGCAAATTGTAACGCTTTCACGTTGATAGTAAAAGCCTACTGTATTATTACCCGCCTTCTTCAATGAAACGTGTACTGTATTTCTTGGAACAACCTTGAGATACGCAAACGGATCAATGACCTAAATTTAATATTTCATTCATTCCATTTTATACACGGCGTAACTAAAAGACAGATAAAGCAGGAGAGAGAGAGAGGGGCGAATGAAGGCAGGACACATGCAACACTAAACACGCGTCGCGCGATACACAATTGCTGCCGTCACGCGTTTTTTTTTAAATGGCCAAAATGTTTTACCTGTCTAATTTTTATCTCCGTAATTAACTTTTTTATCATTCCTAGATTTTCTAAAACTTCTTTAACTCTTTCTATAATATGCGTCCAGTTCATATAAATATCCATATCTCGAGAGCCTCAATTCTTTCTTTCTGTCGCTTGTTCATTTTTCATGTTTCTACACCAAACAGCAATGAAGGATATATATTTATATCACAGTGTATATATATGTATATATATATATATATATATATATATATATACATATATATATATATATATATAAATATATATATATATATATATATATATATATATATATATATATATATATATATACCACAATTGGATGAGGTCCAGTGCGGATTCCGAGCAAACCGAAGTACTCAAGACCTAATCTTCACACTCAGACAGCTGAGTGAAAAGGCCCTTGAATATAAGAGTGAGATCCATCTTTCTTTCATAGATCTGGAAAAGGCATTTGACAGGGTCCCCTGGAACAAACTTTGGGACTGTTTGGCAAGGAAGAACATTCCAGCACCTCTGATTCATGCTATACAGAGCTTCTACAAGTCTTGCAGAACTTATGTGAGGACAGTAAACCGTAAGTCAGAAGAGTTCAAGACCACCACTGGTGTAAGCAAAGGTGATATCCTGTCACCTTATCTTTTCATACTCCTCATGGACGATGTTATCAAGTCATGCGAGGAGAG
Organism: Oreohelix idahoensis; assembly: GCA_024509875.1. NCBI lineage: Eukaryota > Metazoa > Mollusca > Gastropoda > Stylommatophora > Oreohelicidae > Oreohelix > Oreohelix idahoensis. Next base: position 169,526 of record JAMPIV010009200.1, on the reverse strand, counting down.
AACAAGAAAGTATTCAGTGGGGTACTGGAAGATGAGACAGGTATGTATTTCAGAGCTGGAATTTGCTGATGATGTTGCCCTGACTGCTAAATCAGAGGCACATCTCCAATCCAACCTGCAAGTCTGGAAGTAGGAGATGGAGAAGAGAGGGATGGTCATAAGTAGCTCTAAAACAAAATCCACGGTGACATCACGAGAAGAAAGAAGACATCAGATTAAGCTGGGAGAACAGGTCCTGGAGCAAGTCGACCACTTTAAATATCTCGGAGCTATTATATACCGAAAGGGAGGCATCAAAGAAGAGTTGGCCACTCGAAAAGCAGCAGCTGGGAGACTTTTTCAGGCCATAAATCGAGGATTCCTCAGCAAGAGAGAGGCTGGTAAGAAATGAAGATGGCTATATACCGCTCCACCTATGTCCCAGTCTTGACATATGGATGCGAGTCATGGGCAATGACTACAACCCATAAAAGCCAGATCCAAACCTCAGAAATGAGGTATCTGAGGAAGGTGGTTGAAGTAACAAGAAGAGAGATGGTCCGCAACCAGACGATACGTCAAGGCCTAAATTCCAACCCCCTGCAGACCCAAGTAGAACAGTCTCAACTAAGATGGTTTGGCCATGTCTGCAGAATGGGAGAAGATCGGCTACCACGACAAGCATGGGAAACAAAGAGCCAGGGATCCAGACCCCCAGGACGACCCAGAGTCCGCTGGGAGGACAACATTAGACAATCTTTGAAGGACCGAGGACTAGAATGGAACGAGGCCAGGAGGAAGACAGCCGATAGGATAGTCTGGCGCTCTCTCTTCCAAACCTCTACACCTCACGGTAGAAGGGGAACGACTAAGTAAGTAAATATATATATATATATATATATATATATATATATATATATATATATATATATATATATATATATATATATATATATATATATATATATATATATATATGTACTGTGACATTATTTTATTTCGGTCTCTGCTTCACTACGGCAGTAATCAGGTACATTTGTTGTACTGTCTTATTACATGCTTTTCAATTGTCGGCACCTCTTTCTTCCTCTGCTTTGTAGCAGATAGTTTGTATTTTCAAACATTCTTTCACTTCTGTCTGTAATAATTCGTCTTGTCTGTTTACCTGACCATCCCTGCAGAGAGAGTAGACAGGTGACAATATTGAACGACAGTCATGTTGGTAAAATTCTCATGTACCAAACCTTGGCCGCGCCGGATTAGCACGACGTAAGCTCAGCCAGTTTATTTAGCTCTGATATGGCGATTGGGATTCCCTAATTACTGCCGTGAAGAGGCACAGCCCAGATTGTTACACGAGGGTCGGTGTTTGCACAAGGACAGGGGAGGTACATTATCCGTCTGCGGACATATTACAGACATGGACCTGGAAGACGGAATGAGGTAATAGCAGCCGGAAAGCAGTATTACGAAGATATTACTTGAGATAAAAGTAAGAAAAAGTTATTTGTAAGAAGAAGAGAATATTCGGAGGTTTCACGTCCATATATGAAAGAGGTGACCTTTTACATCACACTCAGAATTTCAGGCGGAAATAATTTTGACATTACCCCACAAAACACGCATGTTTGAAACGATTGGCGCTCTGCTTAGCATCGTAACAAACAAATGCGGGCAAAGACATGCAAAATAATATGGCTTAGTAGAGTTCACGGTGAGAATCGCTTGGCAAGACGACCACCAGAATGTCAGCGTTAAGACTAGAATCAATTTCATATATCAGACTGGACTTTCTTTGATCACTTTTGAGGACTTCAGAGCCCAGAATAAACTCTACTATTTTAACAATGACAACCGGAATCTGAGGAAACCGAAACACGGAGTCATGGTGGGAATTCATTGTTGACATAACAACACCCAAGAAACGTGTAAAAAGGCATCTCAATCAATCAATATCCTTTTAGCTCTCCGAGGAGCATAGGCCTTCAACAAACACATGCCAAGTCTTCCTGTCCCGAGCCATCCACTCAAGTTCTTTCCATGTTTTTCTCATCATTTTCACCTCTGTTTCCAGCTCTCTTCTCCATGTGCTTTTTGGTCTACCTCTCTTTCCATGTGGATTCCAGAACAAGGACTGCCTTGTAATGCTATCAACATGTTTCCTCAATGTGTGTCATCAATCGCCAGCGTCTTCTTCTCAACTCTTGTTCCACTGGCACTTGTCTGGTTCTTGTCATCAATTCCACATTTGTGACTTTGTCATACCCTTTCAGTCCTTCTATTCTACGCAAACATCCGTTTATAAAATTCTGTAGCTTTTTAGTTGTTGTTTTTGTTGCTCTCCATGTCTCAGAGCCATACAATAAGACTGACTTGATATTTGAGTTGGAGATTCTTATTTTCGTGTAGGACTTGATTTCTCTTGACCTCCATATGTTTCTCAATGCAATGAAAGCGCGTCTTGCTTTTTGAATTCTAATTTTGATATCATTGTCTGTCCCTCCAACTTTGACTATATTACTACCAAGATATGTGTACGATTCTACATCCTTTAGTGGTGTTTCTTCAAGTTCAATCATGTTGTCATTTCTTGCATTTATTCTCATAATCTTTGTCTTTTCCCTGTGCATTTTCAGACCAACTTGTTATGACTGCTCATCGAGAATTTTCATTTTCTCTTGCATCTGATTATGGTGTTGGGACAGAAGAGCCAAGTCATCTGCAAAATCCAGATCATCAAGCTGTTTAGTCAGATTCCACTGGATTAAATTTCATTTGTGTGATGTCGATGTTTTCATAACCCAATCTATTGCTAGCAAGAAAGGAAATGGAGACAAGAGGCATCCCTGTCTCACTCCCGTTCTTATCCTAAGCGGTTCTATAAGTTGTCCTTCATGAAAAACACTGCATGTCATGTCTTCACAGGTCTTCCTTATTAGGTTAATGATCTTCATGTGGACTCTATAATGCCTCATCCGTTTCCACGTGATTCTCTGTCTACACTGTCAAATGCCTTTTCATAGTCCATGAATCCGATGTAAAGCGGTGAATTCCATTCCAGACTTTATTCAACTATTATTCTCAATGTGGCTTTCTGGTCTGTACAGGATCTGTTTTGTCGAAAACCTGCTTTTTCATCTCTCAATTTCTTGTCTATGGACTCTTTTAATCTTTCAAGATGATTCTGTTTAATACTTTTCCTTGCACTGAAAGTAACATTATTCCTCTATAATTTGTGCACTCTTGTAAATTTCCCTTCTTAGGCAACTTGACCAGATAACCTTCCTTCCATTCTGCTGGTATTTCCTCTCTCTCCCAGACTTTGCCAAGTAGTTTGTATAATATCTCTGTAGAGGTATCAATATCTGTTTTGATGGCCTCTGCTGGAATGCCATCTGAACCAGTTGCTTTTCAATCTTTCAGAAGCTTTATGACTTTCTTTATTTCTTTTCTACTTGGTCGTTCACAGCTGATTTGTAGCTTCTCTTCTGCTGGCTGGATGTCTGGGGGATTAGTTGGAGCTGGTCTATTGAGAAGTTCCTCAAAATGTTCTGCCCATCTCTTCATTTGTTCTTGTATATTAGTAAGCAATTTTCCTTTCTTATATTTTATGGGGCCATTTGCTTGCTCATATCTCCCTGTTAGCTTCTTTGTTTTGTTGTACAGGTCCCTCATATTTCCTTTTGCTGCAGCTTCCTCTGCTTCCCTTGCCAACTCTTCAATATACTTCCTCTTGTCTCTTTTGATGTTTCTTCTTACTGCTTTGTTTGCTTCTATGTACACTTCATGAGCCTTGGCTTTGGAGCTTCTGGTTTTGCTTCTGTTTAAATCTGCTTTCTTGTTTTTCCTGTCTTCTATCTTGCTAATGATTTCTGTTGTTATCCATGCTTTGTGCCAATGTTCTATTTTTCTCAGTACTTCTTCACATGTCTCGTTCCATATATTTTTTACTTGTTACCAGTGGTCTTCCGTATCTGCTTCATCTACCAGCTGTTGGAGCACTTGGTATTTGTTGGATACTGTGAAACATTTCTCTTATTTCCTGATTTCTTAGATATTCCACATTGTGCTGTTGTCTATAGCTATATACTGTTATAAATGTCTTGAGTTTTAAATTAGTTTTAGCCAACAGAAGATGGTGGTCTGATACCACATCTGCTCCTCTACATACTTTTACATCATGCAATGATGACCTAAACTTCTTACTTATGCATATGTGATCAATCTGATTCTCAGTTCTGTGGTCTGGTGATCCCATTCTCGTTCATCATACCTAATCCATGCTTTCCCATGATTTCTTCATGTCCTGAGGACAGCACAATTTCTCATGAAAAAGACATCTGCTAGTGCCTTAACTTTATCCCTTTGAGCGAACAGTCTGTGAGCCAAGAATGGCGTAAGTTATGCATTTTACATTCTATATTTGTCATTTACTAACGTGTGAAATAAAATTTATATATTGCCATGTACATATTAATATGTGAACATTGCTAGTGGATGTCAAAGTCATTTGAGGCTGGTAACCTCAGTATATAGAATGATGATTTCATGAACCACCACTGCAAGGGCTGGTGACTGCTTTATTGCTAGTTTCTTAAAGAGAACTAAAAAGCATAGGTAGCCCCACGTTCCATATGGAGCAAGGAAGGAAAGATGAAAGAAATGATGTGCATTCTAATTGTAATATTTACATATTCAAACCAGTGTAAACGTCTGTGTAAACGTGTTCACTTTAAAATTAATGAAAGTTTCAAGCTTTTCAACCAGTGTAGATGTAAATTAAAACATTCAATCTATATTGTGAATATTTTTCAACAAGTGGAGTAAATGTAAACATATCCTATCTTTACTTTTAACCTTTTCATTTAAATTTAAAGTAAACATGACGCTATTCCATTTGAATGTAAAGAAAGTTTTCTCTCGAAGGATTAAGCTTAATTCTCATTGAGAGTAAATTCTGAGGTACATAGGATGGTGGAATAGGAAGATGGGGACACATAAGTATGTGTCGGGAAACTCAATACTCAAAGGGTTTTCGTTTCTCTTCTTTTACAATGCTTGTTGGTGGTACCAGTGAGAGTACTAATCTCTGGAACAAAGTGAGGGTAGAAGTGGATTGACGTCGACCTAGACACCATCATCAGAGGGTCTTAGAGAAACGGGACCAGCTTTGCATTAAACTCCCTGATTTTACATGGAACGTGCTGCGCTTTTAATTTTGACCAGAGACGCGAGAACTCCAGTGGCCTATCTGCACAGAACCCAAAAACCTAGCGGGAGCAGAAACTACCATTTGCAGCTAAGTCAAACCTAAAAGCTGCCAAGTGACTTCTTACATAAAACACCCTACCATCACACGATGATGAGTATCTTCCCTGTTAAAGATTATTAAATCTTTTAAACTGTTAAAACTTACTTGATTATTAAATTTGTTATTTGTAAATATACAAATTTAACGTCGATTGAACCATCTTGAACGTGCTGAATGTTTGTCTCAGTCAATTTAATAAATACACTTTAAACAGAGCTATCCTAATTTGAAGAATTCCACTGAGTGAATCAGGGTGGGGGCTTCAACGAGCTGAAATTAATATTTGCCTCATTTTCATAAAAGGCGGCGGATCAGAAATAAGTTAACAATTGCTCTGCCCAACCCAGCATTGTTCTTGACTTCTGAAATATGTAATAAGGAAGTCCCTTCAGACAGAAGCATCATTATCCTTCTATCTACAACTCTGCCAAGAGTAATCTTGTGCGAGCGAAGGTAGACACATTTGAAGGCCCATATTAGATACTCTTGAGGTTTGGCCACTGTTGGACCACTACTGCAAAGCAGGGGAGACAATTCCGTGACGTATACACATATAACGGTTGATGATTCTCAGTTTTAATTTACGAGTTAACTATTTTGATGTCAGTATTTGTCTAATTTTGTTGAATGCAGCTTTGGCAATTCATATTCTCTTCTTGATTTCTGTGTCACATTTGCCATCTTCTGTTGTTATATGACAAAGATATGACAAACTCTTGACTTGTTCAAGCATTTTCCCATTTATTCTTAACTTTAACGAAGGCTTTATCGTCTGTTTTGCTAATAATCACAGGTTTCATATTGTCAATATTAGTGTCCAATCTATATTCATCACTTATGCTGTTTACTTGCTTCACTATTTCTTGTTCACTTTCAGCTAACAGAACGGTATCATCTGCATATCTGAGGCAGTTTATTGATTTTTTCACCGATGTTCAGTCCTGGTATTTCCTGCATCTACTTAAAACATTTTTCTCAGTGTAGATATTAAATGGGCAAGGGGACAGTAAACGACCTTGTCCCACTACTCTTTCTATTTATATATTGCGAGTAATTCCTGCCAGATCCTACTGTCGCAGTTTGTTCCCAATACAGGTTGCTGAGTATTCTTATGTCTTTTCCATCTATGCCAATGTCTCCGAGGCATTCAATTATTATCTCGTGATGGACTCTACCAAAAGCATTTTATAGTCAACGAGACACAAGTAAATAATTTTTCGAACTTCTATAAATGTATCTGCTATTATTCTTATAGAAATATTGCTTCTTTTGTAACCCTGTTCCGTCTAAAACCACACTATTCTTGGTCTCCGTTGTCTACCTTACTTTTTATTCTCTTCTGTATGATTGTTAGCAGTATGTTAATTGTGGCACTCTACAGGCTGATTTCCAAAAGTCTCAATATTATGTTGAATTGTGTTTTCTGGGCAACGTTATAAACGCTGGTGTCTTCAGGTCATGTGGTATGTACCCTGTAGTGTATAAATATATCTTCTTCTTCTTTACGTATGGTGCCTAGTGGCGTAGGAGATCATGTCTCTCCACAACTTCCTGTCTCCAGTACAATGGATCAATTCTACTGTTGACTTCTGTCCATGCCACGATGTCAAACTATCCAGTATTTGCTCTCTTTGTCTTCCCGTATCTCTTTTTCCTTCAATCTTACCTGTTGTCACGATATATTCTAGCTTTCCTCTTCTAACATGCCCAAAAAATCGGATTGCTTCTTTCTAACTTGTGAAATAAGTTTCCTTTGTGCATTGGCCTCTTTCAGGACATCCTCATTACTGGCTTTGGCTGTCCATGGTATTTTTAACTTTCTTCTGTAAAACTACATCTCTGTAGCCTCTAGTGCCTTCCTTATTTGTTTACTAATTGTCCATGACTCACTCCCATATGTCAGGATTGGTTCTATATAACAATGAAGAACTCTCTTTCTTACTTCCAGCGACAAAGAATTGTATAAAATGCTCTTTATTTTATAAATAATGGAGGAAACCTTGAGTCCTGTGAACAGTAAATAAATAAGTAAATAAATAAATAAAGATAATTACAGGTACTCGTTGGACATAAAGGATGACACAAAACAGAACATAAAATATAAGTGATAGGCTTACCGGGTTGGTTGTAGGTTCGATTCCCGGTAAGCCTATCACTTATAGTTTCTTTTCTGTTGTCTAGTGTCATCCTTTATGTCCAACGAGTACCTGTTAATTACTTCTATTTCTTCATTTTACAGAATGCTGCTTTTGCCTGAGCTATTCTGCTCTTCACTTCTGAGACGCATCTTCCATCTGTTGTTGTAATGTGCCCAGGTATTTGAATATATCGATTTGTTTTAAAACGGTTCCATTTACTTAAATAGTGCATTCTGAGGAAGCCCATTTCTTTGAGACGACCATTACTTCTCTCTTTTTTTTTCTATTTAGCGGCGCACTCTGTGCGCCACGCGCCTGCTCTTGCGAAGAAAAGAAACGCGCCTGCCGGAGGGTTAAGCTGAAGCCTTTATTATCACTTTCTATCACTATTTTATTGTAATAGGAAGTGTGTGTCACAATTTTGGCTTTAGAAATCTGCATAACGCCAAGTGACAGACTATTGTATGTAACTAAAAGGGAAATAAACAACGACTTATAATACTTGTAGCTGAAGCAATAATTCAAAATAGGGGTCAACGTAGTGCGTGTGTTTGTAAATCCGGCTTCATAAATTTGCATAGAAGGAAGGTACATACTACTGAAGTTAACTTAAGGGCGGAACAATCCATGACCTATAGACTTATTATCAAAGGGCGACTATCCATTAACAGTAGTGTTTTAAGCCCCTTGAGGGATAAAGTACTGACAGGTTCGGAGATTTGTTTTTTAAGTGAGTTCAACTACGCGTTAGTAAATTGCATGCGCAGGAAGTTCATATTTAGAGTAAACTGTTTTGTGCTAGAATGTTCGGGTAAAGTTATCGTGGAAAATCTTAGTACAATATTTAATCAGTGAGATCTGAACGCGTTAGGAAGCAAGTTTGCTTGTGTTAAAGTTTAGAGTGGCAAGTGATATTAGAAGAGGCAAAACGGACAATATGCCAACGAGTTGGTTGCTTCTGTGATGACAAAATGCTAAAACTATTGTCTAGCCTTTTAATCGCTTGTATGTCACTATAATAGATGATAGTACATTATTTTATTCTGTGGTCAAGAGAGACAGTGTTCCATTTTTCAAGAATGTACATTTTTTTTCAAGAAGGCCAGACCAGGTATGTTAAGTTTCGCCAACTAGATAAACTGTTAAAATAATGAGACCTAGGTAGAAATAGTCATCCCTGGTAATAGACTAGTCTATCTAAAGATACACCAAGTAACTCTCACTAAGACACGTAAACGTTCAGGAAGATAACAGTACAGCAGAGATAGAGCAGAACAGATTTAGTAACAGTGAGTAATGAGATAAATGCTATGACAAGAAACTTAGTGACAACAGTGGTTCTCAAGTTATAACCATCTTGATTACTACAGACACTATTCAATACAGAAGCCGTGACGGTGAACAGAGAATAAATGGAAAATTGAGTAAGGACGATGTTTAGTAATTGCCTATGGAAGTTTGCTGTATAAAGTTTACCAGCCTCAGATGGAAGGTTGGGCACATCACTATTATCACATCTTTTGATCTTCATGTAAATAAAGTCGCACTACTGTTCACTGCTGTTGGCGTGAAGTTTGTTCACCTCAGATATTAAACCATCAACCATCTGTTAGTCATACATTGAGTTTTTCGTTGTATTGGTGAAAGGACAGTGGCTTACAGGCAACACGCGGCGTATATTATATGAGGCGTCGGGCACAAGTAGATTTCAGTTGCTAGCGTGCAGTGGCTTCAAGCCTCGTTGGCTTTGCGCAGGTGGATCAGTGTCTGTCCCTAGTCGTGGTGTGCTGTGGCACAATAATTTGTTTTCATCATTAGGGTTACTTTCTCAATTGCCTCCGGCTGGCTGAATTGTGGTTTTTAAAGCTGCAACCAAGGTGAAGTGGATTCATTTTCTGCCTAAGACAACAGGAGGCGGAGACACTTGGGAGTCAAGACCCACGTGAGCCCGCCCCTTAGAGTGTAAATGAGAATAAAGGACCGAAACACTTGTTCGACTGGGGGGACTGCTTCTGATGATCAGATTGCCTCTTGTTGTATCTCTCTGTATAGAGTTTCCAATCATAGAAGCAATTTAACATCATCAACTAAAGCTGCCTACTGTTTAGGGCAGTGAGACGAATACCACTATATACAATCATCATCATCAGCACGCACGGCCACAGTATCAACCGTTTCCTGCATTTCCTTGTCACTTTTTGCTACCGTATCATCAGCGTATCTCAAGTTGTTTATATATATATATATAATTATTGCTGTCTGTACAGAATGTGAGAATGTTTGGACCTTCATTAGAAATTTGTGGTTTTTTTGCTTATATAGTCCTCATATGCACCAAATGTGTAATAATCTTGTCTCTGCTACTTCCAGTACTGTATATCGAGGTTCGTATTGGTTGTCTCTGCCACTTCCTGTATATCGAGGTTCGTATTGGTTGTCTCTGCCACTTCCTGTATATCGAGGTTCGTATTGGTTGTCTCTGCCACTTCCTGTATATCGAGGTTCGTATTGGTTGTCTCTAGAATTAAATTAGCTAGCTTCTCTGCTCCATTTGACGTCCTGACATTCCCTGTTTCTATGTTTAGGCTCCTCCAACGAGTTTTCAGTTGGTCTTTATTAGAATGCTCCCTTCCAACAGAATTAGGAGAACACTCGTCATTACGAACTTCCTTACTCGTTAGAGGAATTGCCTCTTCCCTGTTGTTTTGTACAGTATATTCTCCCCAAGGGGAACGAAAGTAGGCAGGAGTTCTTTACATAACTATTCTTATGTTTGTATTGTGACTCAGTTACATTTATGTTATACATAGTAAAACCCCAGTCTCTTCCATGGTGGCCAGCAATTATCTTTTTCTATGACTTGTTATACCTCTAATAGGCCAGACACTTTGCTGTTTCACTTCGTGAGGCCTTGATCTATTCAGATTCTTCTTCCTCACTCAAAGTCTCAGTTTTTGTGTACTGGGATAAACATTCCCTAGTGTAGGATTACTCCTACCGTATTCATGTAATTTATCCAGTCATTCAAACTTGTTGTCCGGGATGTGGCCTCCGCCGTGCACAAGTGGTATCCGTGAAGCCATACATGAGCTAGATAAAGAAAAGGGAGCCAAATAGGGTCATGACTATCCATAAATAATATAGCTGTCACTCACCGTGAGTTACTACACTTCCCTCTAATGGCTTTGAAAAATGGCGAATAACAAAAACCAACAGACAAGAAACTAGAGACTGTCATAATTGGGTTATTGTGTAAAATAATAGGATTAAAGTGTATGACTAGATTACACTGACAAACAACATTTTTCTTTCTTATATAAGAATAAGTGTTCTTAGGTCAGTTTCTTGCGCTGATTTCAAATTTGAAATCCGTTTATCTCTATCACGTCAGGTTCTTAAGATATTTGTGAATAAATATATTTTTGGGAAACCGTTATTTGCTCCGTTTCATTTTTACTATATAACTTTTAAAAAATTAATAAAATGCAAAATAATTCTACTTTTTATACTGCTAAAAGATGCATGACATATGTTACGTTATATTTCAAATAGTTACTGTTTTTTGAAATAATTCTGAGTGAAATATGGCTTCTAGAAGTTGTAGAAATTCGGCTGATCTGTTCTGTTACGTGTGCGGATATTTTACCGATCGTGTTCACCAGAAAAACTTTACAACATTGCTAAAGAAAGCATATGAACTTTATTTCGATTCGAAAGTTGATGATGCAAATAAATCTTGGATGCCAAATGCAGTTTGTTCGACTTGTACAAATACATTGGCAGGTTGGTTACGAAAATCGCCGAAGCATAAGTCGATGCCTTTTGGAGTGCCAGTGATATGGCATGAACCGCCAAATCACGCTACTGATTGTTACTTCTGCTTGACAAATATCTATGGTTTCACTTTTAAAACTAGAAAGTCTGTGGTTTATCCAAATATTGAATCGGTTTCGAAACCAGTGCCTCATGATCCAATCACGTGTCCGATCCCAGTTCCACCAGAACAATATCCGTTGGACATGAATGAACCATCAGAAAGTGATAGTTTACCTGCTTTAGAAACTAATTCTGACTCGGATTATATACCGGTGAATGATGGTGTTCACTTAATTAACCATTCAGAACTTTCAGATCTAATACGTGATCTCGCTCTCACCAAAGGACAAGCGGAATTACTCGGTTCGCGACTCAAAGAATGGAATCTTTTAGCGCCCAATACTCCGATATCTACATTTCATCATAGACACAGAGAACCTGTTCAATACTTTGAGATGAATGATGACATTTGCTATTGCAAAGATGTAAAAGGTCTAATGGTGCACCTCGGTCATGAGCACATAGTCAACGAATGGCGACTTTTCATCGACTCTTCCAAGACTAGTCTAAAAGCCGTGTTATTGCATAATGGAAATTTATTTTCATCAATTCCAGTCGCTTACTCTGTTCATATGAAAGAAACTTATGACAATATGGCTATACTTTTGGCAAAAATAAAGTACAATGACTACCAATGGCGGATTTGTGGAGACCTAAAGGTCATTGCAATTCTCACGGGCATGCAGACTGGGTATACTAAATTTTGTTGCTTCCTATATGAATGGGACAGCCGCAACAGACAGGAACATTATGCAAGAAAGGTGTGGCCTATCAGGGATCGTATGCAGCTCGGGCATAAAAATGTAATACACGAGCCATTAGTTAACAAAGACAGCATCATTTTACCACCGTTACATATAAAGTTGGGGCTCATGAAGAATTTCGTAAAAGCGTTAGATAAAACGAGCAAAGCTTTCACTTATCTTCGAGAAAAGTTTCCGCAAATTAGCGATGCAAAGATAAAGGAAGGTATCTTTGTAGGACCTCAGATTAGGAAAGTTATTGCAGACAAACAATTCGAGAACTTGTTACATGGTAGTGAACTTCGCGCATGGATGGCATTCAAATCGATCGTCTATAACTTTCTGGGAAATCACAAATCTGTCGACTATGTGCATATTGTTAAGCAGTGCATAGATGCATACAGAATTATGGGCTGTAACATGTCCCTCAAAATCCATTTGCTCGATTCGCATCTTGACTTTTTCCCTGACAACCTTGGCGAAGTCAGCGATGAACATGGAGAACGATTCCATCAAGATATCGCCGTAATGGAGTCACGTTATCAAGGACAGTGGAGTGTGACCATGCTTGCCGATTATTGTTGGATGCTTCATCGCGATGTACCACATGCCATTCACCGACGAAAGTCGACTGCAAAGAAATTCAAGCCTACATAACTGTTATACTTCTTGTACAAATGATGTTGTTATACTGTATGCGTTGTTAAAAAACTTCAATTGCGTATTTCTAGAGATCCCGACCTGATAGAGAAAAACGGTTTGCAGATTTAAAAACAGCGCATTAAAATTGACCAGAAAAACATAGAAATGTTAGAGAAAGAAAAAAAAATTTTTTTTTGTTAGCCAGTGTTATCAGTGTAAAACTAACGACAAATGGGTTATTGTGTAGAATAATGGGATTAAATTGTATGACAAGATTATCACGGTGGAACAGACGACAAGTAGGTTATTGTATAGAATAATGGGATTAAATTGCATAACACGATTATTAAGGTTGAACTAACGACATATGTGTTACTGTTTAGAATAATGGGATGAAATTGCATGACAAGATTATCAGGGTTGAACTAATGACATATGGGTTATTGTGAATAATAATGGGATTCAATTCCATGATCAGATTATCAGGGTGGAACTAACGACAAATGGGATGTTGTCTAGAATAATGGGATTAAATTGCATGACCAAATTATCAGGGTGTAACTAACGACAAATTGGTTATTATCTAGAATAATGGGATTAAATTCCATGATCAGATTATCAGGGTGGAACTAACAACAAACGGGTTATTGTCCAGAATAATGGGATTAAATTGCATGACCAGATTATCATAGTGGAACTAACGACAAATGGGTTATTGTCTAGAATAGTGGGATTAAATTGCATAACCAGATTATGAGGGTGGAACTAACGACAAATGCGGTATCGTGTAGAATAATGGGATTAAATTGCATGACAAGATCATCATGGTGGAACTAACGACATATGGGTTATTGTCTAGAATAATGGGATTACATCGCTGTGGTGGATTTTGATGTTATGAATTGTTGTTAGGTATTATTATTGTATTAAATGAGATTAGCTATGAAGGTCCCTGAATTTACCCAATAGTATTGTGAACTTTTCAGGGTACCTTTCCGCTACAACCCCTTTTATCTCATTCAAAATGTATTTATATTATTATATTAAATGACTTCGTGTAGTGTCTAGGGTTATGAAGGTAGAGTGTAATGTACAATAATCAACAAACATACAAACAAATAGTTTATTATTCACAACAGCACACAGTACTACCACAATAGCATACAAACGACACTTTAAAAGGCTATCTTATTTAAGACTGTGGTTGAAATTTGTGTAAATATAATTTTTACAATTTATTATCCTGATTCTAATTTATTTTGAACCAGGACTGACAATCAAAAGTGAAATCAAAAGAATCATTTACATCAGTCAAATAGCACAGTAGATCTTCTGTCCATACATAAAAATATTATTCTAATATACGTCTGTAGTTGTATTCTCCTACTTTAAGGTAATACTGGTAGTACCCCTAGGTTGTTGTTTAAAAACACACCCTTTTAGTTATGTTTGTTTTCGTTTGTCTCTTGTGGGACTATTAAATATTTGTCCCAATTTTATTCACTGTCACTTTATATTCCTTTTTAAAGTTCTGTTAGTTGAGCTGTCAGGTGCCGAACAAGAACTTATCTTGGCAGTAGAATACAGGTAGAACGTTTCCTCTGCTCGCTTGACAGTCTGTTCCCGGTTTGATAGGCAATGGCCACTAGCATGGGCTCGCAGTATACAGACAGAGTCCTGAATCAATCAGTTTTCAAGCGTTTGGTACCACATTAACGTCAGTACCCAGGACCTCTGAAATGTGAAGGTTATGCATCCTTCTTAATACCTAGCATACACTAATAGTCCATTTTCTAGGACAGGTACATTACAAACAAACAAAAAGGGTCATAGCCTTATACCAACCTATGCCACCATTATCTTTTGATGTGACAATGTACACCAGTATTCCTCTTCCCTAATAGTTACAACGCCACTGCAATTCCAGCTGTAATCTTTTCCATATAATAGGATAGGTGTTATGCTCCTTTATGGCAATCATACATATTCTTGTAGTTTTACAACTCTCTGACAGTCTATCACATGGTGGATCAATCTTTAGGCTTTGCCTCATGGTCGCTATAGACCCACTCATGTACAGACATATATTATTATTTCACATTCAATTTTTATATAAAATACAGGTTAATAAATGTCAATCTTACCACAATTTTTCAATGAAATACACAGTGATGATGACTGACACAGTTTCGATCTGTTTTATTGTCCAGGCTGCCTAGAAAATGTATTTAAAAGCACAGCCTGATCTCATCAATCGCTGGTAGAATTTTTCAAGAAATTGCGTCTCTCCTAACGCTTGTTCTGACAATATCGACTCAGTTGGCCAATCACTCTTAATATTACAGTGTAAACAGTCTTTCAAAAAATATCATTCAAACCTTTCTACGTTACTAGGCTATTTATGTTTATTCCGAGGTCAGCCAATAATATTTCGTCTCACTTCAAATTCCACACAATCCCATTCCTTGTACCATCTTAGCCTAGCTTTCACCTAATTGTTTTCCCCCAAAAATATGCGATCCAATCTAAGCAGATATGACTTGACCTGACAGTATCTCTGATCTTTGTGTATTGTTTTATCAATATTTGATTATTTAAGGGACTAATTAGATAACTAACAACATATTCTTGGTCAGCAAGTCTTCAGGTACACGAATATACGATTTTTAAGAAGCTATGTGGTTTGGTTCAAAATTCTATCTTTTTTTTCTATGTTAGTTGTTTATTTTAAAACTACCTCTCGTTCACTCTGTTTCCGTGTAATTTCAAGCGAAATACGAGAGCTTAGGTCATTCATAATAAGAGCTAAACGTGTTTCCATGACCGAAGTGTATACATTTCTAACTTTTTCATCGTATTGGGGAAACCCCTAAGGCAAAGCTTGCCACTGTGCTGTGGTTGGCTTTTAGTTTGAAATCAATGCGAAACGAATTAGCATTTACCATCTATCCTTGCCCCTCCTCGTTCCACAATGCATTTTAGGCAAATATTTCTTAGAACTAGGAAAAGTGGTTCGTTTATGTCAAGGACGAATTTGAAAAAATTGGGTACCGTTTTGTTCGGCTATTCGTTAGCAAATAATAGGCTGAAGGCATAGGCGACACCAACCGTTCTAGCAGAAATTGTTTAGTAATATCCTATCTTTGCCTTTATGCCCTATACTGTTATATTCTAATTTATATATTGTATTTAGAAATTCACTACACATCTCCCCCCTTTAGAACAAACGATCATATGTCAGTTCCTACTTCTAAATACACATAGATGAATTTAATATCTATGCCTGGTGACTACTCTGATGTTCGTCGTACGGATGTCTGCTTAAAAAATCAGCGCCGACATTGGTTTTTCCGGGAATGTACTCTATGGTAAACTGGAATGGTTGTAGGAGCAACGACCAGCGTAATAATCTAGCATTTTCATGCCTTGCTTGTGACATGGTCTGTTTGGATCTTAAATGATTTTCCATAAAGATAAATCTGGAACTTTTTTATAGCCCATATGACTGCCAGACATTCTTTTTCACTTGTTGAATATTTTTGTTCTGCTGTGTTCAACTTACGGCTAGCATAAGCTACTGGGGTTAATTCCCCATAAAGTGAAATTGACCGTTGTAATAGAGCTGCACCCAAACCGATATTACTAGCATCCGTTCTCACAATGAATTCTTGACTCAAGTCAGGTAATTTCAAAATAGGCCTGCTTGTGAGCTTTTCTTTCAATTCTTGGTATGCTAATTGACACTGCGCTGTCCAAATAATTCTATCAGGATTTCCTTTGCGCATTAAATCAGTCAATGGAGCACATATGGAGTTAAAGTTTTTAATATACTTTTGGTAGAAACCACATAATGAGACAAAAGATTGCACATCTTTTTTTGTTTGCGGTCTTGGTGCTTTTTTTAACTTCTCCAGGTTCTTGGGGTCAGGGGTCATGTTTCCCTGATGTACTGTGTGTCCCAAGAATTCCAGCTCTTTACATCCAACACAGCATTTCGTCGGTCTAGCTGTCAAATTGGTCTCTCTCAGTCGATCAAACAACATATTCAGAGAGTTAATGTGTTCCTCAAATGTTTCTGTTGCTATGAGAATATCATCCATGAAGTTGGTGATGCAAGGATTCTTCAGGGGATCCAGTAACTTTCTCATCATCCTCGAAAACACACTCGGTGCATTTTTCAGCCCGAATGGCAACATATTAAATTCATAATGTCCTTCCGAGGTGCTAAAGGCTAAATAAGGTTTGACTTCCGGCTTTACTGGAATCTGATAGTAACCTTTGCTCAGATCCACTTTAGAGAAATATTTAGCTTTATTCAGCCTGGCAAACAGCTGATTTTATCAGGTAATGGATCCACCTGACCTTCTGTGACAGCATTCAGTTTCCTGTAATCTATACACAGCTTGTGTTCTCCAGAGGAATTTCTCAACAGAACCACACTGGAGCTGTAAGGAGATTCACTGTGCGAGATAATCCCTTCTCTTAACAGATAATATATCTCCTCCCTTAAAGCTTTTTCCTTAGCGAACGGAATCGAATAGGCTCTCATACAGATTGGTGTTGGGTCTATGAGTTTCATATCATACTCTAATAAATTTGTATGTCCAGGTCGGTCCGTTAACACATCTGTATGATTATTCAGAACCTGTTGAACCCTCTCCCTCTGATTTTCCGTTAAGTTTGTGCTGATTTTTACCTGTGCAGCGGTCTCACAGGGATGTAAAGGATATTCATGAGAAGTGAGTGGTTCCTTTTTCATCTCCATTGCAACAGACAAGGTCAGTAGATGTGTCTCTTCCTGGTTTTCTCTGTCCAGATATTTCTTCAGGAGATTCACATGATAGATTTTCTCTTTCCCTTTCTTATCTATCATATAATTTGTTCTAGACACCTTCTCTAGAACTGTATATGGACCTTGCCATCCAATTTGCAATTTATTCTGGCTGCCGGGCAGTAGAATGAGCACCTTCTCTCCCACAGCTAATTCTCGATCCTTCGCTTTCTTATTGTAATAGGCAGCATGCTTTTTCCTGGCTTGTCTCAAATTTTCATTGGCAAGTATCCAGCCAGTTTTAAGACGAGTGGTCAGCTCGTTCACATATTGATATGATGAGGTAATATTTTCTTCTGTTTTTTCATCGGTCCATGTCCTTAACAAGGCTACATATGGACTTTTAAATTTGTTGACCTATTTTTCCATGCTCCGGTATGGTCTCTTCCATTGGAAGCCTTATAGTGAGGACTTTTCTTCCTAGAATCATCATTCACAAATCGACCACTACCAATTTTTCTCTTGGGGTTTTCTCCCCACTTTAAATTCCTTGTGAGAGATCTTTTCTCTCTTTTATTTTCACCCAGTTCACATAATTTCGACCGAGGGATTGTCGACTTATTCTGGGGTAAAACATTTCTTTGTACTCGTTGCATCGTGGCCATTGTAAAACATCCAAGTGAAGACTGTCTGTGAAAAGGGGGCTCCCATTCCACTTTGTCTACATTATTAATTTTATTTTTCTTTCCATTTTCAGGCCTAATTTTGCCCCGTGGCGTGTCTAGGTCCTGATCAATTTTCCCACTTGTGGGTGTTCCCTCATGTAATATGCCACATGCTTCTACAAAATTCTCAATGTCAATCATTTCCTCGGGCCAATAATAATTTTGAGCAATCTTTTGGATGATGGTACCTATTTTCTCATGGTCCCCATCTTTCCCAACATGTAAGCTCCTTATTACCTCTGCCCTATACTTTTTAGGAAGTACCAGCTGTCCCTGACAATTGGATCCAGTTCCAGCCTTCCTGTATATCAGTTTGTTCTTCATATAGAAGTCTCCTTTGCCTGGAGGTGTATGACATTTGGGCAATTTCTTAAAACAAGGCTTGAGGGTCTTATCCCCAGCCTGCGCCTTCCTCATCTCATCTGGAGGGGTATTTATCAGATTATCCTCCTCCTGTTTAGACTGTGATCTGGTCTGAAGCGTGGCCATGTACACAGGTCTCTTTTTACACACTTCGGTGTTATGGTTGTCCATCCGACACCAACTACAATACCTCCTTCCCTGGTTAAAAGGTTTTCTTTCATCATATTTCCTTTCATTGAATTGTGAGGTTTTATTTTTATAGTCATTGCGTGGCCTATCAAACTGGTGCTTACCTTTATTCTGGTCTCTATGGTCAAACTTATTAAAGTTTTGAGGTGCCTTAAAATTGTCTACCTGTTTCTTTTTATTACCAACTACCTCTGCCTGGGCTGCCTGATACCTCTCAGCGACATTGAGTAACTCACCCAGCCTCTCTGCACCTTGTTCCATGAGAAACTTTCTCAGGTCTGGA
Organism: Oreohelix idahoensis; assembly: GCA_024509875.1. NCBI lineage: Eukaryota > Metazoa > Mollusca > Gastropoda > Stylommatophora > Oreohelicidae > Oreohelix > Oreohelix idahoensis. Next base: position 150,506 of record JAMPIV010009200.1, on the reverse strand, counting down.
GCCATGGACTCTCTTAGCTGCTCAATAAGGATCATCTCCTTAAGATCTTGGGTTTTCCCCAGAGCAATCCATTTCTCCAAGTAGGTCTCTAACCGTGCAGAGAACTGGTGATAAGTCTCACCCGACAGTAGTTTGGCATTCCTAAATTTTTTTCTATAAAATTCTCCGTTCTTTTCGTATCTTAATAAAAGAGCCTGCTTTAGCATGTCGTAATTGTCCTGGTCATCTCTGCTCATCTTGGCAAAAACTTCATAAGCCGTTCCTCTAAGCCCTTGGGATAACTTGAGGCTCCACCTCTCTCTCTCTCTAACCCATATGTAGTAGCTAAAAGTTCAAATCTACTTAAATACCCCTCTATGTCATCGTCTTTCTCAACAAAATGGTCTACATGAAAACCCATAGCTGAGGTTGAGGCTCCCTGACTGGCAGTGGCATCTGAGGCAAAGGGGCTGGCACCATTTTCAGGAGCATGGCCTTGAATTTCCAACTCCCTTAGTCGTAACTCGTGCTCCCTCTGCAATCTTCTATCTTCTGCTTCCCTCTCGGCAGTAAATCTTTTTTCCTCTCTTTCAGCAGCCTGTCTCTTTTCCTCTGCTTCCCTTTCAGCAGCTTGTCTCTTTTCTTCTCTTTCTGCAGCTAGTCTCTTTTCTTCAACCTCCAACTTCTTCTCTTCATACTGGAGCCTTTTAATCTCTGCCTCCAATGCCCTAGCCTCCTTGTCAGCCTCAATCTGCAGCTTCTTAAGTTCTTTGTCAGCCTCAATTTGTAACTGTAATTTTCTTTCTTCTGCTAACTTCCTATCTTCCCTTTCAATATACTTGTCACATTCTGAAGTTACATATTGGATCAAAGCCTGACCCTCCATGTTCATTTCCTTAGCAGTCAGCACAGCAGCAGATCGAAACTTTGCCAGATCAGCCATTTGTACTATGCAACCTTTAAAATTTCCAACTATACAAATCTCTAATTATGGCTAATAATTTCTAATGATAACCAAGAACAACCACAGGCACTGATAGCTCAACTACTATTTAATTTTTCTAAAAGGAAGGCTTTTAGTTTTATACTATCTGAGATTCCTAATATAATTGATAATATTTTAAGAATTTAAAATCCCAGAAGCAAACTACCCAATATAGCTGGTGTTATGAGAAATTCAATCCCCAGGAGCGAGACCCCAATATATGTGGTGGATTTTGATGTTATGAATTGTTGTTAGGTATTATTATTGTAATAAATGAGATTAGCTATGAAGGTCCCTGAATTTACCCAATAGTATTGTGAACTTTTCAGGGTACCTTTCCGCTACCACCCCTTTTATCTCATTCAAAATGTATTTATATTATTATATTAAATGACTTCGTGTAGTGTCTAGGGTTATGAAGGTAGAGTGTAATGTACAATAATCAACAAACATACAAACAAATAGTTTATTATTCACAACAGCACACAGTACTACCACAATAACATACAAACGACACTTTAAAAGGCTATCTTATTTAAGACTGTGGTTGAAATTTGTGTAAATATAATTTTTACAATTTATTATCCTGATTCTAATTTATTTTGAACCAGGACTGACAATCAAAAGTGAAATCAAAAGAATCATTTACATCAGTCAAATAGCACAGTAGATCTTCTGTCCATACATAAAAATATTATTCTAATATACGTCTGTAGTTGTATTCTCCTACTTTAAGGTAATACTGGTAGTACCCCTAGGTTGTTGTTTAAAATCACACCCTTTTAGTTATGTTTGTTTTCGTTTGTCTCTTGTGGGACTATTAAATATTTGTCCCAGTTTTATTCACTGTCACTTTATATTCCTTTTTAAAGTTCTGTTAGTTGAGCTGTCAGGTGCCGAACAAGAACTTATCTTGGCAGTAGAATACAGGTAGAACGTTTCCTCTGCTCGCTTGACAATCTGTTCCCTGTTTGATAGGCAATGGCCACTAGCATGGGCTCGCAGTATACAGACAGAGTCCTGAATCAATCAGTTTTCAAGCGTTTGGTACCACATTAACGTCAGTACCCAGGACCTCTGAAATGTGAAGGTTATGCATCCTTCTTAATACCTAGCATACACTAATAGTCCACATTCTAGGACAGGTACATTACAAACAAACAAAAAGGGTCATAGCCTTATACCAACCTATGCCACCATTATCTTTTGATGTGACAATGTACACCAGTATTCCTCTCCCCTAATAGTTACAACGCCACTGCAATTCCAGCTGTAATCTTTTCCATATAATAGGATAGGTGTTATGCTCCTTTATGGCAGTCATACATATTCTTGTAGTTTTACACCTCTCTGACAGTCTATCACATGGTGGATCAATCTTTAGGCTTTGCCTCATGGTCGCTATAGACCCACTCATGTACAGACATATATTATTATTTCACATTCAATTTTTATATAAAATACCGGTTAATAAATGTTAATCTTACCACAGATTTTCAATGAAATACACAGTGACGATGACTGACACAGTTTCGATCTGTTTTATTGTCCAGGCTGCCTAGAAATTGTATTTGAAAGCACAGCCTGATCTCATCAATCGCTGGTAGAATTTTTCAAGAAATGGCGTCCCCCCTAACGCTTGTTCTGACAATATCGACTCAGTTGGCCAATCACTCTTAATATTACAGTGTAAACAGTCTTTCAAAAAAAATATCATTCAAACCTTTCTACGTTACTAGGCTATTTATGTTTATTCAAAGGTCAGCCAATAATATTTCGTCTCACTTCAAATTCCACCCAATCCCCTTCCTTGTACCATCTTAGCCTAGCTTTCACCTAATTGTTTTCCCCAAAAAATATGCGATCCAATCTAAGCAGATATGACTTGACCTGACAGTATCTCTGATCTCTATGTATTGTTTTATCAATATTTGATTAGTTAAGGGACTATTTAGATAACTAACAACATATTCTTGGTCAGCAAGTCTTCAGGTACACGAATATACGATTTTTAAGGGGCTATGTGGTTTGGTTCAAAATTCTATCTTTTTTTTTTCTATGTTAGTTGTTTATTTTTAAACTACCTCTCGTTCACTCTTTTTCCATGTAATTTCAAGCGAAATACGAGAGCTTAGGTCATTCATAATAAGAGCTAAACGTGTTTCCATGACCGTAGTGTATACATTTCTAACTTTTTCATCGTATTGGGGAAACCCCTAAGGCAAAGCTTGCCACTGTGCTGTGGTTGGCTTTTAGTTTGAAATCAATGCGAAACGAATTAGCATTTTCATCTATCCTTGCCCCTCCTCGTTCCACAATGCATTTTAGGCAAATATTTCTTAGAACTAGGAAAAGTGGTTCGTTTATGTCAAGGACGAATTTGAAAAAATTGGGTACCGTTTTGTTCGGCTATTCGTTAGCAAATAATAGTCTGAAGGCGTAGGCGACACCAACCGTTCTAGCAGAAATTGTTTAGTAATATCCTATCTTTGCCTTTATGCCCTATACTGTTATATTCTAATTTATATATTGTATTTAGAAATTCACTACACATCTCCCCCCTTTAGAACATACGATCATATGTCAGTTCCTACTTCTAAATACACATAGATGAATTTACTATCTATGCCTGGTGACTGTTCTGATGTTCGTCGTACGGATGTCTGCTTAAAAAATCAGCGCCGACATTGGTTTTTCCGGGAATGTACTCTATGGTAAACTGGAATGGTTGTAGGAGCAACGACCAGCGTAATAATCTAGCATTTTCATGCCTTGCTTGTGACAGACATACGAGTGGTTTATGGTCTGTTTGGATCTTAAATGATTTTCCATAAAGATAAATCTGGAACTTTTGTATAGCCCATATGACTGCCAGACATTCTTTTTCACTTGTTGAATATTTTTGTTCTGCTGTGTTCAACTTTTACGGCTAGCATAAGCTACTGGGGTTAATTCCCCATAAAGTGAAATTGACCGTTGTAATAGAGCTGCACCCAAACCGATATTACTAGCATCCGTTCTCACAATGAATTCTTGACTCAAGTCAGGTAATTTCAAAATAGGCCTGCTTGTGAGCTTTTCTTTCAATTCTTGGTATGCTAATTCCCACTGCGCTGTCCAAGTAATTCTATCAGGATTTCTTTTGCACGTTAAATAAGTCAATGGAGCACATATGGAGTTAAAGTTTTTAATATACTTTTGGTAGAAACCACATAATGAGACAAAAGATTGCACATCTTTTTTTGTTTGCGGTCTTGGTGCTTTTTTTAACTTCTCCAGGTTCTTGGGGTCAGGGGTCATGTTTCCCTGATGTACTGTGTGTCCCAAGAATTCCAGCTCTTTACATCCAACACAGCATTTCGTCGGTCTAGCTGTCAAATTGGTCTCTCTCAGTCTATCAAACAACATATTCAGAGAATTAATGTGTTCTTCAAATGTTTCTGTTGCTATGAGAATATCATCCATGAAGTTGGTGATGCATGGATTCTTCAAGGGATCCAGTAACTTTCTCATCATCCTCGAAAACACACTCGGTGCATTTTTCAGCCCGAATGGCAACATATTAAATTCATAATGTCCTTCCGAGGTGCTAAAGGCCAAATAAGGTTTGACTTCCGGCTTTACTGGAATCTGATAGTAGCCTTTGCTCAGATCCACTTTAGAGAAATATTTAGCTTTATTCAGCCTGGCAAACAGCTGATTTGCATCAGGTAATGGATCCACCTGACCTTCTGTGACAGCATTCAGTTTCCTGTAATCTATACACAGCTTGTGTTCTCCAGAGGGTTTTCTCAACAGAACCACACTGGAGCTGTAAGGAGATTCACTGTGCGAGATAATCCCTTCTCTCAACAGATAATCTATCTCCTCCCTTAAAGCTTTTTCCTTAGCGAACGGAATCGAATAGGCTCTCATACAGATTGGTGTTGGGTCTATGAGTTTCATATCATACTCTAATAAATTTGTATGCCCAGGTCGGTCCGTTAACACATCTGTATGATTATTCAGAACCTGTTGAACCCTCTCCTTTTGATTTTCCGTTAAGTGTGTGCTGATTTTTACCTGTGCAGCGGTCTCACAGGGATTTAAAGGATATTCATGAGAAGTGAGTGGTTCCTTTTTCATCTCCATTGCAACAGACAAGGTCAGTAGGTGTGTCTCTTCCTGGTTTTCTCTGTCCAGATATTTCTTCAGGAGATTCACGTGATAGATTTTCTCTTTCCCTTTCTTATCTATCTTATAATTTGTTCTAGACACCTTCTCTAGAACTGTATATGGACCTTGCCATCCAATTTGCAATTTATTCTGGCTGCCGGGCAGTAGAAGGAGCACCTTCTCTCCCACAGCTAATTCTCGATCCTTCGCTTTCTTATTGTAATAGGCTGCATGCTTTTTCCTGGCTTGTCTCAAATTTTCATTGGCAAGTTTCCAGCCAGTTTTACGACGAGTGGTCAGCTTGTTCACATATTGATATGATGAGGTAATATTTTCTTCTGCCTTTTCATCGTTCCATGTCCTTAACAAGGCTACATATGGACTTTTAAATTTGTTGACCTATTTTTCCATGCACCGGTATGGTCTCTTCCATTGGAAGCCTTATAGTGAGGACTTTTCTTCCTAGAATCATCATTCACAAATCGACCACTACCAATTTTTTTCTTGGGGTTTTCTTCCCACTTTAAATTCCTTGTGAGAGATCTTCTCTCTCTTTTATTTTCACCCAGTTCACATAATTTCGACCGAGGGATTGTCGACTTATTCTGGGGTAAAACATTTCTTTGTACTCGTTGCATCGTGGCCATTGTAAAACATCCAAGTGAAGACTGTCTGTGAAAAGGGGGCTCCCATTCCACTTTGTCTACATTATTAATTTTATTTTTCTTTCCATTTTCGAGCCTAATTTTGCCCCGTGGCATGTCTAGGTCCTGATCAATTTTCCCACTTGTGGGTGTTCCCTCATGTAGTATGCCACATGCTTCTACAAAATTCTCAATGTCAATCATTTCCTCGGGCCAATAATAATTTTGAGCAATCTTATGGATGATGGTACCTATTTTCTCATGGTCCCCATCTTTCCCAACATGTAAGCTCCTTATTACCTCTGTCCTATACTTTTTAGGAAGTACCAGCTGTCCCTGACAATTGGATCCAGTTCCAGCCTTCCTGTATATCAGTTTGTTCTTCATATAGAAGTCTCCTTTGCCTGGAGGTGTATGACATTTGGGCAATTTCTTAAAATAAGGCTTGAGGGTTTTATCCCCAGCCTGCGCTTTCCTCATCTCATCTGGAGGGGTATTTATCAGATTATCCTCCTCCTGTTTAGACTGTGATCTGGTCTGAAGCGTGGCCATGTACACAGGTCTCTTTTTACACACTTCGGTGTTATGGTTGTCCATCCGACACCAACTACAATACCTCCTTCCCTGGTTAAAAGGTTTTCTTTCATCATATTTCCTTTCATTGAATTGTGAGGTTTTATTTTTATAGTCATTGCGTGGCCTATCAATTTGGTGCTTACCTTTTTTCTGGTCTCTATGGTCAAACTTATTAAAGTTTTGAGGTGCCTTAAAATTGTCTACCTGTTTCTTTTTATTACCAACTACCTCTGCCTGGGCTGCCTGATACCTCTCAGCGACATTGAGTAACTTACCCAGCCTCTCTGCACCTTGTTCCATGAGAAACTTTCTCAGGTCTGGAGCCATGGACTCTCTTAGCTGCTCTATAAGGATCATCTCTTTAAGGTCTTGGGTTTTCCCCAGAGCAATCCATTTCTCCAAGTAGGTCTCTAACCGTGCAGAGAACTGGTGATAAGTCTCCCCCGACAGTAGTTTGGCATTCCTAAATTTTTTTCTATAAAATTCTCCGTTCTTTTCGTATCTTAATAAAAGAGCCTGCTTTAGCATGTCGTAATTGTCCTGGTCATCTCTGCTCATCTTGGCAAAAACTTCATAAGCCGTTCCTCTAAGCCCTTGGGATAACTTGAGGCTCCACCTCTCTCTCTCTCTAACCCATATGTAGTAGCTAAAAGTTCAAATCTACTTAAATACCCCTCTATGTCATCGTCTTTCTCAACAAAATGGTCTACATGAAAACCCATAGCTGAGGTTGAGGCTCCCTGACTGGCAATGGCATCTGAGGCAAAGGGGCTGGCACCATTTTCAGGAGCATGGCCCTGAATTTCCAACTCCCTTAGTCGTAACTCGTGCTCCCTCTGCAATCTTCTATCTTCTGCTTCCCTCTCGGCAGTCAATCTTTTTTCCTCTCTTTCAGCAGCCTGTCTCTTTTCCTCTGCTTCCCTTTCAGCAGCTTGTCTCTTTTCTTCTCTTTCTGCAACTAGTCTCTTTTCTTCGGCCTCCAACTTCTCTTCATACTGGAGCCTTTTAATCTCTGCCTCCAATGCCCTAGCCTCCTTGTCAGCCTCAATCTGCAGCTTCTTAAGTTCTTTGTCAGCCTCAATTTGTAACTGTAATTTTCTTTCTTCTGCTAACTTCCTATCTTCCCTTTCAATATACTTGTCACATTCTGAAGTTACATATTGGATCAAAGCCTGACCCTCCATGTTCATTTCCTTAGCAGTCAAAAAAGATAGTATCAAGGGATGGAACTTTGTCTCGGAGCGCATTATGGTTGTAAAAGTAAAAGAAGGAGAAACCATAGTCAACCTGGTCATAGTGTATGGGCCAAATGAGGATGAGAGAGCAGAGGTCAAGGAGGAATTCTTCGAGCTGCTTCAAAGGACAGTGGATGACTGCCTAGATGAAGTTATTATGCTCGGAGATTTTAATGCCAGAGTTGGAAATGACCATGCTAGATGGGGTGGAGTTATCGGAAGATATGGAGAAGATACTCTCAATGACAATGGAAAGCGACTCCTTAGATTCTGCAGTGAGCAGAATCTGATCATTACAAACACAAAGTTCCCCCATAAGTGCATACATGCATACACTAGATGTGAACCAACCAAGAATGAGAAGTCAGTGATTGACTATGCCATTGTTCGGAGAAGCTCATTCAGATATGTCCGAGATGCAAGAGTCTGGAGGGGGCCAGAGATTGGAAGTGATCACTACCTGCTAACAATCAAACGAACAACTGAAAGAGTTGCTCAGCCTAGGAACTGCCCAACATCACGCAAGAAACCAAGTAAACGAGCAGGAGAAATGAGCATTAGGACCTACAAGCTGAGAGAGCCAGAAATTAAGACCAGATATCAGGGGCTTATTGCTACAGCAGTGAGCAACACAGAAGAACGACCTGATGACTTGGAAACCCTCTGGAATAAATTCAAGGATATCATAAAGACAGCTGCTGCAGAAGCATGCGGTGAAGTCCGACTTGGGAACCAGAGAAAGAGGACACCTTGGTGGACAGAGGAAGTCAAAGAGAAAATAAGAGAGAAGAAAATGGCATGGAAACAATACTTAGGAGCTAAAAACACAACAGGACAAATGGAAAAATGTAGAGAATATGTGACACTCAGAACAGAAGCAAAGAACAAAGTGCTAGCAGCAAAACAGAAGTCCTGGGAAGAATTTGGAGAAAAGCTAGAAAAAGATGCACAAGAAAACCAGAAATTGTTCTATAAGACCCTAAAGAACATGAGGAAAGAAAAACAATGCCCTCTCAAATTTATAAAGGACAAGCAAGGCAAATTGCTTACTGCCCCGAAGGAAGTAATGGAAAGATGGAAAGAATATTTCTGAGAACTCCTGGATGGTGAGCATGATGAAGCATCAGAAATGATAACCACTGACACAGAAGAGGAAACCAATGATGGTGAAGATGACATAAAGATGGAAGAACTGAGGGCAGCACTAGAGAAAATCAAGATGGGCAAAGCAGCAGGGCATGATGGTATAACACCAGAAATGGTTAAGTACATGGGAGCATCAGGCGACCTATTACTCTTAAAGGTCCTACAGGCAGCATGGTGCAACAAGACCATACCAAAGGATTGGGAGATTGCCATCATAACACCAATTTTCAAAAGGGTGACAATCGACAATGTGGAAACCATAGAGGCATATCCCTTCTCAGTGTCCCTGGTAAAATCTACTCTAGAATCCTAGAGCATAGAATCCGACGCCTAGCTGAGCCACAATTGGATGAGGTCCAGTGTGGATTCCGAGCAAACCGAAGTACTCAAAACCTAATCTTCACATTCAGACAGCTGAGTGAAAAGGCCCTTGAGTATAAGAGTGAGATCCATTTTTGTTTCATAGATCTGGAAAAGGCATTTGACAGGGTCCCCTGGAGCAAACTTTGGGACTGTTTGGCAAGGAAGAATATTCCAGCACCTCTGATTCATGCTATACAGAGCTTCTACAAGTCTTGCAGAAATTATGTGAGGACAGCAAACCATAAGTCAGAAGAGTTCAGGACCACCAGTGGTGTAAGACAAGGTGATATCCTATCACCTTACCTCTTCATACTCCTTATGGACGATGTCATCAAGGCATGTAAGGAGAGAACAAGAAAGTATTCAGTGGGGTACTGGAAGATGAGACAGGTCTATATTTCGGAGCTGGAATTTGCTGATGATGTTGCCCTGATTGCTAAATCAGAGGCACATCTCCAATCCAACCTGCAAGTCTGGAAGGAAGAGCTGGAGAAGAGAGGGATGGTCATAAGCAGTTCTAAAACAAAATCCATGGTGATATCACGAGAAGAAAGAAAACATCAGATTAAGTTGGGAGAACAGGTCCTGGAGCAGGTCGACCACTTTAAATATCTCGGAGCTATTATAGACCGAAAGGGAGGCATCAAAGAAGAAAAGCAGCGGCTGGGAGACTTTTTCAGGCCATAAATCGTGGATTCCTCAGCAAGAAAGAGGTTGGTAAGAAAACAAAGATGGCTGTATACCGCTCCACCTATGTCCCACTCTTGACATATGGATGCGAGTCGTGGGCAATGACTACAACCCACAAAAGCCAGATCCAAACCTCAGAAATGAGGTATCTGAGGAAAGTGGTTGAAGTAACAAGAAGAGACATGGTCCGCAACCAGACGATCCGTCAAGGCCTAAAATCCCATCCGTTGCAGACCCAAATAGAACAGTCCCAACTAAGATGGTTTGGCCATGTCTGCAGAATAGGAGAAGATCGGCTACCACGACAAGCATGGGAAACAAAGAGCCAGGGATCCAGACCTCCAGGACGACCCAGAGTCCGCTGGGAGGACAACATTAGACAATCTTTGAAGGACCGAGGACTAGAATGGAACCAGGCCAGGAAGAAGACAGCTGATAGAATGGTCTGGCGCTCTCTCTTCCAAACCTCTACACCTCACGGTAGAAGGGGAACGACTAAGTAAGTAAGTTATGAGAAATTCAATCCCCAGGAGCGAGACCCCAATATATGTGGTGAATTTTGATGTTATGAATTGTTGTTAGGTATTATTATTGTATTAAATGAGATTAGCTATGAAGGTCCCTGAATTTACCCAATAGTATTGTGAACTTTTCAGGGTACCTTTCCGCTACCACCTCTTTTATCTCATTAAAATGTATTTATATTATTATATTAAATGACTTCGTGTAGTGTCTAGGGTTATGAAGGTAGAGTGTAATGTACAATAATCAACAAACATACAAACAAATAGTTTATTATTCACAACAGCACACAGTACTACCACAATAACATACAAACGACACTTTAAAAGGCTATCTTATTTAAGACTGGGGTTGAAATTTGTGTAAATATAATTTTTACAATTTATTATCCTAATTCTAATTTATTTTGAACCAGGACTGACAATCAAAAGTGAAATCAAAAGAATCATTTACATCAGTCAAATAGCACAGTAGATTTTCTGTCCATACATAAAAATATTATTCTAATATACGTCTGTAGTTGTATTCTCCTACTTTAAGGTAATACTGGTAGTACCCCTAGGTTATTGTTTAAAATCACACCCTTTTAGTTATGTTTGTTTTCGTTTGTCTCTTGTGGGACTATTAAATATTTGTCCCAGTTTTATTCACTGTCACTTTATCTCATCATCTCATCTCAACCCATAACCCGTCATGGGTCGTAGGGGTGCCATGGTGGAAGCATCAGCAGACAGGGTCCTCCACTGCTCTCTATTCTCAGCAATGCGTACAAGTGTGGAAAAACCGTGTCCTGCCCATTCTTTGATGTTATCAGCCCAGGATTTTCTTTGCCTTCCTCTTCTCCGTTTACCTTCGACTGTTCCCTGGAGGATCGTTTTCGAAAGGGAGTCATGACGAGTTACATGCCCAAACCAGGCAAGCTTTCGACGTTTCACTATTGACAAAAGTGGTTCTTGGTGGCCTGCATAGGTGTTTATCTTCTCTCTAACATAGACATTTATTTTGTGCTCTTTATAGCAAATGCGCAAAATTCTTCTATAACATTTATGCTCGAAAGCCTGAATCCTTCGCTCCGTATCTGCAGTGAGTGTCCAGCCCTCACACCCATACAAGAGAGTAGATAATATAAGTGATTTGTATAATTTGATCTTTACAGGAAAACTGATGTTACTTTTCCAGATCACATTCAACCTTGTCATGGCAGCTGAGGCCATCTCAAGTCTTGTCTTGATTTCTTTACTTGATCTTCCATCACTACATATAGTGGACCCGAGATATTTAAAGGTGTTAACTTCTTCTAACGTTTGCCCATTTAACGTAATGTTGGTCGGAACATGTTTCTTATGGCTATTCACCAATATCTTGCTTTTTTCTATATTAATTTCCATCCCATACGTTCTTGTTACTTTCTCCAGTCTAGAGGTAAGGTCTTGAAGTTCTGATTCTGTTCCAGCTATCAGATCAATATCATCAGCAAAACGTAGATTACACAGAGGTCAGCCTCCAATCGATATGGTTGATTTATAATCGTAGAGAGCCTCCTGCATAATATGTTCTAGATATATATTAAAGAGCATCGGTGACAGGATACATCCCTGGCGAACTCCTACAGTTGTTTTGAAAAATTCTCCAATGTCGTTGCTTGCAAAAACAGCACTGCTTGCGTCCTTGTATAGTGCTTCAATGATATCTATGATGTTGGTATCAAAATTGAATTTTCTCATTACTTGCCATAAGCCTTCATGCCAGACTCGATCGAAGGCTTTTGTGAAATCGATGAAGTTATGGTATAAATCATATTGATGCTGGAGATGTTTTTCGATCAGTAATCTAATATTGAAGATTTGTTCTGAGGTACTTCTTTTTGGTCTAAAGCCAGCCTGTTCCTCTGACAAGATTTCTTCTGATTTCTGTTTTATTCTGTTCAAAAGTATCCTTAACATCACCTTACTTGGATGACTAATAAGGCTGGTGGTTCTGTAGTTCTTGCACATTTTTAGATTTCCTTTCTTTGGAAGCGGTATTACTAATGACTGCGTCCATTCTTTTGGCCATTTTTTTGTACTCTATATCTTCTGGCAAATTGTTGTCATGATTTTTACTATATCTGGTCCTCCATATTTCAAGAGCTCTGCTGGTATATTATCCACACCCGGTGATTTCCTTCCTTTCATCGAACATATAGCCTCTTCAACTTCTTCCCGTAGTATTGCTGCATTTCCGAGTTCTCTGTTTTCGCACTTAATGTTGTTTAATATCAGTGTCAAGTTTACAGTTATATAATTCTTTACAATATTCTGTCCACCTTCTCATTACAGCTGTTTTTTCATTGAGCAGAAACCCATTGCTATCTTCTATGACAGTTACCCTGGGCTGTTGGGGTTTTGATAGTCTTCTTAATGTGTCAAAAGCTGCCTTGCTGTTACCTTTTATTAGCCCCGTATTAATGGACTCACATTGATCAGCTACCCATTTTTCTTTGGCCTGTTTCATTTTCTTTCTAATATTTTTATTCACCATACTGTATTGCCATGCTGCTTCAGGAACCTCTTTCTTAACCTTTTTCATTTCCCGCCGTGTATCACATAACTTCAGAATGTCATCTGTAACCCATTGTTTGTTTATTTTCTTTCTTTTACCAAGTATTTTTGTTGCTGATTCAATGAGCACGTCTTTCATGTTCTCTGTGATTGAGTTGATATCATCCTCCAAAAAGTTGAGAGCTGCGAATTTTCCTCCAACAGTTGCCTCAAAGATTCCCGCGATTTCTGGATCTTTCAATTTGTCTAAATTGAATCTTAACTGAGAACATCTGTTTTGATTATAGTTCTTTTTGAGTTTAAGCTTAAGCGTCATCAATACCATGTCGTGATCACTACCAATGTCGGCGCCAGGAAATGTCCTAGTCTTGGCTTTATTAATGCTGGACTTGAATCTTTTATCTGGCCCTGTTTTAGCATTCCAATCACCTAGCACGATGAGAAGATCTTTCTTTTGAATTTACTTAATTGCTTCATCCAGATTGTCATAAAATGTATCAATTGCCTCATCCTCATAGTCAGTAGTGGGGGCATATACCTGTATGATGGAGATGTTCTCTGGATGTCACTTTATATTCCTTTTTAAAGTTCTGTTAGTTGAGCTGTCAGGTGCCGAACAAGAACTTATCTTGGCAGTAGAATACAGGTAGAACGTTTCCTCTGCTCGCTTGACAATCTGTTCCCTGTTTGATAGGCAATGGCCACTAGCATGGGCTCGCAGTATACAGACAGATTCCTGAATCAATCAGTTTTCAAGCGTTTGGTACCACATTAACGTCAGTACCCAGGACCTCTGAAATGTGAAGGTTATGCATCCTTCTTAATACCTAGCATACACTAATAGTCCACATTCTAAGACAGGTACCTTACAAACTAACAAAAAGGGTCATAGCCTTATACCAACCTATGCCACCATTATCTTTTGATGTGACAATGTACACCAATATTCCTCTCCCCTAATAGTTACAACGCCACTGCAATTCCAGCTGTAATCTTTTCCATATAATAGGATAGGTGTTATGCTCCTTTATGACAATCATACATATTCTTGTAGTTTTACACCTCTCTGACAGTCTATCACATGGTGGATCAATCTTTAGGCTTTGCCTCATGGTCGCTATAGACCCACTCATGTACAGACATATATTATTATTTCACATTCAATTTTTATATAAAATACAGGTTAATAAATGTCAATCATACCACAATTTTTCAATGAAATACACAGTGACGATGACTGACACAGTTTCGATCTGTTTTATTGTCCAGGCTGCCTAGAAATTGTATTTGAAAGCACAGCCTGATCTCATCAATCGCTGGTATAATTTTTCAAGAAATGGCGTCTCTCCTAACGCTTGTTCTGACAATATCGACTCAGTTGGCCAATCACTCTTAATATTACAGTGTAAACAGTCTTTCAAAAAATATCATTCAAACCTTTCTACGTTACTAGGCTATTTATGTTTATTCCGATGTCAGCCAATAATATTTCGTCTCACTTCAAATTCCACCCAATCCCCTTCCTTGTACTATCTTAGCCTAGCTTTCACCTAATTGTTTTCCCAAAAAAAATATGCGATCCAATCTAAGCAGATATGACTTGACCTGACAGTATCTCTGATATCTATGTATTGTTTTATCAATATTTGATTATTTAAGGGACTATTTAGATAACTAACAACATATTCTTGGTCAGCAAGTCTTCAGGTACACGAATATACGATTTTTAAGGGGCTATGTGGTTTGGTTCAAAATTCTATCTTTTTTTCTATGTTAGTTCTTTATTTTTAAACTACCTCTCGTTCACTCTTTTTCCATGTAATTTCAAGCGAAATACGAGAGCTTAGGTCATTCATAATAAGAGCTAAACGTGTTTCCATGACCGTAGTGTATACATTTCTAACTTTTTCACTGTATTTGGGGAAACCCCTAAGGCAAGGCTTGCCCCTGTGCTGTTATTGGCTTTTAGTTTGAAATCAATGCGAAACGAATTAGCATTTACCATCTATCCTTGCCCCTCCTCGTTCCACAATGCATTTTAGGCAAATATTTCTTAGAACTAGGAAAAGTGGTTCGTTTATGTCAAGGACGAATTTGAAAAAATTGGGTACCGTTTTGTTCGAATATCCTATCTTTGCCTTTATGCCCTGTACTGTTATATTCTAATTTATATATTGTATTTAGAAATTCACTACAATCGCATGACAAGATTATCAAGGTGGAACTAACGACAAATGGGATGTTGTGTAGAATAATGTGATTAAATTGCATGACCAGATTATCAGGGTGGAACTAACGACAAATATCAGTGGAACACGAGATCAGAAGATGATCATAGCACGACATAGGACACACTTTGAAGAAACATACTGCTACAATCACAAGGTAGTTATTGTTCTGGAATACCAAGGTTAAGAGAAGTAGAGAGAGAGAGAGAGAGAGAGAGACAGAGAGAGAGAGGGGAGAGAGGGAGAGAGAGAGAGGGAGGGAGGGAGGGAGGAGAGAGAGAGGGAGGAAGGGAGAGAGAGAGAGAGAGAGAGAGAGAGAGAGAGAGAGAGAGAGAGAAACACATGGATTCTAGAACTGAAAAAAGAAATGAAAGGGATGAGGAAGACATAAAAAGATGACGTGATGGTACTTGACAAGAAGATATAGAGAGATGACGTGATGGTACTTGACAAGAAGACATAGAGAAATGACGTGATGGTACATGACAAGAAGACATAGAGAAATGACGTGATGGTACTTGACAAGAAGACATAGAGAAATGACGTGATGGTACATGACAAGAAGACATAGAGAATGACGTGATGGTACATGACAAGAAGACATAGAGAGAAGACGTGATGGTACTTGACAAGAAGACATAGAGAAATGACGTGATGGTACATGACAAGAAGACATAGAGAGATGACGTGATGGTACTTGACAAGAAGACATAGAGAAATGACGTGATGGTACTTGACAAGAAGACATAGAGAAATGATGTTATGGTACTTGACAAGAAGACATAGAGAAATGACGTGATGGTACATGACAAGAAGACATAGAGAGATGACTTGATGATACATGACAAGAAGACATAGAGAATGACGTGATGGTACATGACAAGAAGACATAGAGAGATGACGTGATGGTACTTGACAAGAAGACATAGAGAAATGACGTGATGGTACTTGACAAGAAGACATAGAGAAATGATGTTATGGTACTTGACAAGAAGACATAGAGAAATGACGTGATGGTACATGACAAGAAGACATAGAGAGATGACTTGATGGTACTTGACAAGAAGACATAGAGAAATGACGTGATGGTACATGACAAGAAGACATAGAGAGATGACGTGATGGTACTTGACAAGAAGACATAGAGAAATGACGTGATGGTACATGACAAGAAGACATAGAGAGATGACGTGATGGTACATGACAAGAAGACATAGAGAAATTACGTGATGGTACTTGGCAAGAAGACAGAAATGACGTGATGGTACATGACATGAAGACATAGAGAAATGACGTGATGGTACATGACAAGAAGACATAGAGAGATGACCTGATGGTACATGACAAAAGACATAGAGAAATGACGTGATGGTACATGACAAGAAGACATAGAGAAATGACGTGATGGTACATGACAAGAAGACATAGAGAGGTGACTTGATGGTACTTGATAAGAAGACCTAGCATACATTTGTTGACAGTCAGCGCTCTTTTGGCAATTTAAGTGTAATGATATTAACTATGATGATCTTAGGCGACGATGGTGACAACGATGAAAAGACAATGACCGTTTTAAGAGTGACAAACGATGCATGCCGTTACTAACTTTGAACATAGTGTGGGTCAAGGTGAAGGATATGACCATCCTGTAAATCCAGTAAACCCAGGGTGCTGAAATCAAAGTTGGTGCTAACACTGACATGGAAGACTTATACTGGTTTGGCATGTTGATGGCAAAGATGCGCTCGAGTAAAGCGCATGCAAGACAATTTCTTGTCAGACCATCGCTCGTCGAATCCAAGATGTAGGAGAATCTAAGAGAAAAGGAGTATCAATTTAAGCTTGTGAGACAAACTGACAGTGAAAGATAATTAGATGAAGAAATATGCAGACAGTGATGTATAACTACTTAACTTACTTTACTAGTTCTACACTAGTTCCTTTTCTTATCGCTATCTTATAAAACCTTCACCGCGCACATAAATCTTGGGAGACACCGCTTGGGCAACACAATTTTTAAACGACTGCTGATTGGCTGAGAGCGGAAAAACATGGAACGTTCTCGAGACGAGAAGCCACGAGACTGGAAGCCATTTAAAATTGCGGATTTAGGCAGGCTGGTCCTTTTCGATTCACCAGACCACCAGTCATCCAGATCCAGAGCGGTGAGAATTTCCCCTTGTCATAGGGTAGTCAAAGTAGCGTGGCTTGCCAAGGGAATTCAACAGTGCAAGGTTGGTTTGAGATTTACTTATGTTCTTTGTTAACACGTTGGCTGTGTTTATTAGTATCATGATATTACAGGGTTTCCGATAACACTTAACACGATTATTTCATATAATTGTTATACTGCCATTGAAGCACTACCATCATGACAGATAAATTAAGGGGGCACACCCAGCCAAAAATGGGTTATCTTTTTAAAAAAATTAACAGAAAATAACTAACAAACTTGTTGACATACTATTTGGCCACATGTTACAAGAGATATTATATTTTATGATGAACAAAGTTTACTTTATAAATTTTAATGTTTTATGTGAAAATAATTAATTAACATGAAGTGATGAAAAAAAATGAAAGGAAAACCCCCAGTGCACCTGGGAATGAATTTCACTCACATAAAAAGTGCAAAGAATGCCAAACCAGCAGATGATGTGCATAACATCCCTACATGTGGCGTGAATCACCCAAAAATGTCTACCCCAATGAGCTTTGTAGATATGGCTCTTGCAATATGACCCTTTTAAATAGCACAAATTTAGAACTTTGTATAGCAATATCTCTGTTTCTATACCATGTAAGAAAAAAGTGGAGGTTCATGCCATAAAGGATAACATGGGCTATAAGCGTGCAAAATTTGAAGGCTATAGCTTTAAAATTGTAGAAAATATCTCCGGAACTGTGAATCGCAGGCCTTGTTTTCGTTAAAGTTTAGTTTTTAAAATGTTAAAACACTTATCTGATAAGAGCTCAGTATCCCCCAGGAAGATACGGCTGATCCTCTCTTTGTGTCTGCTCTTCATCCAGGACAAGCTTCCTACGTCTCTTGGCTCTTCTTGCTTCAAGAGAAGAAGCGTTAACTTTCCTTTGTGAATGTTTTATGCGAAGACTGTCTTTTTCTACACAGAATGTATGCATACATTTTCCCGGCTGAATGTCCCATTCCTGAAGGATTGTTTTCAGGCTGTTAGCTCCATCATTAAAGATGCACACAGCAATTGCAACAGCTGTATTTACAGTTGAAAGTCCTTGATTTTTTTATTTTAGGGCAATATTTCCATATTAAACTGTTCAATGATTCATTAGAATTTTGAGTGTAACCTTGCAGGCACTTTCTCAGTAATTCTGTCTTGGAGAGGTCTTTGAATATGGGCTTAATAGCCTCCATGACAGCAATTGGAAGGTTTCCCTTGTGCTTAAAGTCATTCACTATGCCATCTCTGACAGCCTGTTTGTAGGGACACGAGTCAATGTTGCAAAAGTTATGAGCAGGATTATCATCTGGTGATGTCTTATGGAAATACACCGCCCAAACCTCTTCTCGCATTTTGCAAAGGTTGTTTTTGTTAGCTCGTATGGCATTTCCATAGTATACCTGTAGCTTATCAATGACACTATCTGTCAGTCTACCCTTACCACCTATGGATTTACCATCAGGCAAAGACTTCCCTTTAGAAAGTTTCTTAAGATTTCTCAGCCGAGTACCCATTCTTTTCTGAACATGACCCACACATTTAATTTTTTCTATCAGACAATCCTCTCCATAAGGCTTGGATTCAAACACCTTTTTGAAACTGTTAGTGTCTCCATCCCCAATGAACTTTGTATACCTGAAATTATACTTGTCTGCTGAGCAAGAAAAAATGTTACAAGCTGCTGCTGCTTCCCTGCACTCCAATACTCTTGAACAGCAGCATTTTTCATGCTAATAATTTGCACCCTAGTAGCAGCATCCTCCATTCCTTTCTGTATAATAGCCCTCAAGCAAATCAATATCCACAGAAAGTGTTTAAGTAACATTACGCCGATTGAATTACCTTCCTCGTCAGTTTTGAAGCAGAATCATGTTTGTCACAGCTTCGCTCAAACATATCCTCATCAGAGTCATGTGTTTCTGAGGTTTTCTGTGCCCCTAATGTCCAGAAATTTTCCTCTGCTCTGATCGTGAAAGGGGCGTGACATTTCGTTTCATTTTCTGCTCTGATCGTGAAAGGGGCGTGGCATTTCGTTTCATTCCAATATCAAAACATTCAGTCTGCATCGATGGTGTTGAACTATGAACGCATGGCTCAGTACCGAATGTCGATGCATTCTGTAGGATTGTTTTCCTTTCATTTCGTTCAGCCGTATGTTGATTGCCATGAAATTTACGCTTCTTTGATATACATTTACCGAACTTTTTGTCTGAAGGCATAATTATCACAAATATATTCACGTATTTCCACAAATTAAGTCAAAGTTTCAATCACATTTATGTTTTTATTTTTTACCGCCATAATGGATGAAAAAGGAGTATTCATTGTATTCGTTGTATTGAGCATATTTTTTCTAGGGAGTGTTTATTATTTGGTATACCTTCTAATATGAAGGTTAGCAAAAAAGCATATTTTCTGACTAAAAGTCAGCGATTTTTGGAACACACTCATTCTCTTTGAACATTGATAACTCATAAACTATTACAGATAAACATATAATTCAAAAAGAATATCGAAGTAAAAAGGCTTATAAATATTTAAAACACCATTATTATATGCAAATCAAAAATGACCTTTTTTGTCTATTTCTGGGTGAACCACGTGGTTGTTCATGACACTGCATAACAACACCCAAGTTTGAGTTTATAAATATACAGGAATCTGTAGGTCTAGTGTGATCGAAAGGATCGCTTTTATTTGGAATTCCAATATGTTATTCGAAAGGATTTTAAAATCTGTAATTATAGTATGCTATATTGAAAGGGCGATCGATCGAAAGGACTCTTTTAGGCTCACAGTTTGAAAGATCGAAAGGAATGTGTTTTAAGCGTAATTCTTGTACGATAGACTGAAAGGAAGGAAGTGCTTATTTATACGAACATATACTACTCGTCAAAAGTCAAGGGCCACCCTATTATTTTCAATACACTTTTATATAAGCGCATAGAATGATTAAATGAAGGAAGTTTTTAGTAAAAATGGGTGCAATATCTTTCTCTGACAGTCCTCTATGCACGTTAAGCATAAAAACAACTCACCGACAACCATGGTGATCACGTGCAATTTGGTTTGCTGACCATAAATTCACATTTTTAATCTGTTTTTTCAAACTTCCGTACAACCAAACAGGTGAAGTAATCGTGCTGATTGACATTCCACGTGCAATGGCGACTTTTCGTGAACAGAGTTCACTCTTAATTTGTTTTACAATCAGCAGACTTAGGGTAGTTTCATTACTTGCAAAAACCATGCCACCGAGAAGAAGTCGTGACACCTTACAAAGAATGAGGGCTATAGCGTGGGTTGAAAGTGGTTTATCTGTCCGTGAGGTTGCTAGACGGCTTGCAGTGTCACACTCTACTATCCAAAGAATATTGGAGAGATTTCAGGCCACAGTAAGTGTGGAGGATCGCCACCGGCCAGGTCGCCATAGATGCACCAATAGACATGATGACCGGTACCTCTTGTTGTCAGCCCTGCGCCATTGAACAGTGACTTGTTCCACTCTAAGATGTCAGCTGAGACAAACTGTAAACGTTGATGTCAGTCAAAGCATCATTCGCAAACGTTTACATGAATTTGGACTGGCTGCTCGACGTCCTGCAGTCAGAATCCCTCTTACTCCTGCTCATCGCAGAGCCCGTGTTGCTTGGTGTCGCGAGCACATCCGATGGACAAGGCAACAATGGAGTCAAGTTCTCTTCACTGATGAATCTCTCTTCATTGTGTCATTCAATGATGGCAGGATTCGAATTTGGAGACGACCAGGAGAGCGATTTACTGATGACACAATTCGAGAGGTGGATCGTTATGGTAGGGGTTCGGTCATGGTCTGGGGAGGCTTCTACAGACACGGCAGGACCCCACTCTACATCATCCAAGGCAACTTGACCGGCTCAAGATAACAGAACGAAATCTTGAGACCAATTGTTCAGCCTGCTCTGGAGGCCATAGGTGGTAATGCCATCCTCCAAGATGATAACGCTCGACCCCATCGAGCTCGTGTGGTGAATGAGTTTATTCAGCAACATGGGATCATCAGGATGGCGTGGCCAGCTCATTCACCTGACCTTTCTCCGATTGAGCACCTCTGGGATGTCCTTGGTCGAAGATTGTCAACAAATCACCCCCTGCCAATGGATGTTGCACAGCTGACTGCATTTCGGCTTCAGGAATGGCAAGCTGTTCCTCAGGATACTCTTCGGACCCTTGTGGACTCGATGCATCTACGCTGCCTTGAATGCCTTGCTGCAAACGGTGGTTATACCAGATTTTGAAATGTCTATTTGTCCAATATCTATTGTGTGACTTTTGAAAAGGTGGGTGACACACTTCACAGCTTCATTGCGTTTGAGTGTGTGTTTCCATTTCTTTACGTGACATGTCAATTTGGTATTCAATAAATGCCGTTTTGACTGATACCAATTACGTTTATATCAGATTTGTTTTATGGTTTCAACCAAGGTTTATCTAAGTTGCCCTTGACTTTTGACGAGTAGTATAGTATTTATGAGGGCGATTTTTGTCTTCAGGTTTAACAGAATCTGGTACACAGCTTCTTCGTTGGTAGAACCACTGTGTACCATTGAACCAAACAAAAGACTGTACAGTCTGTGCACGTCAGGCCGATTTGTGTGTGACCTTGTCACCGCCAAATCACTAAACCCACGTGGCATGGCAGCGTGGTGGAGTTTCCATACTTTGTATACATAAGTATTTTTATTTCTCAAGATAGTGTTGCATCTCCACAACTGCAAATAATCCTGAGCAAACCATAAATATATAAGGAGTGATTCGTCCAAAATATATCCAGGTCCTGGGAATTGAATAATTTGTATTCGTCAGTATTCGAGGTGCACTCGTATCCAGATTCGCACTCGATATTCCACAGTGTAGGCTAATTAGTATTTTTATTATAGTGCTGTGAATTTGTGGCCCAGAGTAGATTAGTTGGTTCCAGGACCGTGCAAGAATATTGGCCAGTGCGCTCCAGTTTATCAGCTGCCCAGTTTTATCATTTCACGGGAGCCAGGAACAGTAGTTTATTTATGCTTTACTGACTCCAGGAACTTTAGTCGTTTATATGCCATAGAAGAGGAAGCTCAAGTTTATTTCATCATGAACTTTTAGTTCTAAGTAGTCCTCATATTATAAGTATTTCACCTGTTGTATGTGTTTGCATTTTCTATAATTGTTTTGCTCTAAACCATCACCCTCATCATCCTTTAACCATTGTCTTTTTTCTTTATATCTATCTATCTAACCGTCGTTTAGGTCGACCCTTTCCTCTTTTTCCAGGGACCATGCCTTCCATCACAATTTTTCCAGACTATTATGTTTTTTTTTATATGACCGAAAAATTTCAGCTTCCTTATTGCGATGGTATTTAGGAGCCAATGTTCCTGTACGTTTAGTGAGTGCAGTACTTCTCTGTTGGTCTTTTTTTCTGTCCAGGGTATTCTCAACATCCTTCTGTAGCATTTCATTTCGAATGATGTAACCTTTTTTGCGACTGTTTTATTGAGTGTCCAAGTCTCGCAGCCGTATGTTGCTACTGGGAATATACATGCTCTGATCAGTTGTAACTTTGTTTCTTTGCTTGTGCCTTGCCATAGGTTTTTCATCTGTATTAGTTTATGTGAAGCAATTGCAAGTCTTCTTTTAATTTCTACTGCACAGTCGCCAGAGCTGTTGATGATTGATCCTAAGTATTCGAATTCATTAACACTTTCCAGTTCTTCGTTATCAATTTCAATTTCTGGTTTGATCTTTACTTTGTCTGTTGTCAATACTTTGGTATTCTTGGTGTTTAGGTATAGATTCTGGGCCTTGCTGTGTTTTTTGGTGGACAGAATTAATTGTTCAAGTCCTCTGATACCCGCTGATGTTAAATGAGTCAAACTCTGTGTGTTCTTGGTCATCTCTTACGTTTCCCATGATATTCTCGGCATAAATGTTAAACAGGAAAGGGGAAAGGGTACAGCCTTGTCTTACTCCTTTCTGTACTTCAAACCATTCTGATGTTTCCCCCTCTATTCTTATGGCTGCCTGTTGTTCTTGGTACAGCAGTGCGAGAAGTTGTATGAGGTGGTTTGGAAATCCCATATTTTCCATAATAGTCCGTAACTGCTGATGTTGTACACAGTCGAAAGCTTTGGTGTAATCAATGAAACAAGTATGTATGTCAACGTTGAATTCTCAACACTTGTCTATGATGATCCTCATATTGAAAATATGATCTCTAGTGCCTCTACCTGGTAGAAAACCCGCCTGTACTTCGTTTATTTCTGTTTCTAGCTTTTGTTGCATCCTTTTCAATATGATATGTAATAGTATTTTGCTGGCATGGCTTATAAGAGCTATAGTTCTGTAGTTTGTGCACAGTTTCAGGTTGCCCTTTTTTGGCAAGGGTATGTAAATTGATCTTTTCCATTCCTTGGGCCAAATTCCGCTTTGCCAGATCTTACAGCATAATGCATGGTATATACGAACGCTGCCTTCTCCTCCTGCCTGCATCATTTCAGCTGTTATTTCATCACAACCAGGAGATTTTACACTTTTCAAGTGTTTGATTGCGTTCCGGACTTCCTCTATGCTAGGTTCTGGTTCACGTTCCGTTTCATTCATGACGTTGTTATCTGCCGCTTTGTTTATTTCAGTATACATTTCTTGACAGTACACCTTCCATCTGTTCAGAATATCTTTACGTTCTGTTAGAGTGTCGCCTTTCTTGTCGTTTATTGCTCGAAGTGACGGTTTAAAGTTGCTGTTCTTCCATGTTCTTACTTCAGAAAACATATTCTTACTCAATCCCTGTTTGCGCATTTCCTCTTTTTTCCTGCAGGTGTCGTTTATGTATTATTGTTTGTCTTGTCTGACTCGTTTTTTAATCTGCTTTGTGTATTCCTTGTACAACTCCTGATTTTCTGTATCTTTTTTGGACTTCATTTTTCTTCTTTCTACCACCATCTTCAGTGTTTCGTCTGAGATGTATTCTCGTCTCTTTATACTTCTTTTAGGAACTAACCTCTGTGCATTTGTAATGTAAACATCTCTGATGTTATTGGCAAGTTCATCTGGTGTCATTTCCTCCTGTACTGCCATAAGTACGTCAAATTTGTTCTGAATATCGACACTGTACTCTTCTGGTATGGCACTTGTGTCATAACGTATTATTTTGTCGCTTGTAACGACTTTTTTCAGTTTGATCTTGAAGTTTGCAGCAAGAAGTTCATGGTCGGAGTCACAGTCTGCTCCTGGGAGCGCCTTGATGGATGAGATACATGATCGCCACCTTTGTTGTAATTAAGATGTAATCTATTTGGTTCTTGCTTTTTCCGTCTGGTGACGTCCATGTATATAGTCTTCTAGGGTGTTGCATGAAAAGAGTATTTGAGATGACTAGATTGTTTTCTAGGCAGAATGTTGTCAAGCGTTCTCCTCTCTCATTTCTCTGGCCCAATCCATAACTTCCTTTCACTCTTTTTTCATGTTCTA
The DNA here is from genome assembly GCA_024509875.1 of Oreohelix idahoensis. NCBI lineage: Eukaryota > Metazoa > Mollusca > Gastropoda > Stylommatophora > Oreohelicidae > Oreohelix > Oreohelix idahoensis. Next base: position 125,748 of record JAMPIV010009200.1, on the reverse strand, counting down.
ATCTTTCGTTTCCAACTTTGACATTAAAATCTCCCATTCTTCTTCTTTGATCCTTAGCCGCCGACCGTCAAAGCAGTCAGTGGCCATCACGCCTAGTGGCGTCTTGTAGGGCAACAACAAATTGATTCAACTTTGCTCGGTCGGCGGCCATCCTACGTACAGTGCCCCAACTCTGGTTCATTCTTTGCATCTCAGCCTCCACAGTCCTCCGCTAGGTTATTTTTGGTCGGCCTCTCTTTCGTTTTCCTTCAGGGGTCCAAAGCATAGCTGTTCTTGTAATGGCGTCGGGGTATCTTCTGAGGACATGGTCAACCCAGCTCCAGCGTCTGCCAGCTATGATGGTGTGCATGTCCTCTTGCTTGCTCCGAGTAAGCAGATCTTGGTTGGTGATGGTATTCGGTCGAAAGATTCGGTGAATTTTTCTTAGGCATGTTGAGTGAAAAGAGGACAATTTTGACATTTCCTTCTCTGTAACTCTCCAGCACCATAGTGGTTCTTTAAAATTGAAGACTATCTGCACATATTCCTCTTCGTTTGCTTCACGGAATAAAAATAATATCTTTTCAAATGAATGCTGCAAAGGTCGACTAAGGACGATTGAGCGTTCAGTCCGATCGGAAAATATAAACTTCATTTCCCTGTCAAAAATATAAGGTTGACCAAGCTACTCTCATTTGGAGGTTTGGTTTGGTTTGGCTTAAAGGACTATCTTCATTGCACACGGACAACTCAATCAGTGCTCCGATTTTCATCCTTAGATCACACAAGGAGAATCTCAGCACTCTGCGCGAACTCTGTAGCACACGCGAGAATCCCAAAGTGTATTTAGGAATCACACTTTCTATAAGTATTTTTGTCCTCAGTTAACCATTTATTTCTCTCGTTCTTGCATGAACGCAAACCACAAACTTGGATGCGACTGAACAAATTGGTCGTCAGTTTCTAACTGCCCATCTAAACATAGTCGTTGGTAATTCTAACATAAGAGAAGCTTTACCGGTAGCATCAGCTATGTCTTACAATAAAAACACAATACGTCCCAGATCACATAGTGTTGATCGTAACTTTGATAAGGGATATAACCATAACTATGGTTCACATCAAGGGAGCCAATTACATAGCGATTCTCCTGCGCCAAGAGAGTGGAAACACTTCCACGGATCTCAACATTTTTGAGGTAATGAAAGACATGATATCTTTGACGATAATTGGCGACATTCTAGTAATACTTATAATGGCATGCAAAATTCAGGTAACAGACATCAGGGTCAAAATGAAAACAGATCAAGCAAATTTCATAACTGGAAATATAATCAAAATCATGGTTTCAATGATGAACACAATTTTGATCGATCGCGTTATAGAGGTAGTCTCCAAGTAATGGTAGATCTCATAGACATGCAAACTCAGCTCAACTTGAGCCCCATGGTGATTCAAAACAGGGTAACGATGATGCTAATAATGTCGCTGCTTCTTGCTCTTTTGACTTTTATCTTGCAGCACAGTGCCCATATTTCACTTAATTATTTCAGCACGGCACAGTTTCTACCTTGAAATGCGGCTATCCTCTTCCTACCCTTCCAGCATTGACGGCCCATGATGGTACCGGCTCTCTACTATTACACATGGGTTTGGTAAATGACATTCCAGTTAATGTATTAAAAGACTCAGGCTGGACTACCGTCGGAGTCAGACAGTCCCTGATTCACCCATCGTGTGTTACAGGTGATTCTGTAAAATGTGACGTTCGGTGGCACAGTGGAAACTTTCCCAACTGCGATCGTACATATCGCCACTCCATTTTTTACGGAGCGTATAAAAGTTTGTATGGTCCGAAATCCTATCGCCATTTGATTGTCGGGCGAATACACGGTTTGAAAGAATATACACAGAACAGATTGCTGAATGGGAATAGCAACATCAACTTACTGCTTACACACTTACGACAATGGCACAACCATATCGCCAGATATACTCTGCTAATGTGGTGGGATATTGTGGTACTAATAATACTGATGTTCATAATACCAATATTGGTACTTCTTTTAGCCCAGGACAACATACTTCTGTTTGTCGCTGCTTAAACTATGGTTCTTCTTTGAGTACAATTATGGAGGAAGATCCCTCTGTATTGTGTGATACACACGCCAACTTTATTACCACGGCTGAATCGACATCCAGTCACACTGTTTGCAACTGCTCTTATGCAATGACTGTAGGTTTATTAGCCAAATGTACGGACTTAGTTCTTCGTGCATTTCTTTATCTTGTGGGTATATTTACCTTTCTTAGTGGGCCGATTCGCGAAATCTCTTCTTGATCCACGACTCCTTGTCGTACTCACTCCTTTACTTTTCAAATTCGACGCGTGTCCAAATTCATTCATGTCTGTTTTGCGTCTTTATTGCATATCAATTGTTCATTGTACAGAATCCAGGCTAAGACATTAGTTCAACCTTTTAGAGATTTGCCGTTGTCCACTGAGTTTCCTTTATCATGCACGACGACTCAGATAGTCAGTCATCATTACACACTCATTAATTTTCCTTTTGACGTCGGTATAATTTGTGTGTTCATGACTTGTGTGTATGTCATTTCGCACATTCAGCTGATTATTTCGTACTGTTTCTTGTACCTGTATTGTATGCACCTCATTGTTCTCAAAACGAGTTATATATCACTCTGTTGCCTTGCGCGGACAATTATGTCGTCCCATATCGTTAATCGCTTCATATCTAACGTGATAGTTGTATCACTGCCACTCTTTCTAGTTTGTTAAAGAAAGGGTCGCCAAACAAAGTTCAGTGGTCACAAGAGTGCCAGGGCCACTTTAGATAAGATTAAATTGTTGTTTTCCTCTGCTCCTATTGTATGACTTCCAAACAAAAACATTCCTTTTCTGATTCGCACAGATGCTTCGAATATTGGAATCGATGCGTCACTCATGCAGAGCTACTCAGGAACACTCCACCCAGTTCTTTACGTGTCCCGCAAGTTGACTGAAACAGAACGACACTACTCCGTTGTGGACCGTGAGTTGCTAGCACTTGTATGGTCCATTCTGAAGTTACAACGTTTCCTACTAGGTGCTCACTGTGTGGTAGAAACTGATCAGCGTGCTCTTACAGCACTCAAGAACAAAGACTTGAAAAGTTCCAGATCGGCGCGTTACTCTATCGCCCTACAGCCTTTTCACTTTGACGTGAAAGCCATTCGTGGAACAGATAACGTATTAGCAGACTTACTTTCTCACTGCCCACATGATACTTCTGACACACTGGAAGACTTATCGTCGTGACACAATTTTTTTCACTTATGCTGTTTCAGAACTTTTGTGACTTACGTTATACATCGTTACTACACTAAGAACTACTAATTATATCGTTTAGGACACTAGTTTTCATCGACTATTGTGTATTTTATACACATTTCAAACGAACGTGCTCAATAGACACAGTTATGATTAACTTGTTAGTTAAAAATATAGAATTACCCGCCATGACACTTTTATTATAGTGCGTTAGCTTATTAAGCGACACATTTGACTGGTATTTACACATTTTCGCATTTCGTGTGTTATTATTATCAAAAACTCTTTTAGAACATTTTCTAGCTACAAGGCTTAGTTTATCAATAAGTCATCCACAGTACATGACTAGTACAATTATGATCTTTAAAACAAATATACACTTGCCTTTTAAAAATAGATAGGCCTATTATTGTATGGAAGCGCATCATTTTTTCCTGTCATGTTACATGCGCAATACTATATACGCATTAGATTATAAGAATAACTTATAATTTTAGAATTTATTGGTATACTCCTTAGATTTTCATGCAGTTAGTATACTGTTAGAATGTGTTGTTTTTTCACGTTTTCGAGTTAATCAGATTTTTAGTTCATTTTTTTCAAACCGTTTTTTAACAACGGGACACAACTCATTTTATTTGCAATATTGATTTGATTACTTCTTCCAATTTTCCGTCTTGATACATAGTTCTTACATTCCAGTATCCAATTTTAAAAATCTCCTTAGCCCCCAAGATATTAGAGTGAGTCATGTTTACTGTCGAGCCTGGTTCTGCCTTATGCGCCGTGTTTGGTGCTTAAAGAATTTATTATTATTATTATTGATTTGATTTGATTTATCACCCTTTTCACATATTCACTTGTTATGATTATTCTTCGTTTCAATTCGTTTGTTCTGTACTTCATCATTTGATCTATAGTTGACATAGTTGATCTATATCTCTATTTTTACATTCATCCTATTCGTGTATTCTACATTCCAAGTTCATCTTGGGCTTTTTTTCCTAACTTCACTATGATATTATGCTTTTAAGTTGTCTCATACTTGATTAATTGTATTATTGGAGATGTGACTGACCTAACTATATAAGACCAAAACAAACAAACAAAATCTTCGATTTTTTTTTTGCGCGGGGGTCGATGTGAATTGTTAAATACTTTATATTCGTTGAGGGTCAGATAAATGTTTAAAGCTCTCAGATACACGCCTGGTATTTTCAAACGTGCATCTGAGCACAGCATTGATATGTTTTGTAATGTTATTTGCGTACGACCGTGCACAATTTTAAAACGGGGAATGGCGCGGTATGACGCAGTGATTTGTTACTATACGGGCAACGTTCTTGAGGCAGATCCCGATATCCTCCGTCTTGTATAGACGTGAATTTTTCATGAGCTTGTCTTTAGTTTAGGAAAGACACGATTATAAAGTAATTATAATCATATGTAAGATGAAGAAGATATTCTTGATGAACAATACCAAGAATAGTTTTATCTCAAATATTTAGCCAGAAACGGCTCGATTTAAGTATCTCGCCTCCGATACTTTGTCTCCTGTAATCGTTATGGCAGAGCTTCAGCTTGACCACATATGTCAAGCTGTTAGTGCGTCCCACAAACGTTGGGAGTTGACTGGATCGTAACTATATATATATATATATATATATATATATATATATATATATATATATATATATATATATATATATATATATATATATATATATATATATATTCATTCATTCATTCATAACCCTCCACTCCCAAAGGAGCATAGGCCTTCAACAAACACATGCCAAGTCCTCCTGTCACGTGCCATCATCTCAAGTTCTTTCCATGTTCTCCTCATCATTTTCACCTCTGTTTCCAACTCTCTTCTCCACGTACTTCTTGGTCTTCCTCTGCCTCTCTTGCCCTGGGGGTTCCAGAACAAGGACTGCCTTGTAATGCTATCAACAGGTTTCCTCAGTGTGTGTCCTATCCATCGCCATCGTCTTCTTCTCATCTCTTGTTCCACTGGCACTTGTCCAGTTCTTGTCATCAGTTCCACATTGGTAACCTTGTCATACCATTTTAATCCCTCTATTCTACGCAAGCACCCATTTATGAAAGTCTGTAGCTTTTTGGTTGTTGTCTTTGTTGTTCTCCATGTCTCAGAGCCATACAATAGGACTGACTTCACATTTGAGTTGAAGATTCTTATTTTCGTGTTGGATCCTATTTCTCTTGATCTCCATATATTTCCCAATGCAATGAAAGCTCCACTTGCCTTTTGTATTCTTATTTTGATATCGCTGTCTGTCCCTCCAACTTTGTCTATATTACTGCCAAGATATGTGTATGATTCTACATCTTGTATTGGTGTTTCTTCAAGTTCAACCCTGTTTTCATTACCTGCATTTATTCGCATTAATATATATATATGCCCAAGATTATTAACATGGTCATTGTGGTAAATCCATGTAGTATACTGGTACGTTACTGTAGAGCGTCCGTTAACCGCCATATGGTAACGGTTAGTGCTGTCAGTCAACGCCTCTGGTGAGTGTAATCTTGCCATGTACATTTGTGCCATGTTTACGCTATTGAAGATGTTCTGAACTACTGTTATAAGTCTCGTCAAGAATAAAATATATGTTATCGTCCATAAACCTTCCAACGAGTGCAGAGTTTATACGTTACCGGTTGGTCATGCCATGTTGACACATCCAGAGTTACCGGGTTCCATAATTATTATTTAGATCATCAACATACGCCAAAGTTAAACGGCCCACATCATTTTCGCGTTACAAAGAAATATGTCGGCCACATGTTGTAAGCCCGACAGACCTGACAACATCATTGTCACTGTCAGTCCAGTGAAGAAAACACAGCGGTAACAGTTATGTTATGTTGTGTGGGTTATCTCCAAGACGAAGAACTACTGATGAAACTTGTGTTGTAATGAAAAGTTTGACGATATACAGTCCTTCAATGTTTGGCACTATCTCTGTAGCGTTTACAAATCGTTGACTGTTGTCTTAAGAAAATGTCTGCTGTCTAATCTCTGAAAGGCACTGGCTAGACTGGCGCTCTCCACGAAATGATCTTGGTTTGTAGACTCAACAACTTGAGTAGGTACTCTTGATTCATAAAATATGATTAGGAGTAAGCTGAGCTTGCTATCTGTATATTTGAATCAACGTGTAAATATGGAATCTTGATTCTCAAAATGCGCTCTTGTGAGTGAGTTGAACTTGATATTTGAATATGTAATCAACTTGTGAGCATATGATGAAAGGTGAATAAAAATGCTGCTTCCACCGTCTTAATCGTGGGCGAGAAAGCTTCCGTTTTAACTTAGGAAGTGAAGGGTGTCCTAAATGGCGAATTCTGCTATCCAGATGTATACTGTGCTCGCTTCTTTCTGGTTAAATGTCAAACACGTACGGTGTAGACTCTGACTTCTGTTGGACTGAAGACACACTACAGTCTTTGTCAGTTTTCACACTAAGTTTCAATGGTTGACTTTCTTATATACTACTCCTCACAAAGGATGATTTCAATTCACTAGTAATTATGTATGACATGAGATGCATTTGATAAGTGTAAAATATATTGCGCATGGAAGTGTGCGCACATGCAAATCTTTACGGATCATCTAACAATGTAGATGAAGTGGGAGTATGAACTATCAATTATCTCCTATCATCTTTGAGGAAAATCTTTTGATTTAATTAATCATTTATGAGAAAGATTAATTGAAAAACTATCTTCCGCACATTTAGCTATGTTGCCAAGTGAAAAAGTGATCTTAACTAAAGAATAAAAAACATATTAATAGTTTTTTAAAAGATTCACTAACCTCCTTTTCCAGTTTGCAAACTCCTTTAAGAATACAATACACCACATATATGAATTATTTTATTCACACGGAATTAATTGCACGCTATGCTCTGGGATATTTTCTACACCACGCTGTTGAAAACATCGTACTCATATCCAGGGAACATAACGTTATATTATATTTCTAAAACGTCCCATGTGGATCCATTGGGCCGGTGACGTATAACTTCGCACATAAAGCAATTGCCAAGAGCCAAACTGGTCGCCCAGGGCTTGGATCTCTCTTGTCCCCTGTCAGCGCGTTTCACTGGCGAAAGTCGGATGGGCTATTCGCCACAAACTTTCAATGCAGTGCTGCATGACAAACAGGAGTTTGGTGATTGGCCGGTCAATGCAAAAACATCACCCGCCTTCTAACTATCTCAAAGCTTTCTGTCTGTTTCCTCTTTGCGTGTCAATTTTGTTTCATTATCTTGCCTACGGCTTCCTTTCTTCTTGTTTCATATCTAAGATTTCTATCCTTCTACCATCGGCTACCAGCTGGAAACAAAGATTGTGCGTGTCACGGGCCTTTGATGTCCCATGTCCGGAGTCCACTGTTTGCTTGTGTCCATTAGTCCCCAATGTGGTGACACGTCGTCTGTTTGAACAGCGGACTAGCCATGAAAAGGCTAAACTCTATTGTCCAGCCGGCTCCTTAAAAAATCATCAATATCCCAAGGTAATGTGTCTGACAACATTTACACGGGGGAAAAAGATATCAAAGAAGTTGTACCATGCCCATGTGAGCTTCGCCAGATTTCTCACGAGGCAATGTGGAGTCGACACAATAACGTCAATCGTAAGAATAAATCAAAGGCGTGTTAAAGTCCAGTGGTGATTAAAAGATTACATTTAGCAGCGATGAAAGAGCAAAATGTGGTTGAAAATGCAATGAAGGAAGATGATGGAAAAGAGAGCGATAAGACATGGCGCTCGTTTATCACAATCCTGTGCTATTTTTTAGTTTTTTATTGTGATGGGGTTCACTACGAAATTGTGAGAAATTGACAATGGAGAAGCGCGACATGATCTCTTCCACTCCTACTATTTCTGCTTCTCCTCTTTCATTCATTAGTTCGCTCGTGATTTCCTTTGTTCGTTCAGTTTAATTTCACTGATTCATTCATCCACTTGTTCGTTCGTTAATTAATTAATTAATTATGTCGTTCGTTCGTTCATTCATTCATTCACTCATTCATTCATTCGTTCGTTCATTGATTAATTAACTATTTCATGCATTCATTAACTCGTTCGTTCGTTAATTAAATAATTTATTGTTTCGTTCATTCGTTCGTTCATTCATTCATTAACTCATTAATCTTGCATTGGTTCGTTCATTCATTCACTCATAGTGCCGTTCAACTTCCAATGGAGCTAAGACTTCTTCTAATTCTCGACAAGTTTTTCTGTCCTTAGTCAAGGTCATGCCTTTTCATCCTTTTGTGTATGCTCACTTTGCTTTTCCATCCATTTCTCTCTCTCTCTCTCTCTCTCTCTCTCTCTCTCTCTTTCTATCTCTCTCTCCCCCTCCTTCTCTCGCTCTGCGCCTTGTTTCTGACAAACACCTAACACAGTGTGTAGATCATTATAAATATTATAACATATTACCTCTAAGAAAGCGCTTTATCTTAAACAAAGCCAAATTCATTAGCAAAATCCTATCACAGAATGCTCCAACGTATCTGTGGCCCATGTTCAAATGCAACGGAATAGGCAGCCAACGCTTAAACAAATTACACGTGCTCAAGCCAAGGCTTGACTTATTCAAGAAAAGTTTCGATTTTTTTCTGCTACTCATCTGTGGAACAATCTTCCACACGACATAAAAAGCACGCTTAGTCCATATTTATACAATCCGAGAGTTTTTAAATACATCGTGAGTGCATATTATATGCCACCCTAATTTAGTTATGTTCCTAAATTATTATATAATATCATTTGTATGTTTCAATGATAATTTCGCCCTGTTCAATATTGATTATGATAAAAAAGTTAGTTGCTTATCCTTTACAGGACGTGACAATCAACCCCAGCTTTTATTGGCTGTTTGTGATTTTTCTAGGCAATTTTTTTTTCATTCAGTAGTTTGCCATTGCTTTCTGAACGGTACGGTGCTTATACCATTGTTAAAAATCCACACAAAGCGATCTGCTACCAAACCGCCTGCAGCAGGTTTCGAACCTGGTATATCTGGATTATGAAACTGCGTTCATATCCATTAGGCCACAGACGCCGACTGATTATGATAACGTACTGTAAATGTGTATTAACTTTTGTCGTACTGTTACAATGTTGGGATTTTATTTTCTTGTATTATATTTAGTTTATTTTATTATTTAAATAAAATAATATTTAGAATGCATGTGAAAATAAATGGATTCAGTATGGGAGACGAGAGAAAGGAAGGACAGAATGTTAGACGGGTCTGCGTGCTCAATCCTAAACCTTTTGAAAACCCCTTCGTTCGTTCTGTCGCTCTTTGTTATTCCTTCTATATTTCTTCTCCCACCCCATGTAGATCCCGGAGATCTCAAAAAAGACACAGAAATAACAGGGTCATTGCACCCTCAGGCATTTCGTACATGGTGACTAATATGAGATTGTGCAAGTGACCGGCAACTTCCTCATTTAAAACCAAAAAATGCAACAGAAACCACACTGCAAGGATACAGTTGCAGTGGGGGCTAAATGCTCCGCAAGTAGCGCGAAGATAATTGATGATGATAGTGATGATGATAGTTACTTCTCTCCCTGCTTATAATGCTTCCTCTAATGTTCCTACGTGTTTCGCAATTTATTTCTATTGAAATTGCTTCTTCCCCTCTCCTACTCCAACTACTGCTGCTTGTAATGTGTTGTTTTTACATCTTCCCCTCAATTTCCAGCAAAATGCTCCGCAAGTAGCGCGAAGATAATTGATGATGATAGTGATGATTATAGTTACTTCTCCCCCTGTTTATAATGCTTCCTCTAATGTTCCTACGTGTTTCGCAATTTATTTCTATTGAAATTGCTTCTTCCCCTCTCCGACTCCAACTACTGCTGCTTGTACTGTGTTGTTTTTACATCTTCCCCTCAATTTCCAACAGAGGACAAGGCGTCATCGCACAAAGTCATTGCGTTTGACAATCGGGTCAGTTAGTTTCCGTGTCTTTCTTTAATTATTATTACTACTATACTACTACTGCTGCTATATTACTGCTACTTCCACCACTATTATCCCACTACTATTACTACTTCCACCACCACTACTACTACCACCACCGCCATTACAACTAGTGCTACTACTACACAAATTACCATCACTACTACTACTGCCGCTACTACTACTGCTGATGCCGTTACTGCTACTGTTGCTGTAACTGCTACGTTTACTGATGCTGCTACTGCTATTTCTGCTACTACTATTAATTTTACTGCTACCACAACTACTACTATAGCAACAACTACACCCACTGCTGCTACTAATGTTACTACTTCTACAACTACTACTACAACAACAACTACTACTACAATTACTACTATAACAAGTACTACTACTACAACAACAACTACTACTACAACTACTACTATAACAACAACTACTACTACTACTACAATTACTACTATAACAACAACTACTACTACAACAACAACAACAATTACTACTACTACTATTCCGATAAGAACATGAACGCTTACCGACATTTGAGTTCAGAGTCGGAAAGCCAGATATTAGTCACAGCCAGCGAGTGGAGAATGATGTACACCCCTTTGACAATGTTGCTACAGGCAACACTTACAATGAGATAGCTGACCAGTCGAGCTAACCCTAGTACTCGAACAAAGGCCAACACAATCAGACTGTTGCAGATTATCGTCAGCAGTCCCACTAGTAGCTCGTTGACACACATCAGTTCGCTGAAAGGCAATTAAAAAATCGTTGCAGTATATTGTCACAGTATATTAAACGTCATAGTGGCTTAGAGAGAGCAGTGATGGAGGGTATGGTACCTGGAAGACGACGGTGGACACAGGACAGTGAAGACACCTTGAACATGACAATGGAGGAGGCAGGAGGGCTGGCTAGAGATCGAGTCTTTCAGGCGGGCTGTGATGAGAGCGACGTCCTGCAAAGGACATGCTACATGTTGATGATATTTTCACAGGTAGGAACATTTTGTGAATAGATTCTGTCGGAGTTCATACAGATTATGAGTGTGTAATGTGAAAGTAGATAAGAATAGAGTCAGTAATTAAATTAAGGGAAGAAAACTGACTTCTGAAGAGCAAGAAGACTATTTTTCCAGCCTACCGTGACAATGGTTATTTGTCAGTCTCTTGCCCGTTTTCTCTGAACAAATAGAATAATTTCTAAAGCAGTAAAAACATATTTCACAACATCGAGGGACAGTTATAAGAGAAGAGATCCTGACCACAGGATAGATTATTATGTTTATTAACGCACACAAAAACACACCAAGAATCAATAAAGGAATGCCTCCACTAGCTTTGCAAGACTTGTGAAGTTATTACATTAATAACTACAAGAAAAAATGATAACAGTCTTCATTCGATCACACACTCGCCAAAAGATCGCCTCATTATACACCACCCCCGTACACTTCCTTATACACTGTTATTGTCCCAAATAAGGGGTTAGGGCACAGCTCTCGCTAATTGAGAACGGCCTGTCCTAGAAATGGGGTCAATGCTTGGCAGATACTCCTCACTCTGCTAGGAAATAAACACACAGTTCCACCTAAGGTTGGGTGACTAAGGCTATGGGGATACGCTCCCTCTGGAAGAGCGAATTAAATCCAAAGAAATGACACTTTTGGTTGCGGGTGGCCACCACCAATATGCGAAGACAATAAGGCTGAGACGAGTTTCGCTCACTGATCGCAATAGGTACTCCACGGGCGAATCAGTGAATTACGGCTGACAAACTAGTTATCCAAATAAATGACCTGAGGCATATGCATCTCTGATAAAGGAAAATACAGACTGGTACACACAGGCGCTGGGCGCTGAAAATAGCTTATTTCTTTTCGGCATGTACGTTAGGATTATTCTCTTTGACGGAACCTAAATCGGTTCGACAATGTTGCCTCGAAGCATGGAGGGCAACGGCACCCACTCGTAGACACTGGCGCTTGGCAATGGCGGTGGGTAATTAATCCAAAGTATTCCACTTGTAGACTGACCGCTAGAGAACGATGGGTCTGCCGTGTTATCTATAATAACTGGACAGTAAAAATAGTGATGGCATTAGTGAATCTCAAGGGCGCGTAGTATAAATGCCCCGTAGATATTTCTGTGGGATTACTTTGTGCCCACAGTAGAGCTCAGTACATGTTGACTAGTTCTGAAATAGACAACCAGTCAAAATATATTTACCACTCGTGTACATCCATCTCTACTAAGACAAGTTCTTCCATTCATTTACCACACGCATCCCCGCCCCCTCTCAATCGCTGATAAAGTCGCACTCCCAAATCAATAATACAGGTACACTCAGCCAGTCCTTCCCTGGCCCGTTGTCTGCGTGTGCGCGAGTCTAATTGATCCCGCTTCTCCACGCCAATATTTTTGGGCAACCTACAGTTAGCCATTCATACACAAATAGATATTCAGAAGTAGCCCTCAGATAATCTATCTCTTAGGGACTACACTGGAACCGTTCTAAAATTAACGTGCGCTGATAATCAACAGCAGAAACTCTTTACATAATTAATTACACATATTTCTAATGGAAAACTCAAAGTGATAATAATACATTCCAAATGGGAAAAACAAAGTGATAAAATTGATATACTTTTGGCTCCCTCTTCTGTCTAAGATTCCCTGTCTTGGCATTACTCTTAGTGGAGTTAAATTGAGTAGAGCACTAAATAAAATCAGAGTTACCAGGTCCCACTAAAATTAATTTACTTTAAGAAATATACATTAAAGATAATACTAAAGTAACACGGGTCTCGATTTGTATATAATTAGCCTACCATGAAAACCCTAACAAAAATATACTAGGTAGAAATGCTTACCAGCAAGTATTGAATTACCGCATTACACTTGTATATAGCTCCCAACGTATAACAGTATGTTTAGAGCAGCAAACAAATCCTAGAGACTGATGGTCAAGAGAGATAGATTTATTTTCTTTAAATAAAGTTTTGCCTCGTTTTAGCGAGGCACGTCCCGTTCAACCTAGTCGGTTATATTAGGGCGCATGTCCAAACATAAAAGACCCTTAGGTCTGTTATAAAAAGAGATAGACACTTGCCCTTAAGTAGTACGAAAAATCGCCAGGTGTTCGAGCGTGCCTCCGCACGTGTTCAAGATAAACAACTCCTGGCGTAAACGGGCAACGTGTTACGTCGCTTTCCTCGTCTCTCGCGGCGACCTTCGCTCGCAGTAAAAGACAGGGACCAGCAAAAATAAAAAACAGAGAATCCCCCGTGTAGGTGAGTCTCAGCAACTCAAAAGGACACTGAAGCTTGCCGCTCGCTAATTAAAAGGACTTAGACAAATTCGCCGCCGTTCCTCGTTCTACATACAGGAAGGAAACCCTCGGACTGCAGAGATAAAAGGACAGAGAGTTCCTCGTGTCTCCCCCCCCCCCCCTTTTCCCCCTCATCAAAGGGGCAGGGACTTTCGGTTTTCCCCAAGAATATCTACATTAAAGGCTAAAGAGCAGAAACGCCGCATCGCACGCGCGAAAGGGTTGGGCATTCGCTGGTTCTACGAGATTGCCAGGAATCAAAGACCGAATAGGAGCTGAATAGATCAAAAATGACAAAAAAGTAGGCGTAGCCTAAATTAGAAGGAAAATAGACCGACCACTCAGATTAAAGGGCAGACATTTCTAATAAAACCGTCACTTATATTTAGGCATGAACATTATATACCATGCGTGGTTCCACCGTTAATAGCAATTTCTCGTTCTGTTTATTGAATATTATACACTGCTCCATTTCATATGATTGCAAGTGTATGATTTAAACAGCCTAAATAAATAGAACACGGAAATAATAATCTTATATATATGAGCAAACGTTCTGGGTAATGACATAGAACAATCTACGTGACGACTAATATTGAAGTGCGTACATTTAAATGGGCGGGCATAATAATACTAAAAGATGGTAGATACATCTCAGACGCAAATAACTGAAAAAGTTAAGCACAATTTTAAAATAACTGTCTTAGCAACAATTGTTATCCGGGTGGATAATAAAGAGAGATTTCTTCAGTGTTATATAGCACAACACAGAGTGAACTGTAAGTCACTGTCCCTTGTAGCAGTATGGCTGTGTCGTAATAAAGTCTGGTGTGGGAATGGTACCGCTTTGTCATGATAAGAAACTCTATACGCAGCAATACAACAGGAAGCAATCTCATCGTCAGAAGGGGTCCCCGCGTCGATCAAGTGTTTCGGCACATTAATCTCCATTACACTCTAAGGAATCGGGCCCACTTGGATCATGACTCCCAAGTGTCAGCCTCCTGTTGTCTAGTGCAGAGAAATGAGCCCGCTCCACCTTGGTTGCAGCTGTCAAACTGACACTTATTTTCTGCTAGCTGGAGGCAATTGTGAAAGTAACCCCTATGTTGAAAACAAATTACTGCTCCATAGCCCGTTGCGGTTGTTCCACAGCCAGCACGATGCTCTTTCTGCAGTTCCGCTGAGCCTCTTAAGTGCTCTTGTTCTTGACTGTCCCCTCAACCCCAACAGTTTCAGTAGATCACACACTGAGGCAGCCACGAGACCTCTTGCACCCATCTCAACAGCCATGACCCTTGCAGTGAACCCACCCTGTCTCAAGTCTGTGGTCAGATGATTATACTCGACCACTTTGAACGAGTGTTGCTCGTCCAGTCTGGATTCAAATGGCACGTTCAGCTCAATCATTATAATCTGGTGCGTTTATTAGAAATGCAGCACTATATCCTGCCGTCTTCGAGATCTTCTGATACTCTCTGAATATGCCCTTAGCCCAGATAGGTCTACTGCCATCTCCCCGTCATTTACACAGTCAAGAAGAGATGGTAAACGGCTACTTGATTTACTTGGTTTGGGATGTGCTGGCTTTCCTGCCCTCACAAAGTATGTATTGGCGGTGTTCGGTCTCGCCTCCACCCTTGCCAAGTCTGTTGTAGCAGCCAGCTCATTTAGTACTTTTTTGTGGCGCCATGTGTATCGCCCTTGCCCTAATGACACCTTGCAAGCTGAGAGCACGTGTTCAAGTGTCTGCCTATCATGGCACAGGGGGCACTGAGCCTCATCAGACTTTCTCCATCTCACAAGGTTTGCGGTCGATGGCAGGAGCTCATACATTGATCTGATAATGAATCTGAGTCTAACAGATGACATATGCCATATATCATTCCGTGTACAGGACCTTTGCAGGGCTCCTTCCCATGTAATGCATTAGCCTTGTTGGGCCTGCTGCACCGCTTTTTGCATCCTCTTATCATTCTCAGCTCCTCGTATCTCCTGAATTACCGTGTCTCTGTGTTCCCTGTTTAATGCCTTTGTTACTGTTCTTATGCGCCCGTGTGCTACTATTTCCTATCTGTGTAAGTCAGTATTTATTAATGTTTTCGAATCTATTTAAGAGTGTCACTGCCAATGTTAATAGTCGTATGTGCAGATACTTTCACTCACAGTGTGAAGTGCAACTGATTTTTCAAATTCGAGTGTATCAATGATTCTCGTGATCGTAAAGTATGTAGGTTCTAGATGGACGCAGGTTTATATACCTGAGTTATTTATGGCCATCTACTTGTCTTTGATGTTTTGGAGAATATCAGTGTTCAGGCTCTTCTCCGAGTATGCCGACGATAATCACATTTCTTTTGAACTAATTCACTAACACCTGTTATAGCATCAAAAAATTATTTCACAAAGTCAAACAAACTAATTTATTCTGTTTTTATTTTATTTTCATTTTTTTTTTAAATTAGAAAATCGCCATGACTTGCACTAGTTCCACATTGTAAAGCTAAAAATTTTCAACCACTGAAACAATGGTGAAAACATTGATGACCTCTACTAAAAGGCACAAGCTAGTTGACAGGTCAGTTAGCCATGTCATCAGGTCATAGAATTTTCCAGTCAGTCTTGTCTTAAAGATCCAATATTAACTACATTCTAATGCTAACCTCTGCTCGCCCTCCCTGTCTCTGCTTCTCTGGATCTTACTGCACGTGCACTGGTATTTATATGCTTGCCTCAGGACCATTGATCTCACCCAATTTTCGTTTTGGTGACAAATGTCACATTTAACAGAATTTTAGCTGACTATGCCAGTCCAGAATCCGCCCATAAGATCACCTCCGACCTACCGAAGTTATGTATCGATGTTTCAAATTAAATTATTCGTAATTACAAACACCATTAAAAAATGTGACATAGTCTTCTACATTTCGAGAACCACTGCTTCTGCTATTCCCATCCCCGTATCTGGAAATCGCATAGTTCAGAAATGTCAACCAATTTCATTTTGACACCCACACCGAACGCGTGAGAGCGGGTCACAGTGTTCTAACAGTACGGACAAACCTTACCGAGTTGTTTATTAAATGAAAATGTGCTCGTTGTGAATAAATGTCTTAGCTTATTCAATTTATTAAATTATTAATTTCGTCGTTTAAATTATTAATATCTTTTCCACTATTTATTTTGGGCGTGCGACTTTAATCAGCGAATGAGAGGGGGCGGGGGTGCGTGTGGTAAATGAATGGAAGAACTTCTCTTAGTAGAGATGGATGTATACGAGTGGTAAATATTTTTTGACTGGTTGTCTATTTCAGAACTGGTCAACCTGTACTGTGTTCTACTGTGGGCACAAAGCATTCCTACAGAAATATCTACTGGGCATTTATACTACGCAGCTCCACTATTTCAGAGTATTATAAATGAAGTAATGTGTAGTAGATTATCCTCTTTTTTCCATTTTTAGCAAAAACCCTATAATTTAAAGTACACGATATGTAGTTCTCCAAAATGTTGTCCCCCAAGCTATTATTCCTTTACTGTCAGAAATGTTCTTGGTTAAAAACATTCCCTCATCGGTAGACTGGAAGACGGGGTCCAATCAAACGGCCAGCGAGATCTTGTGTTTTGACTCCAGCAGATTATTTTTATGGGGATATTGAAAGAACAAGGTATGTGATCGGAAACATAAAAACTTAAGAGAGTTTCAAACAATTAATTCAGTTATAAATTTGTATATATACAATTAACAAATTTAATAATCAATTATAGTTAACAATGTAAAAAAAATAAGGGAGTGCTATAGGAAATATTCAGTTAAAGATTCATCACAGGTGATGATCTGGTTTGAAATGTTTGTTTTAAGAGTTCACTTGACAGCTTTAAGTAGGTACTTAGCTGCCAGTAAGGTGTCGGTTGGTTTCTACTCCAGCCGATGTTGGCTCTTTGCAGGTTGTAAACTGGTTCACTCGTCACTGGTCAAATCTGGTGGCTGTAAAACGTCCCTCGTAGTATCGTGAGGTAATTGGAAAGATATCCCAGCATCTTTTAAGACCCGTCTGATGTTGGTGTCTAGCTTTGACTGAACGCCACTTATACCACATGCTTGTTCCACTGACTAGTACCACCAATTAGTACCACCTACTATTATTATGAAATGAGAAAGAAACAAATATCCCTCCTGAGTATTGGGTCTCATGATACGAAAATCAGGTGTCTCTCCCTTTCATTCCACCATCCCATCCGTCTCAGAACTTTACCTTCCATGAGTATTACTGTTAATTCCTCTGAGCGGAAAATCTCCATTTCATTTATATAAAACATGTTTACATATACATATACACTGGTTGAAAATGTTATGTACATTATTTCTGTCATCATCCATTCCCTGCTCCATACGAAACTTGGGATTACCTCTGCTTTTGGTTCTCTATGAGAAACCCACATGAAGCAGTCATCAGCTCTTGCAGTCTTGGTTCATGAAACTATCATTTTATATGCTAAGATTGCAAGCCTCGTATGAACGTGGACTTCCACTAGCAATTTTCACATGTTAATATTGCAAAATACAGAATGATAAAATGTACAACTTACCTCAAATAACTTTGGGCAATACAGCCCTCTGGCTCAGTGAAATAGTTTCGGCAACGTGGTTAAGATACCTCTTACACGTGGTATGGGTTATATCATTTTAATAGAATTCCACTATGACTTCGCGTTCAGTTTCCTAGGATTAGGGACTTTTCGTATTAGTAAATGCAGAGTTTTCTTACTGTGTAAGTCCAGAAGATGTTCAAATACGTTGTACAGTCCTTTAAATTATAATCCTATTCTTTGTCCTCCTGGTTTGTCTGATTGTCTTCTTGACGAGTTGAATTGGCAGTGCCATAGACTCCAAATGCACTATATTATAAGCAACATTCGGCCCACGCATCCACGTTACTACTATATGACAAGGCTCCAATCAAAAATGATGTATTTTAACATGTCAAACCAATAACAATCAACCTGCGTACTTTGGTAGGGGTTATTCCCACTACTCTCTCATGGAAAATTCCTGCGTGACACATAAGATGTGATTTTGTTTCAACAGTCTGTCCCATATAAGGTAGTGTCTCCTCCGTTGATATTGATCATGCTTACAACCCTACTTCATAGATCTATCACTGATTATATCTTCCAAGATGGACTACTTATCGTAACTATTGCCTACCACAAATCTGCCCGGAAACGATTACATCATTTTCGTGCTCCAAAATCCCATGTGTTATCTTAAGTGCGTGTCTTTAATCTGTCACCAGATTGATATTTTACGAAACGTTCCTGTGCAAACGCACAACTCTCGTGAAGCAAACCTGGGTTCTTGTTCCCTCCCAGACAAAAAATCGGAGGTAACAATAGTTGTATTAGTGATAAGACAACTGACTGTGGCAACTCGGCTTTAAGTACGCATTAATCCGGGCGCTCCCATTTACTGTCGTTATCTTCCTAAAAACATTTGATATCACGACACGAAAATTTACCAGCATGACTTAAGGTCAATATTGCCCCACCTCTGTCTAATCTCACAAGGGATGGCCAGTTAAACCCAGACATTACAGGAATTAAAGGAAGAAAGTGTAAACAAATTAATGGCGCACAGGTTTTCAGTATGTAAAATGAAAGGTAGATTAATAATTTCGGAGAGACGAGGAACGCGACGAAAAAAGTATGGATAATTCTGTCAAATCTAGGAATCTGCTTTTGTAATTAATTAATTCTGTACTTGTATGTTATAATAAAATATTTTCTTTCCCCCTATTTCTTAAGAAATGGAAGTCCTAGATCTGGAATGCCCAGGGAAAGAGAGGTAGATGACGACCAAAGAACACACGAAGAAGAGAAATGGAGACAGACGTAAGGGGGATAAACAAGACACGACAAGACCTTGAGCTGATGGCAGGGGACAGGTCGACTTGACATAACTTTGCTGATGGCCAATGCTCCTTGAGAAATTGAAAGGTGTTGATTGTGATAATGTTTCGCACGACACGTTTTTAGACACGCGCTCATGCATGTCCCCTATTAATAAAGAATATACACCTTATCTAACTATAGTTACCAACTCAGTGACGCTGCTATAACATTCATAGTGGTAGTAATTACAGTCACAGTAATCTAAACTGTCACGCCAACTTCAGCCGCTGTAAGAACTACAACATCAACCACAGCCACTTACTCAGACAAAGTCAGTGGAGGTCTGGTTCCAAAGAAGTCTGAATTGATGTACGCCATATCATTCTCGCCTGTGTAGAAATATTCCGAGTTGACTTTATGGCTCATTTCCTCTGGCAATGTCTAAAATTCTAATACGGATAAAAGGAAACAAAAAAAATTGCAACTTGTTAGAAAAGACTTGCATTTATGGACAACTAAAAAATTGCTATATAATAATTAAACAAAGCATAGCATCTTCATCCCTTACAGAAACTAGAGCGCTTGGAATTACGTGCCACCTGTTATTCTGTGGTGAAGTGGGATGTTATAAATATTTATAGGGGACTTAGTGTACTGACTGAGATCAGCTGTGAAGGTATCTATATCTAATAAGAGTAGTGTATTATAGATAACCTTACTTGCTGCCACATATGTATACCTCAGTCAGAATTATTCTGGAATAGTGTGATGACTACGTTATATGTCTAGGGTATGTGTATGATGAAGTGTAAGTCATAACAACAACAGACAGATAAACAATTTAATTTATTCCACCACACTTGACAACACTGTGACACTCACATACATAAAACACTCTACGAGGATATCTTAAAGGAGTCACTGATAACTTTTCAAATAACAATATGTATTCAGTGCTGTCATGAATGTATATGTGTCCTGATTCAAATACAAAGGAAACCAGGAATCACAATCAATTGTAATTACAAGTTATATGTACAGAATTTATTAATATGAATCTTGTAGTGACATATATTATTAATAGTATCCTATGTGTGTCAGTTGTGTAGTAGTAATATGAGGTAATACTGGTTTTGTTTTGTTCAAGCTCTGTTGGTATTTGTCATCATGACTTCAATAGTTTGTTTTTGTTGGAACTAGTATTGGAGATGTTCTCAGTTCCTGGCATTAAAACAATTAAATTCCCCTCTTAATTTTATTTTACAGTGTCATTTTAAGATGGGGGTACATAATGTTGAGCTCCATGGCCACACTCTCTTATCTTTCGTGATGACTGCAGTAAAAGACTCCTCTGCTCGATTACTTTAATGAGTTCTGGAGCCACCCCACTGGTTGCTATATGGACCAAGGAGTATGCTGTCCACCTCTGGCTTCAGCAAAGCTCTGACCAGGTGCTGCTCAATAACTTTAAGACCACGGTCCCTGAAACAAGAAGGATGTACCTTCTACGTCATAACTAATTTATACTCTCTTTCTACACTGAGCACAATACATCACAAACATTGAGTTCAGAGCGTTAGGCCAACTGTCAGCTTCATCTGAAATACTTTGTACCAGTATTTCCCTCCCTAATGGTTACTACGCCTCTGCAATTCCAGCATTATTTCTTTCTAGTCAATCATCTAGGTGTCAGTGTACTGTTTGGCCATTCCATGCAGTTTTACTTTCCTCCGACACCTTCTGTTCAGGCTGGAGCATTATAGGCTTTACATCATGTTTGCTACTGAACTACACATATATACAGACATAAATTATCAATTTACATTCAATTTTCATTAAAAGATATTGAATATTTCAAGCTTACCACAATTCATAGAAATAATAAACAGTTTCGTTGACTGGCAATGAACATAGCACAACTCCGATCTGCCGATGTCCCAGGCTTTATTTTATAAAAATATACACTGGTGCTCAACGCACTGCTTCTTAGTAGGTTTATTACAAGATGTGGCAATGAACAGACGCTCTGAATTGAGTATATTCGCAGCTCTACCCAATCAAACCATGTCTACACATCTTTTCAAAAAAGTACACCTTTTCACGTTTCACCTGACAACACAAGATAGTATTTATAGCCCGACCAATCGTGTTTAGTCTTACATTTGTTGCGCTCCAATCAAATAGGAGTTAACATGGTAGGCTATTTCCGTAACGTAATGTTTTTTCAAACACGTTATAAAAAAATTTTATGAGCAGAAATGATTTCATGCTGTCAGGCACCCCCACTATTTTATTTTGGCCATAACTTGGTAATTCCTAGACTATTTGCGTAACGTTTTACATATTCTTTGTCAGCAAGCCCTAAGGAACCCAAATATACAAATTTAAAAGAGCTAAGTGGCTGCGTTCAAAATATGTATTTTCTACCACCTCCTGTTCACTTCCATCCCCATGTGGTGTCTGGGTACTGTCATGTTTTCAAACGTAAACCCATCTAATGTCATCTTTCCTAATAAGCGTTTTCCAGGTTTTTTAAAACCTAACTCTGGGAAGGTTAGTGTTTTTATCACTGTCCGTCTGAAAAAAAGTTAGTGCATGTGGCCTTACACGCGTGACGGCAGCAATTGTGTATCGCGCGACGCGTGTTTAGTATTGCATGCTTCCTGCCTTCATTCGCCCCTCTCTCTCTCCTGCTTTATCTGTCTTTTTAGTTACGCCGTGTATGGGATGAATGAAATATTAAATCTAGGTCATTGATCAGCTTGCGTATCTCAAGGTTTTTCAAAGAAATACAGTACACGTTTCATTGAAGAAAGCGTGCAGCGACACAGTAGGCTTTTACTATCAACGGGAAAGCGTTACAATTTGCAGACGAAGTAGAAAACAAGGGGATTTCGAGTACAGTCATTGTGACAGCACTGTTCTTTTACGATCTCTCTTTTCTTTTATTAAATTTATTTGTTAGGCTTTACATTTACGTTTTAATTTATATATGTGGATTAGAATATTCCACGACATATTCTTAGATCAACAAATAGAAAAATAAAACAGGCGGACATCCTACAAATGACAGTGTTAAACGTCGTTTGACACAATGCTATAATATGTGCTGGAAAAATGTCGAGATTGTCTCAACAAAATAACGAACAACAGACGTTTAACGTAGGATTTCTTAACCTCTTAGATGTCCTGTAAATGGACTCTGGAGAGTCCGTGCACATAATCTAAAATTTAAAATGTAAAATATTTTTTTTCATTATGCTTTTGTGTATGTTCAGTTCTCCAAAATGGAGTCTATATCTTTCATCGAACAATCAAAGGGGTCCACAGCGTTCATTGGACAATCAAAGAGGTCTATAGTCTTCATCGGGCAGTCAAAGGGGAATAATGTCTTCATCAGACAATCAAAAGGGGTCAGTGTCACAAAAGAAGTTTAGATAACTCTGTTTCATGGGGAAATACAAATAGCTTGTTAGAAGATTTTTTTTCTTAAAGTTATAAAAGAAGGAAAACACAAATGTGCACATGCTATAGACAAAGAGAAAAAGCGGATGTAGTATCTAGTTGCAAAGGAATAACAGATTGATTAGAAAAGGAAACAATATAAATATAAATTAAATCATATGCGCAAGACAGGTAGGAAACAGTTACTTATTATTTAGAACATCATAATGTTCAACATATCGTGTGGCTTCTGGGTGGATGGGGAGAGTCTCTGAGAGGACAATACATACTTCTGCCAAGTCGTAAGAGACAGCTAAAGCGAGTGTGTGCAGGAGGCTGGCAAGGTCATAATGGAAAACACATTGCTACATACACCACCACTGCAGGAGTAGTCAAAATGATTTGATACAAATGTTTTTAATGGGGCCAGTTGAAGTGGTGATCCTATGCACCTTGAGGTCGATTCAAGGGAAATAAGATAAGTATACTGATCTTTAATTTCCTCCCCAAATGATGTAGCTAGAATGTTTACTAACGCCAGTTTGGGGTATATCTAGAGTGTTAATTAACACCAGTTTGGGGTATATCTAGAGTGTTAACTATCACCAGTTTGGGATATATCTAGAGTGTTAATTAACAATAGTTTGGGTTGTATCTTGAGTGTTAACTAACACCAGTTTGGGGTATATCTAGTGTTAATTAACACTTGTTTGGGTTGTATCTAGAGTGTTAACTAACACCAGTTTAGGGTATATCTAGAGTGTTAACTAACACCAGTTTGGAGTATATCTAGAGTATTAACTATCACCAGTTTGGGGTATATCTAGAGTGTTAACTAACACCAGTTTGGAGTACATCTAGAGTGTTAACCAACACCTGTTTTTGGGTATATCCAGAGTGTTAATTAATGTCATGGGATTGCCTCACCTTGCATTGCAGTAGTGGTCCACTAATGGTCGCAATGCAAGCGTATCTAAAAGTAGGTCGTCTAAGTGTAGCATGTTACGCAATTGCCTAGTTAAATGTATGAAGACAGGAAAGTGGAACACAAATATACAAGCCTGAAAAAATGAATGCAGGGGTATTTTCTTGGGTGTATCTAGGGGAGCCAATCAGAAACGGGGTTTCCCACGGACAGATAGGAAAGACTTCGACGATTGTATATGGAAGAATAAAATCGTCCGAAGCATAGTTAGAATTAGAGATCGGGAAGGAGAACGAAATGACAGACAAGGATGAGAATGGTCTCCTTTTGACGGGGATATCTTCATTTATGTGTAGGTACAAGGAAATTTGCAGGGAGTGAGTAGTTGTGAAGAATTTTGCAAGAATAAGTGTCCGTGCATTGAGAAATCCTGTGTTTTTCCTATTCATAATTTAAGATAAAAAAATCGTTAACACAACCGATATAGGAAGACTACATATGGATATCTTCTTCTTCTTCCTCGTTCGCCCTGAAAAGGACGGTGGTTGCGTTGTGTCTGTTTACGCCTAAGCTGTGATATCTGCACCTTTCGGTCGACACATCCGACTTCTGCACAGCATTTTTTAGGACCGGGTTTGCCTTCCCATTGCGATCCGTGCTCGCTCAGCCAGCCTGCACTGCTGCAGACTGTTTCCAGGACCACCACGTGGAGGTGGAGCACGGTCTTGACCAGCTCTGGTTCGCTGGTCCTGACGCAGGCAGTCAAGCTATGAGTCGCTGACTGCGGTCTCTATTGCTGCGTCTTCTAGTCCCATATGGATATAAAGGTCAACTCACTTAGAATGGAAATCTATAACTCTAAAGGCTTGAACTGGGAAAGGTGCGATGCAGGAGACCAAGGTTTGAAACCCATCTAGCACAAACCCCTCGGAGTTATGAATATTTTGGGAAGTTTCCTGGAGTTGCGAGCCTTGTTTCTCATGCGTCCGGAAGCTCCATATATAAGGGCGGCCGAAAATAATTTCAAATTCACTTGTACAGCGAAGAAGACAGAAAGACACCGTCTGGAGAGAGAGAGACGTGTAAAGGCCAATAATATCTTGTTATTTGCAGCCAGGCAGTTCTATTACTCCACAAAATCCAGTCTTTACTGATCTTAATTAGATCCTGCGAGGGTATGTAATGTTACTATGTAAATTAATACAGTAATTACGAGTTGGAACCTGATATATAACCACCGTGACTGAGTCCGTATCAGGGCTAGCACAGTCCTTTTCAGGACTAATAACAATTCTTTTCAGGACTACCAACAGTCATTATCAGGGCTTATCCAATCTGTCTTCAAGTTACGGCACTTTACAGAGCTGACTTGTCAGGTAGGGGGATACTTTAACCTCTTACCATATATGTGTGTACATATTATTTTGTATTATTTGATTTATAAAATGTTCCACAGTAGACACCTGTCTTGTCACTGATCCATAATCATGCATTTCCACGCATACATATGAAAACAAATTCATCTCACCTACAATAAGAATGTGGTAATTATTATCCAAAATAGCCACATATCCTACAATTATCTGCAGGTTCATACTTGTCAACCCAAAGTTAGAGGTCAATGATCAAGAATTGTTCGATGATCAATGCTAATCGCCCCAGCAGTGTCTGGATTGGTAGAAGCACGACCTACTGAAGCTGTACATCTCATATGAACACTGATTATCATAGAAGTTGAGTGATATTTGTGACAATCGTGCACCCAAGAAGTGATAACTGTCAAGCAGAGTTTTATGATGACAATTTGCATGATAAACTAGTGAAAGCTATAAAGTGAATAACACAGTGAAGAAGTATATTACCCAACAAATTGGAAGATTCTAAAGAAATGACATTTTAGTTTTAACTTGTGAAAACTGTAATTGATTTCACCAATTTGGTTTTTATGTAAATATAAATTTTTTTATCAACAGTCACACACAATCACCACAATTAACAATTAAACAGATGTAAATAAAGAGGATATATAAATTGTATTCACCAGCTTTATTCATCCAATATAGTTGATAATGAGTTTGGTTGAATTGTTATTAATATCACAGGTGGTCACATAGCGGAGGTGGCGCAGTAAGGTCTGACTGTTCTTTGAATATTTTCAGTCCAGATACTTTCACAGCCGTGACTATCGAGTGATACCAGTGTACTTCTCTGTCACTGGGACCTCAGACATTCTGGAGAGAATACTATTTCTACTCTAGCACTATCATCATGACACATATAAAACCTTCCGCTACACCAAGGTATCTATCTTCACGCCAGATTACTCTTGGCACAGATATAGATAGAAGATGAATGATGTTTCTACCTTAGGGGAGCCTTCACAAGATATTACCAGAAGTCAAGAACAAAACGCTGCTTAAGGGCTCAGCAAATTTGTTAATTTATTATATGGCCCGTCGTCTTTTGTGAAGGGTCTATGCAATGATTCTGGTCCGTTCAAGCCCCCAGTTGGAGTAATCCAACGAATGCCCTCTTATAAGTAATGGCGATATATATATATATATATATATGTGTGTGTGTGTGTGTGTGTGTGTGAGTGTGTGTGTGTGTGTGTGTGTGTGTGTGTGTGTGTGTGTGTGTGTGTGTGTGTGTGTGTGTGTGTGTGTGTGTATTTATTTATCAAGAAAAACTGGCTCATACGTTTCCTTTCGTACATATAAACTGAATCAACTATTATTGATTAGTTTAAAATAACATACAACAAATTTAATAGTCAATTAGTCTTTAACATGGGAAAATAAATATGGCAAATTTGGGTGAAAATAGAAGTTAAGGTTTCCTCACTGAGGTTTAGGTAGGGCGTTAATAATGTCCGTTTTTTTGCTGTAGCCTGTTACACACAACTTAGCTCCATATGAGTCCTGCAGCTGTGGTTTCCGTCGCTTCTTTTTGGTGATGAGTACACTTCTCCACATAATTCGTCCACTGTAGGCGGTTGGTGGTGATACTCTTCTCTCACACTAGTGGCGTAGGAACTTCAGTACTTAAGTCTGATGTCTTGTATCCACGAACTGTGACAAATAGGCAGAAACAAATGCCTTCTGCTGAGTACGTTTGTTCTCCGCAAACTAACAGGCCCATTGTCATGAGCTCCACCCACCAATGTTAACCTCTCAGAAGAAATAAATTCCCGAGCACACAATGTAACTCGGGAAATATGATGAAAATTCACCAATATCCTTCTGGGTGTCAACTATGAAATTGCGTCTGGAGTGCGTGAATAATGATCTGCCTGAATTACAATTAAAAAAGATATATAAATCTCACAACATGATTCTATACACTTTAGGCACATGTGATGTAATCATCAATCATTACTCATCCTTACATCCGTCTAAGTTCTGGGGTCATCTCTGCTGTCCGGTTTCCCGCACGACTAGTCAGAAACATTCACCAGCTTTTGCTGTAGTGGTTCATGAATATACTATTTTCATATGTTGAGGTTGCCAGACTCATATATAACCACTTAGCAAGAAACCTATACAATTCACATTAGTAAATAATTTGTTTACACTTACCCCAAAATTTTGGGAATATACACTTCTCCTAGCACAGATTAGAATGGACACACAGCTCTTTAGTTAGATGCTGTTCGAATCACTTAAGTCTGGAAATATGAGTTAATTCCTCTGACGGCTGGTGCTCTGCGAATTCCTGGTCTGGGAAAACTGTTGGTAGAATTCCTCTTATGACCTGGTCTGGGAAATATGAGTTAATTCCTCTGACGGCTGGTATTCTGCAAATTCCTGCCTGGGAAAACTTTTGTTAAAATTCCTCACTGACTCCTTGTGATAAAATTCTCAAGTTTCCAGTCTTGTATTAAAATGGCGGGTTTACTTGTGAATTCCAAAGTTGCCCAATACTTGATCTGGTACTTATAGTTGTGGAATTGTAAGTCCTATCCTCTTCGTTAACGCTGCGATGCAGTCTGTGCTGTTCTGTGTCTGATTTCTACAGTATATCTCACAATCCTTAGTTTCAAATCACAGCTGTGTTTCCGCCATATGTTCCAATTAATTCTTTGTAGATTATGGCGAACCAATCAAATCTATCTAGCACTGTTTGGGTGGGGAAGTTTATCATTACTCATCCCACGCGTATTTGAAAATATTAAATTTAATATACACGCGGGATCTCCTCTTACAACAGTGATGTCATATCGTTACATAAGACTTCCGGCCACACCTCTGTCTATCACAATATTGTGACCGTGTATTCCTGGCGTAATGTCTTCCGCCCAGATGTCTATCCCGACAGATTATGTAATTGTTCCCTTTATCTGCGTGCCTCCGCCTGACGGATGTCTTGTCAGACAGTGTTGTTTTCTTTCATCGGACACACAATACAAGCTTGTGTCAACATGATCTACCGCTTTCCAATGGGGTCAGACGTTGGACCGACACGTTTCCACTGGTGGCCAGACTGATTCAAAGAGATAAGCGGGTGACCGGTCTGACGACTGGGTTATTTGTTAGTACACGTTTAATGAAGTTGTCTGCTACAATTGTGAGCACTTTAAAGTTACGCGTTAATGTATTGGTATGCTATAAATATAAGATGTTTTGCGCTTAAAGATATTTACTGAACGCGAATTTGTTTGGTTGTCTAGGGTTAGACATGACGTGATGCGCTGGTAAGCTACCACATGGCAACATTCTATATACACCCTTCATAGTCAGAACTTTGTTCAAGTCAGACGTGTTATTGATTGCTCCCAAGATTTATCGTGCAGATGTTCTCCTTTAACTATAAGCCAAGGGGTCGGCTTTTATTTATATACGGATGCAGGATGGAGTCATCCCATCATTATGTACAATCGTCTTCTTCGAGAAGTAGCGCAGGGAGTATTGTGATTTGATTGTTAGAATTAATATGTTGCCAAACCTATGGCTGTTCGTTACCGGATGACCAACATACGGCATCGCGTGTAAACATTCAGACCTTTCGACGACAGAGAAATTTATATAGGAGACAATCTAGGAATTCACAAGTTAAATTGAATACCATATATATTATTATTGATGCCATGAACCCAATGACTTCGAATTCGTAAATAAAATTGTATATATGTGGACTCTCAAGAAGTACATCGTTGTCAACTCACTTGAATTGAATTTGGTCAAACTACTCACCATTCGCGAATACCATCTACTAGCACCACCGCTCGATTACGAACAATTTTCAAAGTCAAGCAAAATATAGGCGGAGAAATAATATAAAGCCAGTCTTATTATTCGACAAGCAATGTTATAGAAACAAAGGCCGCAACAAATGATGACGCAACAGTATTGTTACGATAATACCACGGTTCAGCTGGCGGAATGTAAATACGTCTGAGGATTGTGAAACAATAAGATACGAATTACTCCCGTAGCAAATACTGCCATAGGGGAGTAGCATGTTAGAGACTTCACCATGCTATGTCCAGCATAGATCAAAATAGTGAAAATAACGAATGAAACGGCATGATTTATGCCAAATAAAAGCGATGAAAAGTGAGAAAAATGAAGAAAAAGAAAGGATACTGCCGGAGGGCTGAAGGTGTGAGAGGTCACACAAAAGAGCATGTTCAGACGTTTTGTCACAATTAACACCCAGCATGGGATATATCTAGAATGTTAACAAACACACGCATGAGATGTACCTAAAATGTTTACTAACACTGTAGTGATTTCTAAATACAAAATCTAAATTAATATATAACAGTATAGGGCATAAAGGCAAAGATAAGAAAGTACAAAAGAATTTTCTGCTAGAACGGTTGGTGTCGCCTACGCCTTCAGATTATTATTTGCTAACGACTAGCCGAACAAAACGGTACCCAAATTTTCAAATTCGTCCTTGACATAAACACCCACTTTTCCTAGTTCTAAGAAAATATTTGCCTAAAATGCATTGTGGAACGAGGAGGGGCAAGGATAGATGAAATGCTAATTCGTTTCGCATTGATTTTAAACTAAAAGCCAACACTAGCACAGGGGCAAGCCTTGCCTTAGGGGTTTCCCCAAATACAGTGAAAAAGTTAGAAATGTATACACTACGGTCATGTAAACATGTTTAGCTCTTATTATGAATGACCTAAGCTCTCGTATTCAGCTTGATATTACATGGAAAAAGAGTGAACGAGAGGTAGTTTAAAAATAAACGACTAACATAGAAAAAAAGATAGAATTTTGAACCAAACCACATAGCCCCTTAAAAATCGTAGATTCATGTACCTGAAGACTTGCTGACCAAGAATATGTTATTAGTTATATAAATAGTCCCTTAACTAATCAACTATTGATAAAACCATACATAGAGATCAGAGATACTGTCAGGTCAAGTCATATCTGCTTAGATTGGATCGCGTATTTTTGGGGAAAAAAGTAGGTGACAGATAGGCTAGGATGGTACAGTGAATCTGATTGGGCGACATTTGAAGTGAGACGAAATATTATTGGCTGACCTTTGAATAAACATAAATAGCCTAGTAACGTAGGAAAAGTTTGAATGATATTTTTTGAAAGACTGTTTACCCTTGTAAAATTAAAAGTGATTGGCCAATTGAATCGATATTGTCAGAATAAGCGTTAGGGGGGAGGGGGGACGCTATTACTCGAAAAGTTTCAACAGTGATAGATGAGATCAGGCTGTGCTTTTAAATACATTTCTGGACAGCCT
Source organism: Oreohelix idahoensis (assembly GCA_024509875.1). Lineage (NCBI taxonomy): Eukaryota > Metazoa > Mollusca > Gastropoda > Stylommatophora > Oreohelicidae > Oreohelix > Oreohelix idahoensis. Next base: position 95,106 of record JAMPIV010009200.1, on the reverse strand, counting down.
GGACAACAAAACAGATCGAAACTGTGTCAGTCATCGTCTCTGTGTATTTCATTGAACATTGTGGTAAGATTGACATTTATTAATCTGTATTTTATATAAAATTGAATGTGAAATAATAATATATGTCTAGACATGAGTGGGTCTATAGCTAACATGAGGCAAAGCCTAAAGATTGATCCACCATGTGATAGACTGACAGAGAGGTGTAAAAATACAACAATATGTATGATTGTCATAAAGGAGCATAACACCTATCCTATTATATGGAAGAGATTACAGCTGGAATTGCAGTGGCGTTGTAACTATTAGGGAAAGGAATACTGGTGTACATTGTCACATCAAAAGAAAATGGTGGCATAGGTTTGTATAAGGATATGATCCTTTTTGTTTGTTTGTAATGTACATGTCCTTAACTGTGGACTATTGGTGTATGCTAGATATTACGAAGGATGCATACCTTCACATTTCAGAGGTCCTGAGTACTGACGTTAATGTGGTACCAAACGCTTGAAAACTGATTGATTCAGGACTCTGCCTGTTTACTGCGAGCCCATGCTAGTGACCATTGCCTATCAAACAGGGAACAGATTGTCAAGCGAGCCGAGGAAAGGTTTAATCTATATTCTACTGCAAAGATAAGTTCTCGTTCGGCACCTGAAAGCTCAACTACAGAACTTTATAAGAAGAAATATAAAAAGTGACAGTGAATAAAATTGGGACAAATATTAATAGTTCCACAAGTGACAAAATAGAAACAGACATTAATAAGAGGATATGATTTCAAACAACGACCTAGTGGTACTACCAGTATTTCCTTAAAGTAGGAGAACACTACAGACGTATATGAGAATAACATTTTTATGTATGGACAGAGGATCTATTGTGCTATTTGACTGATGTAATTGATTATTTTGATTTCACTTTTAAATTGTCAATCCTGATTCCAAATAAATTAGAATCAGGATAATAAAATTGTAAAAATTATCTTTACACAAAATTCAACCACAGTCTTAAATAAGATAGCCTTTTAGAGTGTCGTTTGTATGTTATTGTGGTAGTACTGTGTGCTGTTGTGAATAATAAACTATTTGTCTGTATGTTTGTTGATTTTTGTACATTACACTCTACCTTCATAACCCTAGACACTAAACGAAGTCATTTAATATAATAATATAAATACATTTTAATGAGATAAAAAAAAAGGTGGTATCGGAAAGGTACCCTGAAAAGTTCACAATACTATTGGGTAAATTCAGGGACCTTCATAGCTAATCTCAATTAATATAAATATAATAATACCTACAACAATTCATAACATCAAATCCACCACATATATTGGGGTCTCGCTCCTGGGGATTGAATTTCTTATTACACTAGCTATATTGGGTAGTTTGATTCTGGGACTTTAAATTCTTAAAATATTATCAAGTATATTAGAAATCTCAGAGAGTATAAAACTAAAAGCATTCCTTTTGGAGAAATTGAATAATAGTTGAGCTGTCAGTGCCTGTGGTTGTTCTTGGTTATCATTAGAAATTATTAGCCATAATTAGAGATTTGTATAGTTGTAAATTTTAAAAAGAAAGAAAATTACAGTTACAAATTGAGGCTGACAAAGAAATTAAGAGGTTGCAGATTGAGGCTGACAAGGAGGCTAAGGCATTGGAGGCTGAGACTAAGAAGTTACAGATAGAGGCAGAAGAAAAACGACTGCAAAGGGAGGCAGAAGAAAAAAGATTGACTGCCGAGAGGGAAGCAGAAAAGGTGGAGAAAAGATTACAGAGGGAGCATGAGTTACGACTAAGGGAGTTGGAGATTCAAGGCCATGCTCCTGAAAATGGTGCCCGCCCCTTTACCTCAGATGCCACTGCCAGTCAGGGAGCCTCAACCTCAGCTATGGGTTTTCATGTAGATCATTTTGTTGAGAAAGAAGATGACATCGAAGGGTACTTAAGTAGATTTGAACTTTTAGCTACTACATATGGGTTAGAGAGAGAGAGAGAGGTGGAGCCTCAAGTTATCCCAAGGGCTTAGAGGAACGGCTTATGAAGTTTTTGCCAAGATGAGCAGAGATGACCAAGACAATTATGACATGCTAAAGCAGGCTCTTTTATTAAGATACGAAAAGAACGGAGAATTTTATAGAAAAAAATTTAGGAATGCCAAACTACTGTCGGGTGAGACTTATCACCAGTTCTCTGCACGGTTAGAGACCTACTTGGAGAAATGGACTGCTCTGGGGAAAACCCAAGATCTTAAAGAGATGATCCTTATTGAGCAGCTTAGAGAGTCCATGGCTCCAGACCTGAGAACGTTTCTCATGGAACAAGGTGCAGAGAGGCTGGGTGAGTTACTCAATGTCGCTGAAAGGTATCAGGCAGCCCAAGCAGAGGTAGTTGGTAATAAAAAGAAACAGGTAGACAATTTTAAGGCTCCTCAAAACTTTAATATGTTTGACCATAGAGAGCAGAACAAAGGTAAGCAATATTTCCGGGGCATTCAAATTTATTGGAGTATGATATGAAACTCATAGACCAAACACCAATCTGTATGAAAGCCTATTCGATTCCGTTTGCTAAGGAAAAAGCTTTAAGGGAGGAGATAGATTATCTGTTGAGAGAAGGGATTATCTCGCACAGTGAATCTTCCTACAGCTCCAGTGTGGTTCTGTTAAGAAAACCCTCTGGAGAACACCGGCTGTGTATAGATTACAGGAAACTGAATGCTGTCACAGAAGGTCAGGTGGATCCATTACCTGATACAAATCAGCTGTTTGCCAGGCTGAATAGAGCTAAATATTTCTCTAAAGTGGATCTGAGCAAAGGCTACTATCAGATTCCAGTAAAGCCGGAATTCAAACCTTATTTAGCCTTTAGCACCTCGGAAGGACATTATGAATTTAATATGTTGCCATTCGGGCTGAAAAATGCACCGAGTGTGTTTTCGAGGATGATGAAAAAGTTACTGGATCCCCTGAAGAATCCATGCATCACCAACTTCATGGATGATATTCTCATAGCAACAGAAACATTTGAGGAACACATTAACTCTCTGAATATGTTGTTTGATCGACTGAGAGAGACCAATTTGACAGCTAGACCGACGAAATGCTGTGTTGGATGTAAAGTGCTAGAATTCTTGGGACACACAGTACATCAGGGAAACATGACCCCTGACCCCAAGAACCTGGAGAAGTTAAAAAAGGCACCAAGACCACAAACAAAAAAAGATGTGAGATCTTTTGTCTCATTATGTGGTTTCTACCAAAAATGTATTAAAAACTTTAATGCCATATGTGCTCCATTGACTGATTTAACGCTCAAAGGAAATCCTGATAGAATTATTTGGACAGCGCAGTGTCAATTAGTAACCAAGAATTGAAAGAAAAGCTCACAAGCAGGCCTATTTTGAAATTACCTGACTTGAGTCAAGAATTCATAGTGAGAACGGATGCTAGTAATATCGGTTTGGGTGCAGCTCTATTACAACGGTCAAATTCACTTGATGGGGAATTAACCCCAGTAGCTTATGCTAGCCGTAAGTTGAACACAGCAGAACAAAAATATTCAACAAGTGAAAAAGAATGTATGGCAGTCATATGGGCTATAAAAAAAGTTCCAGATTTATCTTTATGGAAAATCATTTAAGATTCGGACAGATCATAAACCACTCGTGTGTCTGTCACAAGCAAGGCATGAAAATGCTAGATTATTACGCTGGTCTTTGCTCTTACAGCCATTCCAGTTTACCATAGAGTACATTCCCGGAAAAACTAATGTGGGAGCTGTTTTTTTAAGCAGACATCCGTACGACGAACATCAGAGTAGTCACCAGGCATAGATAGTAAATTCATCTATGTGTATTTAGAAGTAGGAACTAACATATGATCGTCTGTTCTAAAGCGGGGAGATGTGTAGTGATTTTTAAATACAATGTCTAAATTAATATATAAAAGTATAGGGCATAAAGGCAAAGATAAGAAAGTACAAAAGAATTTTCTGCTAGAACGGTTGGTGTCGCCTACGCCTTCAGATTATTATTTGCTAACGACTAGCCGAACAAAACGGTACCCAAATTTTCAAATTCGTCCTTGACATAAACACCCACTTTTCCTAGTTCTAAGAAAATATTTGCCTAAAATGCATTGTGGAACGAGGAGGGGCAAGGATAGATGAAATGCTAATTCGTTTCGCATTGATTTTAAACTAAAAGCCAACACTAGCACAGGGGCAAGCCTTCCCTTAGGGGTTTCCCCAAATACAATGAAAAAGTTAGAAATGTATACACTACGGTCATGTAAACATGTTTAGCTCTTATTATGAATGACCTAAGCTCTCGTATTCAGCTTGACATTACATGGGAAAAGAGTGAAAGAGGTAGTTTAAAAATAAACGACTAACATAGAAAAAAAGATAGAATTTTGAACCAAACCACATAGCCCCTTAAAAATCGTAGATTCATGTACCTGAAGACTTGCTGACCAAGAATATGTTATTAGTTATATAAATAGTCCCTTAACTAATCAACTATTGATAAAACCATACATAGAGATCAGAGATACTGTCAGGTCAAGTCATATCTGCTTAGATTGGACCGCATATTTTTGGGGAAAAAAGTAGGTGACAGATAGGCTAGGATGGTACAGTGAATCTGATTGAGTGACATTTGAAGTGAGACGAAATATTATTGGCTGACCTTTGAATAAACATAAATAGCCTAGTAACGTAGGAAAAGTTTGAATGATATTTTTTGAAAGACTGTTTACCCGTGTAAAATTAAAAGTGATTGGCCAATTGAATCGATATTGTCAGAATAAGCGTTGGGGGGGGGGGGGGGGAGAACGCCATTACTCGAAAAGTTTCAACAGTGATAGATGAGATCAGGCTGTGCTTTTAAATACATTTCTGGACAGCCTGGACAACAAAACAGATCGAAACTGTGTCAGTCATCGTCTCTGTGTATTTCATTGAACATTGTGGTAAGATTGACATTTATTAATCTGTATTTTATATAAAGTTGAATGTGAAATAATAATATATGTCTGGACATGAGTGGGTCTATAGCTAACATGAGGCAAAGCCTAAAGATTGATCCACCATGTGATAGACTGTCAGAGAGGTGTAAAAATACAAGAATATGTATGATTGTCATAAAGGAGCATAACACCTATCCTATTATATGGAAGAGATTACAGCTGGAATTGCAGTGGCGTTGTAACTATTAGGGGAGAGGAATACTGGTGTACATTGTCACATCAAAAGAAAATGGTGGCATAGGTTTGTATAAGGATATGATCTTTTTTGTTTGTTTGTAATGTACATGTCCTTAACTGTGGACTATTGGTGTATGCTAGATATTACGAAGGATGCATACCTTCACATTTCAGAGGTCCTGGGTACTGACGTTAATGTGGTACCAAACGCTTGAAAACTGATTGATTCAGGACTCTGCCTGTTTACTGCGAGCCCATTCTAGTGGCCATTGCCTATCAAACAGGGAACAGATATTCAAGCGAGCAGAGGAAAGGTTCAATCTATATTCTACTGCAAAGATAAGTTCTCGTTCGGCACCTGAAAGCTCAACTACAGAACTTTATAAGAAGAAATATAAAAAATGACAGTGAATAAAATTGGGACAAATATTAATAGTTCCACAAGTGACAAAATAGAAACAGACATTAATAAAAGGATATGATTTCAAACAACGACCTAGTGGTACTGCCAGTATTTCCTTAAAGTAGGAAAACACTACAGACGTATATGAGAATAATATTTTTATGTATGGACAGAGGATCTATTGTGCTATTTGACTGATGTAATTGATTATTTTGATTTCACTTTTAAATTGTCAATCCTGATTCCAAATAAATTAGAATCAGGATAATAAAATTGTAAAAATTATCTTTACACAAAATTCAACCACAGTCTTAAATAAAATAGCCTTTTAGAGTGTCGTCTGTATGTTATTGTGGTAGTACTGTGTGCTGTTGTGAATAATAAACTATTTGTCTGTATGTTTGTTAATTTTTGTACATTACACTCTACCTTCATAACCCTAGACACTAAACGAAGTCATTTAATATAATAATATAAATACATTTTAATGAGATAAAAGAGGTGGTAGCGGAAAGGTACCCTGAAAATTTCACAATACTATCGGGTAAATTCAGGGACCTTCATAGCTAATCTCAATTAATATAAATATAATAATACCTACAACAATTCATAACATCAAATCCACCACAAACACCAGCATAGGATGTAACTTGTATGTTAACTGGTATCAGCTTGAGATGTGACTAGAATGTTACTTAACATCAGCATGCGATATATTTAGAATGTTAACTAACACCAGCTTGAGATGTATCTAGAATATTTCTTGAACGTTAATTAACACCAGCTTGAGATGTAACAATAATGTTTCTAGAATGTTAATTAACACCATCATGTGCTATATTTAGAATGTTAACTAACACCAGCTTGAGATGTATCTAGAATATTTCTGGATCGTTAATTAACACCAGCTTGTGGTGTAATATAAAGTTTCTAGAATGTTACTTAACACCAGCACGTGATGTATCTAGAATAATTTTTTTAATGTTAACTATCACCAGCATGTCATATATTTAGAATGTTAATTTACACCCACACGGGATGTGCCTAGAATATGTTAAGAATATTAAATATTACCAGTATGTGATGTTTCTAGAATGTCAACTACTACCAGTAGGGACGTATCTCAAATGTTCACGGAAATCATCACGAGATGTGTATACAATTTTAACTAACACCAGCGTGTGATGTTTCTATAATATTAACTAAAATCATCATATGATGTTACTAGAAGATGTTTCTTAAACTAGCAAGGGGTGTATCTAAAAATGTAACAAACATCAGAGAGTGATGCATCTAGAGTTATAACTAAAACATCATGTAATGTATCTAAAATGTTAAGTAAAACTGTATAACACGTATCTAGAACGTTAACGAAAACCAGTGTGAGATGTAACTACGAGGTTAACGAAAACCATCGTGTGATCTATCTAGAATGTTAACTTACATCAGCCCGTCATGTATCTAGAATGTTTCTAGAATGTTAACAAACACCATCATATGATGTACCTACAATTATAACTAAAGCCTGCATGGTGTTCCTTGAATGTTAACCAATACCAGCACGTGATTATTACGTATCTTATATTCGAATGTTACATTTTCCTGTATCCTACTTCAAGCCTTTCCTGTGCCATTCCTTTACTTTTTTTTCAACCGCTCCTTATCCTATATTTTTTTGTTCTCATCGACCAAAGTTATATTATCATATCTTGTCACTCAGTACGGATACCTGACCGCTTGAACTGTGTTGCAGCCAATTCGACGTGGTTGTTTGTTTAATCGCTAAGCAGGCATATTTAGAGTTTAAATTTAGCGACATTCTTATTGTTAAACACAGATGTTTGTCGGGAAAGGTACTAAACGAAAGTTTGACTCGTGAAAATGACTGGCAAAAATTACAACGAAACCATGTTGTCTCAGTCGTCCAATCTGGATCTCTGACGAAAATTTTATATAAGGTGCTAATCTTGCAGACATTACTAGCTGGGAAAGCTTGGAGAAACTGAGATCTCGGAAGATAACAATCTTGTTAAAGACTGAGGCACGAGGAATGATATTACACTTCCTGCTGACTTCGTTGTAATAATCAGCTAGGAGAAAGTAACATCTTGGAGGAGATTATCAATAATAAGTCATTTACGTGGGGAATTTGGAAGGCATGACAGACTACACGCAAGTGACAAGACCCTATATGGAATTGAAGGACGGTCAAATGTGTTGAAAAATGACCTGTAACGGGAATATCTTATGTGGAATGTAGTAATGTTCTACATATAGGTTCATGAACCCCTACCACAAATCAGCCTTTATTTGCAGTAGGTTGGAATTTAAATGCTAAAATAAACTATTTCTGATTGGAGCTTCCCTCAACCAAGAAATATGTGCGTTGGAACAGAATTTCATTTAAAACCTACTATGAACGACATTGCAATTGATGAATCAACAAGACTCAAGACTCTTGGAATTCTGCATTACACGTAAAACTAGCAGAGAAAGACGCACGAGATGGGTCGTGCGTGCATACAATCTACGTGCTACAGAAAAATCAGTATGCAATTACTGAGGGAGACTGAGCAGCTAGAGGTTTGCCCGGATAGCAATGATGTCGAGTCTGAACATCAATAATAACAAACATTAAAAAGCGATACCAGCGGCTTCCACCATTTTACAACGTGGTCCACTTATCTGGGCGACATGAAAGTCACGACCCACTATTTTTCACTTCATTTCTCAAGGATAGCTCTGCCAGGGGAGGTCAAACATCAACATGAAATGTGGTAATAACCTAATGATGTCAATTCAGTCCTAATGTAGAGCTCTGAAGTGACACTATTTAACCTTATTATATAAAAAAAAAAAACGTCAACAGAGAGGTCACAGACTTTCATAAATTGATACTTGCATAGAATAGAAGGTTACAGACTTTCATAAATTGATACTTGCATAGAATAGAAGGATTGAAATGGTACGATAAGGTCACCAGTGTGGAAGTGGTGACAAGAATCAGATACGTGTCAGTTATTGTTATTGTTGATCAGAATCGGCGTCATTGCACTCCGGGCAAACCTATAGGTGCTCAGTCTTCATCAACAAATGTCGAAGGGTATGAATGCTAATTGTTCCTGTTGCGCACTGGTTATATACACGCCGTATGTGTCTTCTCAAACGTCCATCCCTGCTGGTTTTACGTTTGATGCCAAATTCCAATATTCTTAGCCTTGATGATTCATCGATTGCAGTGTCATTCTCTAACAGCCGATCATAAATTACCCTCAGTATTTCTCTCTTATTTTGAATTGTGAATTGTGCATTCGTTCCAATGCACCTTCTGTGGGTGCTCTTGAAGCTAGTTTGTCAGCTCTTTCATTGCCACGTACCACTGCATGTCCAGGGCAGTAGATCCATATCAGTTCTGAAGATTCGATGCTTCTATAGGCCTATATGTTTTCTATTCATGTCGGAGCCATCCATTTTGAACCTTTCGAAGCATGTACTGAGAGTCTGACACAATGGCTGCCTTTGTTAATAAAGTCTCAGACCGCCATCTTAAGGCAGCAGTAGCTGCCTATACCCCCATTCTCATGCTGGAGGTTGTTATCATGTAAGCCCCGCTATGTTCAGCGACGGTTCTACCCTTTACTCTAGCACAGAAGCCCAACAAGTGTCAGTGGAACAAGAGACGAGAGAAAAAGACGCTGGCGATGGATATGATACACCATGAGGAAACCGGCTGAAAGCATTATTAAGCTATCATTGTTCTGTAATCACCAGTGTAAGCTGGGATAGACCAAACACAAAATGGAGAAGAGAGCTGGTGACAGATATGAAAATAATAAGAGAGAAACGGTAAAACCATGAGCCAAAATGACGGGAGACGACTTTACTGAAGTTTTATGAAGACAAATGCTCGTTGGAAAGCTTAAAGGGAAATGAATGAATAAATAAATCATACAACCTACCTGTGAATGGATAAATAAATCATACAACCTACCTATGAATGGATATCGTGTCACTGCAAAGACAGTAAGCTGGTTAAACTTTCTTTACAAACCGTTACAGTAGTTCATAGTGAAATACCGGATGTACGCATGACTAGAATGTTTCATTGATTTAAGCAGAGATGTAGAGATTACTTTTGTTCCGCGAATATGATAAATGACGTCATGTAGCATCACTATTCTTAGTCCAGCTGTATGTCTATGGTCAGTTCTTGGCACTTGAACACATTATTTGGAATTATATATATATATATATATATATATATATATATATATATATATATATATATATATATATATATATATATATATATATATATATATATATATATATACAGTACTTTGCAAAAAAAATGGCAGTAATATTTTCGCAACGCAGCACACTCATAGAAGCAAATAATAATAAAAACTGTATGTCCAGAGGAAGATTGGTATCTCCTCTATCTATTAACAGTGGTTTCAGTACAATATAGTGTTGCCTTCTCCAGCAAGGCAAGCCTGGATGCGGCGAGGCATACTTCCCACAAATGTTTGTAGGTAATTGTGTGTCAGACTGTCCCAGTATTTTTCAGCTACCTTCTTCAATTGTTCAATGTCTCTGAGTCCACTCTTTTTTAAATGATTCTTGAGTAGTGCCCAAACGTTTTCAATTGGGTTTAGGTCGGGACTGTTGCTGGGCCACTTCAGCACTATCACATTCTTCTCTTGCAGCCATGCTTTGGTGGTATGAGCTGTATGCTTTGGGTCATTGTCATGTTGAAATGTGCACCCATCGGGGTACATGACCTGCATAAATGGCAGAAGGTGTTCCTCTAGTATGTCGATATACCTTTCTTTCGCGAGAATTCCTGTGAAAACACACAGTGGGGTGGCACCTCTTGCTGACACCCCTCCCCAAAGATGGAATTTCTAGGTATGTTTCGGTTGCTGTACACAGGCGTTACAGAGTCTTTCGTCCAAATATTTATTTGGGCAGGATAAGACCAAACAGAACATTCATCTGAAAAAATCACATTGTCCCATGACATATTTTGGTGTTCAAGGCACCAGTTCAAGCACATCTGTTTGTGAGTCTCTGTGAGCAATGGTGACGAAATTACCCGTTTTTTTGTGTAATTCATCCTGTGTAGCTCCCGGTTGACAGTAGCATTAGATACCTCTGGGCTTCCCAACCCGATAATGCGCTGCCGTATGTTTTCTACACTCTTCATTGGCCCAGCCCGAATGATTTGGGAGAGACGCCGATGGTCCTTTGTGTCCAAAATTCTTGGCCTCCCACTACCTTCTTTTCACTCGATTCCATTACCTGCTTTTAATTTACTCACAACTCTGTAGACAGTCCGCTCAGGAATGTTCAAGGTTTTAGAAATGTTGGAACATGTTTGATTTCCTTCATTCCAAAGCTGTGAAATTAACATACACTTTGACTTTGTATCCATTTTCTGCCACTAGCATTAGAAATTGTCGTCTGCTCTATTATCAAGGGACATTACTCTCCGCTAATTTTTTTTTAATTTTGGTAGTGTTTGCTCACTTAAATTGAGTGCAAATTTGGGGCAGAACATGCATATTTAATTAGATTTCAGCATATTTAGCTGAGCAATATGACTGCCATTTTTTTTTGCAAAGTACTGTGTATATATATATATATATATATATATATATATATATATATATATATATATATATATATATATATATATATATATATATATATATATATATATATATATATATATATATATATATATATATATACTCATGGAAAAAAATTAAGTGTGCAGCACTCAACAGGGCACTGTGCGTGTGTTCTTGGGTGAACTCAACTGTAAGTTAGCACCCATTTCTGTGTGAGTGTTGTTCACTTACCCGTGCAATTACAATTGAATCGCACTGTTCATGGGGAGATAATCACGGTGCAAGATAAATCACGTGAAAAGTGCCGTAGGGGAGAATTTATCGCAGATAAAAGGAAGGTAAGTGTGGAGCTCTAATCACAAGCATGTGAAAACGTAATCGATGAAATAGAGAGTAACAAGAGTCCAACAGAAACATCTTTTTTGACAATGCCAAGATTGAACCAACAACAGCGAGCAATAGCAATAGGGATGTTAGCTGCTGGAGCGACTATATTAGCTGTATCACAACATTTCAATGTTCACAAGAACACTATATCACGCATTCAAGCTCGTTTCCACCAAACTGGATCCACTGGATCCACTGCTGATCGCCATAGAAGTGGCCGACCACGAGTTACCACCCCTGCACAAGACCGTTACATACGCCTTATGCACTTGCGTAACAGGTTTATTCAGGCAACATGGACTGCCAGGAACATTCCAAGTTTAAGACCCGTGTCGTGCAGAACAGTGCGGAATAGGCTCAGAGAGGCAAATCTCTTACCTCACAGACCTGCAGTTAGACCAGCACTGACAGTTCGCCATAGACAAGCGCGCTTGGCCTCGGCCAGACACTTTCACTAAAATAAAAGTGATCACTTGGTCTTTTATTCAATATTCAAGCACATTGTGTGCCAACTTTTATTTCATTTCGTCCATGAAATCACGCACAGTGCCCTATAAAATGTTGCACACTTACTTTGTTCCATGAGTATATATATATATTTTTTTTATGTTGTGTAACAGTAGTAATTAAGAATATTGTGGGTAGGGAATAGGAAGGAGTATGGGTTATCATCCTTGAGAGATTAAAAGAGTCCATGGACAAGCAACTGAGAGATGAACAAGCAGGTCTTCTACAAAACAGATCCTGTACATACCAGATAGCCACACTGAGAATAATAGTTGAACAAAGTCTGGAATGGAATTCACCGCTATACATCGGATTTGTGGACTATGAAAAGGCATTTGACAGTGTAGACAGAGAATCAGTTTGGAAATTGATATGGCATTATGGAGTTCCCATGAAGATCATTAACTTAATAAAGAAGACCTATGAAGACTTGACATGTAAAGTTCTTCATGAAGGACAACTTACAGAACCGTTTAGGATTAGAATAGGAGTGCCACTGGGATGCCTCTTGTCTCCATTACTTTTCTTACTAGCAATAGACTGGGTTATGAGAACATCGACATTACACAACAGAAATGGAATCCAGTGGAATCTGACTAAACAGCTTGATGATCTAGATTTTGCAAACGACTTGGCTCTTCTGTCCCATTACCATTATCAAATGCAAGACAAAATGAAAATACTCGATGAGAGGTCACAACAAGTGGGACTGAAAATACACAAGGAAAAGACAAAGATTATGAGAATAAATGCAAGAAATGATAACAAGGTTGAACTTGAAGAAACACCACTAAAGGATGTAGAATCGTACACATATCTTGGCAGTAATATAGACAAAGTTGGAGGGACAGACAATGATATCAAAATAGGAATACAAAAAGCAAGAGGAGCTTTCATTGCATTGAGAAACATATGGAGAACAAGAGAAATCAAGTCCAACACAAAAATAAGAATCTTCAACTCAAATGTCAAGTAAGTCCTATTGTATGGCTCTGGGACATGGAGAACAACAAAAACAACAACCAAAAAGCTACAGACTTTTATAAACGGGTGATTGCGTAGAATAGAAGGACTGAAATGGTATGACAAAGTCACAAATGTGGAATTGATGACAAGAACCAGACAAGTGCCAGTGGAACAAGAGATGAGAAGAGGACGCTGGCGATGGATAGGACACACATTGAGGAAACCTGTTGATAGCATTACAAGGTAGTCCATGATCTGGAATCCTCAGGGAAAGAGAGGCAGAGGTAGACCAAAAAACACACGGAGAAGAGAACTGGATACAGAGGTGAAAATGATGAGGACAACATGGAAAGAACTTGTGCGGATGGTACAGGACATAAAGACTTGGCATGTGTTTGTTGAAGGCCTATGCTCCTTGGGGAGCTAAAGGGTATTGATTGATTGATGGGTTATTAATGTTGTGAGTTTGTTGTGTTCACTGGTGTGAAGGATTTATGCGTGGTGTTAGACAGAGAGAGGTATGGTCACTGTTCTCGTGTTTTATGTGTGAATGAGTGAGCTAACATTGAGTTGGCTGGGATAGCTAGAGTTTGGGCGAGTCGGCCGAGAGATGTTGAAGTGTCAAGATGTGTTTTTGCGAGGAGAGTTGTGAAGACTGTCGACAGCCACCGTTTCTGTGTGATTCGGGGAGTTCCGTGATTTAGATTAAGTGCTCTAGAGATATATCTTCTTCTTCTTCCTCGTTCGTCCTGAAAAGAACGTTGGTTGCGTTGTGTCCGTTTACAACGAAGCTGCGGTATTTGCGCCTTTTGGCGGACACATCCGACTTCCGCACGGCATTTTTTAGGACCGGGTTTGCCTTCCCAGTTTCCAGATGAACTAGGTATAGTTTTTAAAATGAACTGGAGATCAAAAGAAATCAAGAGCAACACAAAAATCGGAATCTTCAACTCAAACGTCAAGTCAGTCCTATTGTATGGCTGTGAAACATGGAGAATAACACAAACAATAACCACAAAGTTACAGACTTTCATAAATGGGTGTTTGTGTAGAATAGAAGTGGTATGACAAGATGACTAATGTGGAACTGATGACAAGAACCAGACAAGTGCCAGTAGAACAAGAGATGAGAATAAGATGCTGACAGTGGATAGGACACACTGATAGAAACCTGTTGATAACAATGCAAGGAAGTCCTTGTTCTAGAATCCCCAGGGTAACAGACGCAGAGGGAGACAAAACAAGACATGCGGTAGAAAGTGGAGACAGGCATGAAGAGCTTAATGAAGGCTTGAAAAGACCTTGAGCTGATGGCATCGGACAGGAAGACTTGGCATTAGTTTTTTGTAGGTCAACGATCTTGGGGCTGAAGGGTGATGATGATGATGAATGGAATGGGATTGGCCATTTGTAAGTAAAGATCTAAGCCAGGCACTGGAGAAAAGTAGAATCTCCCTCCCATTCTTTTCCAAAAAACAGTATAAACTACCTTGTGGAATAAGCATAAAATATGTTGAGGAGATGGTATACCACTATTATTTAATTGCTACCAGCTTGACATCATAGAAGATCAGAAGAAATACTACAAACTTAATTTCACGTCTGCACCATGCAGTTTCTGGGGGGTCTCTGAAGAGATAAAGAAATAATACGACCACTGCACCCTCAGGCATGTCATACAAGGCAACTAATATAAGGTTGTGCACGGGGGGCTGGCAACATTGCCACATGAACCACCACTACAAGAGCACGTGAATGTGTGCCTGCAGGGCTGTCTGCTGGCAGGAGATGCTGGAGCACAAAGAAAAATGATGATGAATGTGACATCTAAGTAATAAACTATTTGTGCCAGGTGCCCATACACTGCTAAAGTTAATAGTACGTTATTAATTAATATTCAAAGGTGCAGCAACTGAGAAATGCCACTTTATGTGGCAATTAGCACAGTATGGCTGACTACTTTCTTCTGCACTGCAAGTTAAAATCTTGCCTTCTTTATTTCCTTTTCACTCCTTATGGAGCAACTACTACAGTTGGTCCACTTGGCAGGATGCCTGCAACAAAGCATTTGTATGTGCTCTTCCAGCAGGAGTTTCCATAGCAATTTGTTTTACATGTTGAGTTTGCCAGCCTCATGTGCCACCTCATATCAGTCACCTCTCAGGACATGACTGAGGGAGTGGTAGTCCCATTCTTTCTGTCTCCTCAGTGACACCCATGAACCACACGGGGCAAAATACTGCACTAGGTATTTCCTGGGTGTTGTTTTTAATGTGATCTCTCTTAGAGATTCACTGCAACTGAATAAGGAACCAGAAGCTGGAAAAGACGGGACACATTGACATACCTAGGTAGCATGGTTACATCAGACTGCAGAACAACCTTTGCTAGTCTAAACAACATCTGGAAGTCCTCTCAGTACAGCACAAACCCCAAATTAAGATTATTTAAGAGCTGTGTACTTTCTGTGCTTCTCTATGGTGTGGAATGCTGGAAAGTAACAGAGAAGGAAACGTCGAAATTGTCCTCCTTTCACACAGTTTCCCTAATAAAAATTCTCTGCATCTTTTGGCCAAATACCATCACCAACCAAGAACTGCTTACTCGGAGTAAGCAAGAGGACATGCACATCGCCATAGATGGCAGACGCTGGAGTTGGGATGGCTACATCCTCAGAAGAGACCCCGATGCCATCACAAGAACAGCTATGCTACGGACCCTTGAAGGAAAGTGAAAGAGAGGTCGACCAAAAACAACTTGGCAGAGAACTGTGGAGGCTAAGATGCAAAGAATGAACCAGAGCTGGAGCACTGTACGAGGGATGACCGCCGACCGAACAAAGTGGAAGCAGTTTGTTGCCGCCCTACAAGACGCCACCAGGCATGATGGCCACTGACAACTTTGGCAGTCGGCGGCTAAGAATTGGACAAGAAGAAAAAAAGAAGGAGACTGCAACTGAGATATATGAGAGCTGTGAGAAATATTGGAGTATGGGCGTAAGTGTAGAGCCGTGAATACACCACCCGTGAGTTTCTGGTTTATGTTTGATCTACCAGAGGAGATTATTGTTGCTGTAGATGTACTGTGAATCTCATCACTTGTTTAGTCAAATAAATTGTGGTACTGTGGTACACAGCGATTTATTCGATGACTTACACATATGCAAGTATCAGTGTGTACTGTGTTGAAGTTTACCCTAGTAGAGCCCATGAACCCGGGCATACGGTGGGTGTTAAGCATCTAAAGACACCATCGTAACTATATATATATATATATATATATATATATATATATATATATATATATATATATATACGGGAGCCGTGCTGGTGTAATGGCTACGACGTTGTACTGGCGACCAGGTGTTCATGGTTCAAACCCAGCCGTCGGCGTTTGAAGAAATGTTTACGACCGGAAATTTGACTGAATAACCTGAACGGCTCCTGCACATAAATCCCGTGTGGATGGGAAGGAGCGAAGCTCCTGACCGGGTTGGAAGGAAAGTCCACTGACCCCCCAGCCTCGCATTGACATGTCATTGGGCCGAAAGAGCTGGAAAGCTCGAGTGCCGCTGGTTATAGAAAAAAAAAAATATATATATATACTCAAGACCAAAAGAAACGCACATATTAATTGTTCTGATTTTCAGACAAATAAAATAAAAAAATCAAGTTTAAATCGTCTTTAAACACAACTTTAGCATTGCAAGACGATACTGCACGTGGAAAATTTGTGCTGCTGTGGGTTGTTTACGGCGTAGAGGAGCAAACAATCAGAATAAAAATTCATTACAGTTCGTGCATTTCATGATTTTTCATGCACGACTTTTGGTTGTCTGTTGTTCACCCAATTCTCTATAAAATGCGCGTAGAACCCATAAAAATTTCACACAGCAAAACGATGCCTAGACTGAATATTGACGAGCATAATCAAGCAGTGGGAATGCTCAGAGGTGGAGAATCAGTTAGAGAGGTGTCCCAGGCATTTCATGTTCACCATACCTCGATTTATCGTCTATTGCATCGAAACCAAACAACAGGGACCATCGCCGACCGACCCCGGCCTGGCACTCGACAGCAGTTGGAAATCGTAAAGAATTGGCCATACGGCCGCTGCCCTGGCATCGTTTTGCTGTGTGAAATTTGTATGGGTTCTACGCACATTTTATAGAGAATTGGGTGAACAACAGACAACCAAAAGTCGTGCATGAAAAATCATGAAATGCACGAACTGTAATGAATTTTTATTCTGAGCATTTGCTCATCTACGCCGTAAACAACTCACCGCAGCACAAATTTTCCACGTGCAGTATCGTCTTGCATTGCTAAAGTTGTGTTTAAAGACGATTTAAACTTGATTTTTTTATTTTATTTGTCTGAAAATCAGAACAATTAATATGTGCGTTTCTTTTGGTCTTGAGTACATATATATATATATATATATATATATATATATATATATATATATATATATATATATATATATATATATATATATATATATATATATATATATATATATATATATATATATATATATATATATATATATATATATATATATTGCAGAAACAACACACTATAACTTAATCAACTATGAATTTCTAAAACAACATATAACAAATTTAATGATCAATTATTATGTAACATGTAAAAATACAAAAAAGGTTATGTTTAGATGAGATGCAGAAGAATTTGGTTTTCGTCATCGATACTTGATGGAAGGTAAATGTTCATTGCTGTGATCTGTTTAATAAGCACTTAGCTGAAAATCGGTGAGCACTGCTGCTATTGTTCGTCAATTCGTCTCTCTGTGATAAGGGGCACGTCCCGAGCGAAGGGCGCGAGAGGTAACCTCTCCCGGTGTCGGTGCTGAGTATCTTAAACAGGCCAGTCAGATGTAGCCGTCTAGTGTCGGCAATCAGTTTTCTGAATCACAGACTCGTAGCACGAAATTTAGAGAAAATAAAAAGAACAAAGGCATCTGCTAAGACTTTGTTTTCTTAACATTAAACAGGCGCCTTCGCCGCTGTCCGTCTACCAGTTTATTTTTTTCTTACTGAAGTATTATCCTCCCTGAGTGTATATAGAATAACTCAGGGAATATGATGCGAAATCACCATCATCTTTTAAGTAATTTAATGGGACAATGAGATTAGACAGAGGCAAATACAATGGCTTGTGCCTGAACGAACTTGGTTAAGTTTACAAATAACTCACAAAATGATAATATAAACTATGCACATGCTGATGTAATCATCACTCACGCCCTGCTCCATTCGGAGTCTGGGGTTAACTCTGCTGTTGGTTCCCTGTGAAAACTAGCACGAAGCAATCACCAGCGCTTTGCTGTGATGGTTTATTAATATACTCTTTTCATATGCTGAGGTTTCCAGCCTCGTTTGGACTTTTACAACCGCTAGGAACTAGCAAGTACAAACATGTCAAATTCAAAGTATAAAATATATGTTACAACTTACCCCAAACTGGTTGGAAACTAGACTTATTGCTCAGTAGAATAGTCTGGGCAACTTGATACAGATGCCTAAAACTCGCGTCAGGGGTATTCTAATTATAGTCCCACTGTGACTTTGTGAGTAGGTTCTGTAGGAGTCCGCTTTCCGTATTAACAGGTAAATTTTCCTTGCTGTGGTGTTCAGAAAGAGTTCCGATATATGTTTTGTCCGGTCCTATAAGGTCAGAATCCTAACTTCAGTCCGAGCCGTCTCTTTGACGATTCTAGAATTTAGTGTGTTTTATTCGCCGAATTGGCTACGTCATTTTGCAATTTTCCTGCCCACGCTTCCATCTGGCGTTTCCGACAAAACTTCCAATCCGAATAAATGTTTATTTCTGATTCTCATATGATCCAATCCATGAGCAGAATGTTGTGGGTCGGAGTTGTCAGTTATTTACTTTCCCCCACGTTTTTTTTTTTAAATATCATTTTAAAATTTAAACACGTGACTTCATCTCCCATATATATTGCCCGGCGTTTTCCGTTCTCTTAAGTAACCTTTCCAATTACGAATTGTAATATCGCCTGCAGATAGTGTCATCGCTAATTTGTCTTCCCAGATGGATTTCTCTGTAATAATTACACAGATAATGTCTGGAAAAAATGGATTAAACAATTATCACCTGTACTTTCATGGGTGCTAGAAGGATAAGCCACGAGATATCGCTGCATCTAGACATTTTCCACAGACAATTCCTGGCCTTCCTTTTGGATTATCTGCCCAAGTGTTTGAATGCATTTGTAGCTAACAATGCGCCTAGAATGCATGTCTGACGGGAAAGGATTACTTAGAAAGTCACCAATACTTTCCGTTGACCGTTTGAAATCAATCTGGTTTAACAACTTAAGCGATTACAATTAATCCTTGGGGATGGTCAATTAGCCGTGAAATGACACTACTGCAATATGAACAGAGGTCAACAAATCTAAGGTGTGGCGATGGGGCAGGTTTATGTGCGAAAAATGAAGAAATAAATGGAGAACGCAGGAGAGAAAGAAGGTGAGTAAAAGACACAAGCAAAATGTTGTCACAATGACCACCATCTAATCACAATGCTTTAGTATACAGATGTGAAAACGAAGTTCTCTGAGGCTAATTGCACGCTCATTGACTCTTAAAATCATCCACACACTTGTGATGAAACATGTTGAGAACTCAGCATTGCACACTAAGCTTGGAGGAGTCACTCGAGCCCCAGACGTAACTCCGGCTTTTGCCTGGTTGGCTGTGTGTTGGAGGATCTGACTATTGACCCAAGATATGCATGTGGAGCTGAGAAGTGGCTCGGTGTTGGACGTGATAATTCCAGGAAAGAGCCCACAACGACCGTATTTTAAAAAAAGGTAAAGATAGTCGCACAGCATGTACTGTCGTAGTGGAGTGAAGTGTTACTGACTCTACTATAATTTGGTCTATGCGCATGTTATCAAAGTTTTTCGTCCATGTTCTCCATATGGAACATTTGAGTAGTGATGGTAACTAGGGAAGGAACATCAATGGTTGAGCGACGCGATGTTGTCTACAGTGTGGTTCCATTGACAGTTGTTTTACTGGACAGGTTGCCAGCCCATCAAATAAGCATCAATTATAAACATAAAAATGTCGCAACATTTGCACTGCTGTTTTAAAATGTTAATATTTGTGTTAATTCTCAATGTCTGGTCACTCTAATGTACCTTACGTCATTATCCTTTCACAAGACTTAAGAAAAAACGTCGCCATCATTGCAACTGTCCCCTTGTAGGTATCCTGCGACATAGGAACTCAAATGCTCTCGCTGTAATGGCCTATATAGAAATTTTTGTTTTTGCGTGTATTACAGTACCACCCCTTAACAAATCTGATATGTCTGGCCTCTTACGACATGTCAATGAAGCACAGTGCTGTTCTTTCTTCGCCTCATCAGAGATAAACACAAGATCATGTGTGGGTTTCCGGTGGGGGGAGTCATCATAATGTACTGGAAACTTACGTTAAAGCCATTGAGACTATTGACAAAATAATGGTAAACACAATAATAACCACTTCTTCAGTTGAAATACTGTACATAAATGTCAATAAGAGACAAAGGTTATTGTGTCCGATCTATAATTATCATCATCATGTTCCTTCTCGTTCCCTATGGAACTTGGAGCCACTGCTGCAGCTGGTCCTTTGCATGAAGCCTGAACCGTATTCACATGCTCATACACCAGTCGTCTCTGTAGTAATATGTTTAGAATGTGAGGCTGCCAGCACAATGCACGACCTCCATTTGGTCGCCTCGTGCGACGTACTTGAGGCCAATTCTCTTCATTGTCTCTTCAATGACCCTGTGAAAATACTTGCTTACTTAGTCGTTCCTCAACCAAATTGGGGTGTAGAGGTTAGCCTGAGAGAGCACTATACCATTCTATCAGCTGTCGTCAACCTGACCTGGCCCCAGTTCAGTCCTTGGGAACTACACAAGGCCGTTTTATAATTGATGGACAGCATTAATTATGTTGGGTATTTTAGAGCACTACCTTTTATCAATAACAATAATAACCTGGAGCGTTTAGAGGTTTATCAAAAAATATATATACATACACTGGGTGGCTTTAAGCCGAATCCACCAATTCCTCTTAATCTGGCCCCTTGTCTTGAAGGGTCTTGTGCAGGGCTGGGTTTATGCCGCTTCCCGCTATTCTGGGCTCGCTCACTAATTTATAAAAAATATATCATAATGGAAAGCAGTTGAACGCCTTAAGTTACCTAAACTAACTTTGTTTTAGTTAGTTTATTTCTTTTTTCTTTTATTTCTTTGAAAAATTAAGTTGCGTCTGTTAACTAGTATATTTTCCATAGAGGCAGTTTAAAATATATATATATATATATATATATATATATAATATATATATATATATATATATATATATATATATATATATATATATATATATATATATATATATATATATATATATATATTATTGTATTACTCGACTAAAAAAGGATATGTACTTCTATGTCTGAATTAATTCATAAATTTCGGGTTCATTTTACATATGTGCCCACGTGTAGTTAAAAAATTGAAGTCCCAGTTCTGAGGAGTGAGGTGCGAGAAAATCCGATTGTATCATTCAGAATAATACAACCCAAAGTCTTACTTACTTAGTCATTCGCCTTCTACCGTGAGGTGTAGAGGTTCCCAAAGTCAAGAACTTAAAATATTCTTAGAAATGAACGGACAGTCACAAGATCAGCTTGAATGCAGCAATCAACTTCAGGTTTAAGTATTCACGGTAGACATCACGGGACATTTAAACAACTTGAACCTAATACTTCAGGGAAGAGAATAAATATTGTGACGAATGCATTAAGGCATTTAAAAATTAAACTCATCCTCTGGAGAAAACTACTGAAATTTGGTGATTTGATACAATTTCCTACACATCAGGATTATCAACAAGCACACAGTACTTTTGATTTTAGCAACTACGCATCCAGTCTGAAGGAGCTACATTTTTACCTTTGAAAGGCGATTTGAAGATCTCAAAACTTGTGAAAAAGATTTCTCCTGTTTCAACACTCACTTTTCTTTCGAATTTGAGACAGCATGTGGTAACATTCAAATGGAACTAATTGAAATCCAGTTTGACATAGATAAGAAAGAAACGTATAATGACTGTGGTATTCCTTATTTTCATTCCTACTTGCGAAGCAGATATGTGTAACTTTAAGGTGAAAGTATTAGTAATGTTTAGTAGTACATATCTTTGCGAGCAGTTATGTTCACTTATGAAAGTAAATAAAACTTTACAGATCAAGACTGACGGATGTATACATATCCGTGCTGACATTTGTATCTTCACAGAGGCATATCCCGCACAGTGACAGATTTGTCTTTCGAAAAAGGTGTCATATTTGTGACAAAGTAATTCATTTTCAACTGGTGTCAATTATTATTATTATTATTTTATTTAACGTTCAATAAAAATAAAAATAAAAATATGTTTTTTTAAAATTAATTTATAGAATTTTCATAATATATTGTATCAAATTTTTTTTTATTGTCACGAGATTTACTCCCCTTGCTCTGCAGTGATGGTCCAACAGTGGCCAAAATTAAGAGTATCTACTGAGGATCTTCAAAGATGTCTACCTTTAGCTCAAGATCACTCTTGGCAGAGGTGCGAATTGAAGAATGGCGCTTCAATTCTAGGAAGCCTCATAGGAATTTACGGAAATCAAGTACTACGGTTCATAGGATCCAG
Source organism: Oreohelix idahoensis (assembly GCA_024509875.1). Lineage (NCBI taxonomy): Eukaryota > Metazoa > Mollusca > Gastropoda > Stylommatophora > Oreohelicidae > Oreohelix > Oreohelix idahoensis. Next base: position 72,242 of record JAMPIV010009200.1, on the reverse strand, counting down.
GCCGTGTAAAATTTTTATCTTTCCTGACATTCTATGAGTAAGAATTTTGCTGGTTCTTATAAGCCCTCAACTGATTTAACTCAGTAAAATATTACTTTAATAGCTCTGTTATAGATATTCCAAATGACTGAGACATACGGATGCATTTCTCTCAAAATAACTAAATCAACTATAAATTTGAATACTATAGACAACAAAATTTAATAGTCAATTATCGGTAACAATTGTAAAATAAATAAGGGGAGGATGAATTTAGATAGTCTTTAAAATTTCCTCACAGGTGATGGTCTGATTTGATAAGTTCTTTATTAGAGAGTTTACTTGGCAGCTTTGAATGGTACTTAGCTGCCAGTAAGATGTCGGTTTGTTTCTGCTAAAGCCGATGCTTGTTCTTTGCAGGTTATGGACTCGTTCACTCGTCACTGGTCAAGTCTGATGGCCGCGACACGTCCCTCGTAGTAGCGTGGGGTAATTGCGAAGATGGTGCAGCGTCTGTTAAGACTCGTCTGCTGTAAGTGTCTAGCTTTGATTGCAGGCCTCTTATACCACTCTTGTTCCACAGATAGCACCACCAATTGGTACCACCGGCTAGTATTATGAAATGAGAGAGAAACGAATACCCTCTAAAATATCGGGTCTCCTGACACAAAATCAGGTCTCCCCCCCCCCCCCCCTTTCATTCCACCATCCCACCTGCCTCATAACTTTACCCTTTCTGAGCATAATATTAATCCCAGTAAGCGGAAAACATCCATTGCATTTATATTGAACATGTTTACATTTACATTTGCACTGGTTGAAAAGGTTAATATAATAAGTATGTACATCAGTTCTACCATCATCCACTCCCTGCTCCACATGAAGCTTGGGACTACCTCTGCTTTTGGTTCTTTATGAGAAAACTGCATGAAGCAGTCATCAGCTCTTGCAGTGGTGGTTCATGAAATAATCATTCTACATTCTGAGGTTGCCAACCACGTATGACTTGGACATCCACTAACAATTTTTACAAGTTAATAAATGTAAAATATAGAATTATAAAATTTACAACTCAATCCAAATATCTTTTGGGAATACCGACTTCTAGCTCAGAAATAGTTATAGCAACTTTATTAAGATGCTTTTTACACGTGGTCTGGGGTGGTACTTTACAACAGACTCCCACTATGACTTAGTTTTCAGGTTCCTAGGACTCCGGGCTTTCCGTATTAATAAAGGTAGAATTGTCGTTGTGTAAATTCACAAGATGCTCAAACACGTTGTCCGGTCCTTTAACGTGGAATCCTGATCCTATTCCTCATTCTGGCTTGTCTGGCTGCCTTCTTGACGAGTTGAATTTCACAGTGTGCTAAACTCACAAGGCGCTAAATTATAAGGCGCCATTCAGCCCACATCCAGATTGCTACTATATGACAATGCTCAATCATAAATGTTGTATTTTTATATCTCAAATGCCAAACCAATCACATGCAAGATGCGTAAATTTCCCCTTCTCTCACGAAAAATTCCTGCGTAACAAGAGCAAAAATAAAAGTGTTGTTTACAAGTCACCATATACGGTATGCCAGCTTCCGTCTATAATTGATCATGTTTCCACTCACGACTACATAATCTAACACAGGGAATCTCTTTCAAGACAGATAATTATTCTACAACCCGTCTTGTCCGGAAATGGTTATCTCGTTTTCCCGGTCTCTCATACACACAGTCTGCTCGTAAATGTGTTACAACATTTCACTTCACAAATTCAAGTGTCAATATGGGTTCAAACGAAAGTGATTGATTACCCTAATCAGCAAAAGATGGTCGCTGAAGTCCTGGCATGACAAGAATGGAACGAAGGGAATGTAAACAATAATAAAGTACAGAACATGAGACGTGGAGCAATAATGTCGGCGATAAACATGAATGCTAGGAAAAGAGAAAGGACAATGAGGAAATTGTCCATCTGGGTAAATTAATTACATCAATTAATAACAGTTGTGAATACAAGCCAGTGATTCCGCTCTGGGAGATAAAGAAATCAGACACGGACTACCACCTAGCAGAAATACTTAAGAAAACAAATAATATAGAAAATATTAAAAACACAGCTAGTAAATATATACAACAAATATCAAAAGACAGCATTACTGTGTACACAGATGGATCCAAGGGAGAGGATGGCAAATTGGGGATAGGAATATATATTCTAATATGGAAAATGGCAAAAGAATATAGCATCACGGAAAATATATCCATTTTTACTGCAGAGATGGTGGCAATACTAAAAGCACTAGAAATATTCTTCACTAACCCTCCCAAAAAAGTAACAGTTTTAACTGACTCTCTTTCAACAATTAAAGCACTTAGAAACTTACGAGAATGTAGTAGACCTGATATAGCAGAGGAGATATTTCTTGCTACTACATACTTATATTCCAGAGGGTGTTCAGTCTTATTTGCTTGGATATCTTCACATGTTGGCATAGAAGGAAATGAAAAGGCAGATAAAGAGGCCAAGAAAGGTAGATCTGATAGAAATCTAATAAATGTAGTGACGAGTAAATCAGAGATTAAGAGCTTAATTAAAGGTTTAATAACAGATGAATGGAAAGCAGAGTGGGATAAAAATCTGAAAGGAAGACATGCATATAAGATGTTCAAGGCTCCAACAAGAAAATGTCAGATATCTAGGGACTTAAAAATTCCCAGTAATAAGAAGCTTCTCAGACTACAGCTAGGAAAAGGCTATTTCAGAATAGAAGAACCTTACTGTGCAGGATGTCTTCAAGACAATGATATAGAACATTTCTTGTTAAAATGTAAGAGGTATGAACAAATGAGAATACTAATATTAGATTATTTGCAAGCATCCAACTTACCTATAAATATAGAAGAGGTGTTAAGAATAGGTAGACCTAGGGAACTGCATAATATAGTCAAACAATATTTAACACGAACACATGTTAATATATAGTGGCTGGGAATATATAGAAATATATAATATATAGAAAGTCTGATGCTTGCTTATGTGGCCGGCTGGCCTACACTAGCATTTATACGTGCTATAATACTACATAGAATAAGAATGACAGACGTTAAAGGCAGATACGGCGTTTTCGCACAAAACGCAGTAAGATTAAAAGTTGAGTTAGCAGTCAGGGCTCTGAGAGGGCAAGACAGTGCAGTCCCAGAAAATAATATTGAATGCGTGTTTTTGCGTGGGATTTTGTGAAGTGAGAGTTGTTATTTTGGGTTTTTTCCATTGTAAAATGGTGGGAAAAGAGAGGTGTGACAAAAGTCGAAAAAACAAAGACGTGTGCAAAATGTCGAAAACAGAGAGACGTGTGTAGAAAATTGTAACGTGTGGAAAAAAGAATGAGACGTGTGGAAAAAGGCGGGGAAAAGATAGGAGCTGTATAAAAAGGAGAGATGTGGGCGATAGACATGATTAGATAGATAGAAATCTTTGCTAGGTAGTTATAGTACTTAGGTGACTTCGTCTTTGAGATTATCAAGACCAGTTTATATTTTTTCTTCAGTTGGATATATTTTTCTTTTGGATATACACACTATTTTGTTTAAGCGTAAGTAACACGTACTTCACCATTGTGTAAATACCAGTGCTGTTCTAATGACAACAATAAACTCTAGTTGAATTTTCTGCATTGCTGTTTTTATTGGAACGTTACAGTTGGATCCTTTAACAAACCCATTATACGATATATTGCTTATCACTAAACCTAAAAGGGTAAAAACGAACCTGGAAAGGAAAATAAACTTCAGTCAAGAACCTCCATCTCAGGGGGAAGGCCTGGAACCATTTGAACAGAAACATATAAAGAATTAGCTCTCGTCAATATAACTACCTGCGCACAAGTAACTGACGCGGGCACATAACATTAACATTTGCGCGGTGACCAGCCCTTTTCTTTAGTGAAAGCACACTCATTGACGTCGTGACTAGCCCTTTTTTTTAGTGACAACATACTCATTTTGGCGTGTGAACAGCCTGTTTTCTTTAGTGAAAGCAGACATGCCTAATCACTAATCACTATCATGGATCCACAATCGTTGCAACAGCAGCATGACCAGCAACAATTGCTACAACAGCACGCAGAGCCAGCTATGATTGCTCTACAGAAAATTACGGAGACCTTGGGTAATGTGGACCATTTCGCCAAGTACCAACAGGTCCGAACTGTCGTAACTCCATTTGCTGGGGATGCTAATTCTTTCAGAAAGTGGCTAGTGGACATTGACAAATTTGCTTCTCTTATAAACACTGCATGTGATGAGGACCGCAAATGAATAGCTTACCTTTCTTCGGATTCTTTGGTGACCGATTTTCTTCGTCGTAGATCTAAAACATATCCCAATGAGACCTTTGATTCACTGCGGAAAGAGCTTGTCCAACGCTAGAGTGATATAACCGATGGACAACATGCTTAAACTTTACTTCGCAAAATACACTAAGATAGACACGAACCAGTGCAATTCTATGCTGATCGATTACTCAACTTGGCTGAGGATGGTTTTCTAGACGGGAACATCCCTTCCCAAGAGCTTGAAAGACATTTAGTTGGCATTTTTATCGACGGGTTGCACGCAGATAATCTTAAACTCCATCTTCTTAGAAAGGATACAAAGATCATTACAGAGACCATTCAACTAGCGGTGACTGAAGAAAATGTTTGTAAAAGGTTCCAGCAACACATTGGCAGGGAACCAAAACTAGACTATTCCGAAGAATACCACAAGCCGATGGAAATTGGCTACTCAAGACCACATTGGAGTAGGAACAGCTCCCACAGAGTTCAATCAAATTACAATCATGCCAACCAACATGCAGGACAGTCTCATTCTCATCAGCAACACAGAAGACATCAACAGAATGTGCACCAGGTTAATGCCTTTACTTGTTGTATTTGCAAACGCCGAGGACATACTTCTTACGAATGTAGACAAACACAGAGTAACAATCAATACAAAGCACACCCGCAACAGTATCAGAACCACTCACAACGTTCTTACTATGGAAATGGTGATCAACAAAGACCTCACCCACAACGAAATCATTCCTTCAATCGAAGCCAACCCAGATCTTACAACCCATGTCAGGGAAACGCTCATGTCAACCGATAAATAGGACTACTCGGTATGACCACAAAAGACATAACTTAAACAACAGTTATGAACAAAGGTCCTACAGAACCAAAAACAAACCTCAACATCATAGTACCGATTGCAAACCACAGCTAACAGAAATCAATCATATAAATTTATCACCTGATCCCAGTTCATGCATAATATCTATCAACAACAAAAATTACAGTGCTCTGATAGATACTGGAGCCACCATTAGTTTGATGAGAGAGCAATTATACCCACAGATCAGGAAACATGTCAGATTTGCACCTTCGAAAACCTATATGGCTTCTGTTACTGGCCAACAGTTAAAGTCGATTGGAGCTGCTTATGTGACACTTCAGATCGGACATCAAAAATTATCCATCCCTTTATAATTACAAGAGGCATGTCTCGAAACTTCATATTAGGACCTGATTTCTTGAATAAACATCAGGCAAGAATTTAGTTTGATCTGCATAAAATAAAGATAAATGGAGAATATATTATGTTGCCAGATGACATCCATATCGCATCATTAGTCCGACTAACAGCACCAGTGACATTGCAACCACACTCTCTTACTATAGTAAAAGGACGTATTAAGGGATCTCAATACTTCAGTTCAGGACACACAATTGAAGTACAACCTTTAACAGATAATGCCATTAACGAAGATCCCCACATAAGTATCACTGAAGAAATCGCGAAAGTTACCACCACCCGATATTTCTCTGTAATGATTTTAAATACCTCAGGGAAGGCGACATCAGTTGCACGCGGTGCAATTATAGCGCAAGTAAAGTTTGTGAAAATAAATATAACAGACAAGGTTCACTCTTTTTCGACCCCCACCATCAAGAAAGAAACACAGATTGATGATCTGAGTCACTGTTAAGTCATATTCGAAGTTACAGTAAGGTGTTAAGGATTTTGTGTACGGTCCTGAAGTTTGTTAGTAAGTAGGTTAAGGTCATGAGATACATGACGTGTGTATACATGTGTGTGGGTGGAGAAAGGAGTAACTCTGTTTAGAGTGTATTATTATTGAAGTATGCAAGCTTGGAATGTTACATTTAAAAGTTCACTGTTAGAAACACGTAGAGACGTAGAGTATGGTTGAAGAATACTCAGGGGCGTTCATGTGTGAATTGAGGTTTACAGGACATGAGAAAAGCGTGCGAAGTGAATGAAGTTAGCATACGTGTCAGAGAAGAATACAGAGTTGTTAAAGGGGAGTCTGTGGCCATCCGTCAAGGGAGACGGTCAGTGTTTTCTAGAGTATGTGAATAATGTATGTGATTTTCATTATAACATATTGGATGTGACGCGATGATGTTTCGCATAAGGTGTATTTACAAGGCCTTGATATATATTATTATTTATAAGCGCGTTGTGGGTTTCCCGCGCTGTAAAGTTCAAGAGGAACTTAGATGCCTGGTGATTAGACCAGAGGTATAGATATATGTGCGAGGAGTGAATGCCGCACTTTGGATTAAAAGACACGTCGTTTTCCCGTGTCAGAAGGAGATCTATGGTAAGACTATTATATGCTATTATTTGAATGCGCGTTGTGTGCTCTCCCGCGCCAATAGGAGGTCTACGTAAGCGCGTTGTAGTTTTCCCGCGCTGTTAAGTTCTGGAGCAACTTGGATGTCTGGTGATTAGACCAGAGATAGAGATATATGTGCGAGGAGTGAATTCCGCACTTACATTGAAAGTAGGACCACGGAGATATATGTGCGAGGTGTGAATGCCGCACTTATATTGTATACTGACCATATAGAGAGTTATGTGCGAGGAGTGAATGCCACACTTACATTGAATGCAGTTGTTACCAGTACGTTAGGATGACTGTACTACATATTCTAATTATGCAAGTATTTGTACTATTGTTGCTGATGTCCAGGACTATGCTGTTGAGATTATATGTATGGAACTGTGATTAAGATTTCTGATTCAATTTATATCATTGTGCGCCCGTCCTGTCTTCAAAACCATCGATTTCTTATCAGTCACCCTCCCCCATTCCATATTCCTCGTCAGCCCCCACACTTTCTCTCACGCCCTCATATAAACTTTGAAAAATCACAGCGCCGGGATACATGTCCTATCACCAAACATTCAGTCTACGTTCCGTATAAACCGAATGGAAGGAGATTCCACTGTGAAGCCGAACACAGCTATTACAAGGCTAACATGGATATTAACACTGGTAAACATACAAATTACACACGCCGAACAAACGAACAGTGTAACTTTCCACATGCCTACCCAGAGAGATATGTGCGTAAACACCACAATATTCACTGCTTTACAGAGGTGCAGAAGCGAAAACCTACAAATGATTACGACTTGAATTATGCGGATATCATAGATCAAGAAATAGTTATTGAAGCCTACTGTAATCCTCTAAGACCAACACACTTACCGGCTTATAAGACAAATGACAGAGCTTCTCCAAGGACATTTTTCGCTTATACGAGAAAACAGCGGGCAGGAAATAGAAAGGCTTATCACGGGAACAGATTTGGCACTGAAAGATATTATCCAGGAACTTATAATGACAGCTTACATCACAGGAAACGCAGAATTTTCCATGAGATTAATCTTGTAACACATGTACCCCCCAGATACCACCGCTTAATTAATATGAAAAACCAGCTACGTAACCAACTAGTACATACCCAGACAAACACTCATGGAAACAAACCTTCAATAAATCAACGACAGCTAAATACACAGCACTGCCGTAGTGGAAGAGAGAGCGAAACTAACATTCAACGAAACAAACCACGATACTGCCGAAGTGCAGGACAGATCGAGAGTGATCATCAACCCCTCAACACCGAACCACAGCAAGAAAGCAGTTCTCAAGGAACATCCAGTACAACTGATGTGCAAAAGACTAGGGAAGACAGGCTGACTAAATTACTTGAAACCTTGCATGCAGAAGAACCTCATGTCAATAGGCCTCAACAGTTTGTCACCAAACACCAACATATGTTTGCCATCAATGACATGGAACTGGAGCGCACATCTACAGTCCAAATGGATATAGACACCACAGCTGATGTTCCAGTACACCTCAACCTTACCACACTCCCCTTAAGAACCGTGAGTTAGTGGAGAAATCTATAAATGAGATGCTTGAAGCTGGTATTATAGAAAGATTAAGATCTCAATGATCATCTCCCATTGTCATCGTTACAAAGAAAGACGACAGCCACCGTTTTTGCTGCGATTATCGTGCAGTAAACAAGATAACGAAGACGATATCCTAATCACTCCGCAGGATGGATTATATACTGGCAACGCTTGGAAATTCCAAATGGTTTACAACATTAGATGTACGATCCGGTTTCTGGTGCATCCCAATGTCACCAGAGGCAAAGGAAAAATCGACATTTTGTACGCATGTCGGTACCTTTGCATGGAATGTGATGCCGTACGAACCTAAAGGAAGCCCCGCTACTTATATGTCCCTCATGGATGAGGTCTTGAAAGGATTCCAACGTTTTGCCTTGGCATACATAGATGATATCTTAGTCCATACGCCAGGTACAATAGAAGAACATCTAAATAGGGTAGGACAAATCTTTCATCGTCTGAAATATCATCACATAAAGTTGAAACTCTCGAAATGTGACTTCCTAAAACAGGAAACAAAATACCTAGGTTTCATTATTAATGCCAGTGGAATTCGCCCTGACGACGAGAAAGTACGAGCGATCAGAGAGATGCCACGCCCTACAACTGTGAGACACGTATGAGGTTTTCTTGGGTGTTGTAATTATTACAGACGCAACATCGTCAACTTCTCAAATGCGGCGGAGCCATTAATAGCACTAACTAAGAAATATGCCAGGTTTAGATGTACGGATCATTGTCAACAAGCATTCGATTACCTAAAAAATGCACTCACAACCATTCCAATGTTGGCACACCCTGATACCACCAAACCAATGATCCTCTACACAGACGCCTCTGATAACGCTGTAGGAGCTTGCCTTGTCCAACCAAACCATTCTGATGAAACCCCTATTATCCCTAATGTGCCCAACGAAAAGCCAATTGCCTTCCTGTCACACGCATTAAGTAAGTCCCAAAAACGTTGGACTACAACAGAAAAGGAAGCATTTGCCATCCATTATGCTATGCAGAAACTGGATTTTTACATCCGCGGAACACAGGTTATCGTCAGAACGGATCACCAACCCCTTGTTAGTTGGTTGACGAAGACATCCGAACAGCCAAAGAAGCTTCAAACTTGGGCGATAAACTTGCAGAACTATGACACTACCATAGAATACATTGCCGGAATCCTCAATACATGTGCTGACCTGCTTTCTAGAATTCCATATCCTGACAACCAGACACAGAGTAACGAAAATGAAGCAGCTGCAACAGACATAAATGACAATACTAGACAAATAAATTTCATAAATTCAAACCGAATTGCCGATCAATCGGACACTCACACAGACACTGATCGATTGTCAGAAGAGAATCGGACAGACAACTTTGACATCCTAATGGAACAAATGAAAGACCCGGAAGTCGTTAAACTAATGAAACAAATTAAAGAAACACCAGAAAAAGTCAAGGATTTTACCATCTTTCCTCATGACTAAGCACTCTATCACATTGACTCCAACAAGATGAAAGATTACAGAAATATATTCCACATCATTTAATATCTGAAATCCTCATCCAGTTCCACGATGAAAATGGACACCTAGGACGAGATAAAACGATAGACGTCATTAAGAAACGGTATTACTGGCAAACCATGTATAAAGATATAATTGATTAGTGGCCACTTGTAAAATCTGCAAAAGGAGGAATATGAAGGTGAACTAAACCCCATTACAAAAAATGCAACCTTCCAACTATCCCATGGAAGCTGTCAGTTTAGACATCTTTGGACCATACCCCCTAACACTATCAGGAAACAGTTACTTGTTGCACATTGTAGACCAGTACTCTGTTTGGCCGGAGAGTTTCCCTATGAAAGATGTGACTTCTACAACTGTCACCGATTTCTTTTTGCAAGAATTTCTACCTAGACATAGTTGTGCTAGAAGAGTCATCACGGACAATGGAAAACAGTTCGTTGGGAATCCTTTTAAATCAACATTACAAAAGTTAAACATCAAACACACTACAACAAGCTTCTATCGCCCGCAAAGTTACGGAAGAAATGAAAGAATGCATTCAACCCTTCATGATATCCTAGCCAAAAACATCGAAGGCAACGATCAATATTGGGATCTATACATTAACCAGGCCCTAGAAGCAATACGAATCAACATTAACAACACTACTGGTTTCTCACCATTTTACCTACTTTACGGTAAGGAACCGGTATTTTCTATGGTCAACCTTCTCCAACCACAACGCAAATATATGGGAGAGGACCCAATAGCTGTCATCCTACAACATAAGCATGCAGCACATCAAAATGCGAACAAAAATGCAGAAAAATCTTTCCGGAAGAAACAGCGTATACACGATAAAAACACAAAACTGGAACAGTTTCAAATCGGAGATCTAGTTTACTTCAAATAAACACGTTCGACTTTCTAATTTTGACGACAAATGGATCGATGGCTTCAGAATCTTAGAACAGACTACACCAACAAATTGTATCCTGTGGCACGAAGAAAGAAAATTAGGACGAAAGCCCACATTTCACAAATCAAGAAAGATAATCATCGTCCTGTTTCCCAGCCCATACTCACAAATACCAGACCGATTCGCAACAACACCCTCCTTTATCCCCCCACATCACCCTCTACATCTGATATGTCACATTGCGATGATGAAAACTCAAACCCCTCTCCTCACCCCACGCACGATGCTATCGACAGATTACATAGATGTCGCGACACCTCTACGAGTGAAGATGACATCCCTTTGCAGGAGCTACGTGAGAGAATTCAATCAAGAAATTTTCGAGTTCAAGCAGATAATTACCAACAAAACTCGTCGTTTTCCAGTGATCGCAACACATCTTTGCATGCAGAACAAGCACAGAAGTAATATAGTTCAAATCAACCGCACCCCGGTACTAGCTGTCACCACTCAAATTTGCCTACAAGTAGCGAAGACAACATTCCTCTTAACATACTACAGGAACGACTAGCCCAACAACAACAGACTGTACAACATACCGACACCCATCTAGATACACCACATCCTTCTGGTACAGAGTTATCACCTGCCTCATTAACTGAAAGAAATGCTTGCGTTCCTACTTCCACACAACGAGACGAGTCAGACCTTGAAACTGAAGAACACCAAAATTATAACGAGGATGATAACGAGCACATCGACGATAACATGGATACATCCATTCGGTTCGCCTCGAAACGACCTTACTCATCTTCATCAGACAACTCGGTACCACTGACAAAGTTTATACGCCTTCCACAGGAGCATGTTCGTACAAAGCTGTACAGGAAACGTTCACCTAAGCGACAAAACATCACACAGCACAGTGCATCAACATTGCAACACCCTACCTGTAACACTGCATCAACCGTCACTGCTGTAGACACTGAGAAGAAATACGATAGAAGATTGTCTAGGAGAGAAGCTCTATTAGAGATAGCCAAGTTGCTCTAGCTAGGCTACTCTAAATGGTTTTATTTTTTTTGTCCGAGTGCGATAGCAGATTGCCCCGGAGAGGCATTGCTATTTTAGAGTCGGCCAAGTTGCTCTAGCTAGGCTACTCTAAATGGTTTCATTTTTTTGTCCGAGTGCGATAGCACACTGCCCAGGAGAGGCATTGCTTTTTTACAGTCGGCCAAGTTGCTCTAGCAAGGCTACTCTAAATTGTTTCATTTTTTGTCCGAGTGCGATAGCACATTGCCCAGGAGAGGCATTGCTATTTTAGAGTCGGCCAGGTTGCTCTCGCTAGGCTGCTCTAAAAAGTTTTTTTTTCAGATGCTGCCAGCCACCTTCTATGTCGTCCTGTTGATGCTATCAGCGGCAGTCATAACCGCCAGTGAAGAGAAACTAATCTGGAGAGGCGCAACACTATTCGACATGCACAGTTACTCTTATTACAGCGTTCAAACCATTATATTCAGAATTAGAAGATTTAAATAACATTTTTTTCTTTTTACTTAGAAATATATGTATCAAACATTGTTGTACATTATAAGATAACCAAACACATGGGTCACATTGATGTAATATTAGGCGCTAAGGCAGAATCTCAAAGGTTAAGAAGACATTGTTTCATCTTAAGCTACACATTCATGATATGAGACAAGCACATTAACCAAAACGGGCGATTTTGCCGTTTGTAGGCAATGCGCTACAGTTTTTGTTGGCAATGCACCCGACGACAACTATGACAGTTTATGTCATAACATTAAGACCTTGGCGGAAAACCAAGACATTATTACACATGTGTTTAGCCAGAGCATCACAAAAGGTGAACAATACACAGAACATTGTTTTTATCAATTAACACATTTTTCTACTTGTCTGTTCAGGAGTTGATGAACCAGACATATGCTATGGATCATTAATTATTATACATTGTTGAATTTCATTAATATTGCATAAGTAACTATGTACCATGTATCATGTCTTTTTACCAAAGTACTGCGGTCGAGACACGCAGATGTTGTACTCGTACACTGAAATTTATTCATGCTCTAATGCGTATTTAAAATGTTTACCCACACCTCTGGTTCTTCACCCTGTCCAGACGTTGTGTACTCAACAACACCTCTGTTTCCGTTCTAAAGATGTATTTACCACTGAGAATATTTCTATTCAATTTCACTCTCTACTTTCGTGGTATGGCAACCTCTGAAATTCATCCATCCAAACCGCAACAATTTTTCAACCCCCCCCCCCCCCCCCCCCCCCCCCCCCCCCCCCCCCGTTCCCTCCAAGCAGACTAACTGTGAATTTCCCATGCGAGTTGTTTTTTTTCCTTTTCTCCCACGCCTCACATTCATTCATCCAGCAACCCCCAGCTATTTCATTGTACTATACCCCCCGCTCTCCCTTACTTGCCGTCAATGGGACTTCTCAAAATATCCAGACAGCGTCTCGTTGACAATCGCGGAGATCATTGTGAAACGTCAATAGTTCTGGTCAGTTACGATTCAGATGTATGTATCAGGTTACGATACAATTATTGTCCTGAAGATTGATTAAAAGTTCGAGTTTTGTTTGGCATGACCAATCCTTATATGCGTTGATTTGCGAAAAGTTCTTAAGTCTTATATTGTTTATGTATATTGAATATCATAACTCCATGTTTTTATGTATTACTACTAGCGTTTGTTAAGAAAAGATTTACATAAGTATTGTATTAATACATGAATATCATTTACATTGCGTATTGCACATTGCTATCCATATCTCATACTGTTTTATGGCAAAGTGTATAAACAAATTGTATGCGTCCCCCGTTTTCCGCATTATAAATCTACTGGGACCCCTCGTTTTATGAACACAATTGTTTTTCTTTTTTTTTTTTGCTCACATGTATACTGAGATCTTGTAATAATTTTTTTTAGTTGGCTTACAGGTATACTGAGATCTTGTAAAAAAAAGTTTTTGTTGGCTTACAGGTATACTGAGATCTTGTAAATTTTTGTTTAGTTGGCTTACATGTATACTGAGATCTTGAATAAAAGAAAATAGTTTTATTTGTTTACTTTTTTGGGGGGCCCACATGTATACTGAGATCTAGTACAAATTATTTTCATTTGGCTCACATGCGTATGCCCCCATTCAATGACTTGTACTAGTATCAAAAATTTTTTTTCTCACCCATTGTCCATTGCCAATTGGCTCATACGTATATGCCACCATTTTATATTTTGCTCCAATATGTATGTTAGGGACTTGATATTTCTAGTTGATAGGACACAAATGTCTCTCTGTGGGATACATTTTTGTGGCCCCGGGACTTGTGTAGCCGGCTGGCCTACACTAGCATTTATACGTGCTATAATACTACATAGAATAAGAATGACAGACGTTAAAAGCAGATACTGCGTTTTGATTAAAAGGTCAGTTAGCAGTCAGGGCTCTGAGAGGGTAAGACAGTGCAGTCCCAGAAAATAATATTGAATGCGTGTTTTTGCGTGGGATTTTGTGAAGTGAGAGTTGTTATTTTGGGTTTTTTTCATTGTAAAATGGTGCGAAAAGAGAGATGTGACAAAAGTCGAAAAAACAAAGACGTGTGCAAAATGTCGAAAACAGAGAGACGTGTGTAGAAAATTGTAACGGGTGGAAAAAAGAATGAGACGTGTGGGAAAAGGCGGGAAAAAGATAGGAGCTGTATAAAAAGGAGAGATGTGGGCGATAGACATGATTAGATAGATATAAATTTTTGCTAGGCAGTTATAGTACTTAGGTGACTTCGTCTTTGAGATTATCAAGACCAGTTTATATTTTTTCTTCAGTTGGATATATTTTCCTTTTGGATATACACAGTATTTTGTTTAAGCGTAAGTAACACGTACTGCATCATTGTGTAAATACCAGTGCTGTTCTAATGACAACAATAAACTCTAGTTGAATTTTCTGCATTGCTGTTTTTATTGGAACGTTACAGTCGGATCATTTAACAAACCATTATACGATATATTGCTTATAACTAAACCTAAAAGTGTAAGAACGAACCTGGAAAGAAAAATAAACTTCACTCAAGAATCTCCATCTCAGGCGGAAGGCCTGTAACCAATTGAACAGAAACATATAAAGAATTAGCTCTCGTCAATATAACTACCTGCGCACAAGTAACTGACGCGGGCACACTTACAATGCATATGACTTTTAACATATGAAAGTCAATTAAATATCTGTTAAAGTCAGTTATATAACTGGAACCACCCCTCTACTTTAATATTATTCTAGTTCAGAGTTTCTTCTTGATTTCTTTGTTTGTTTGTTTGTTTGTTTATTTATTTATTTTTATTTAACATATAAACACAATTGTGATTGACCCTATTTACAATGATTTGACAAATGTGATGCCACTTTCTCATATCGGCAGTTGTTCATATTATTTGGAATTGAAAACAATATATATCCTAATTATAACCCATCAGAGGTTGAACGGGATATTTTTCTTCATTAATTTAAAAAAAGGACAATTCTGTCACAGTAATTTATCAGGTTCAGTTCTTATAGGATGACAAAACCCCTTAATTTTCTGTCTCTCTATGCATTTGTTGCGGGATACTGTGCCTTCCAAATTTTTAATGTTACCGTCTCTCATTCTGTCTCTAGTGGAAAAACATAATAGCTCTTCTGAAGCATATCAGCGGGTTGGAGTGGTTAAGAGGTAAGGCGGCCGCCTCTAATTCTAAAGGATCTGTTCGCTCACAGTGCAATGAATATAACTGATGGAAAGTTTTTTCAGAACCAGTGGTTCCTAATGATGTCACATTCCCCCTGATCTCCTGGGCAGTGAGATAGGATGACTAGCCTTCTCGGATAAGGACAGAACAATAGGAGGTCCCGTGTGCAAGTTGCGCACGTTAAAAATCCCTCGGCAGTAGGAAATTGTAAAGAGTAGGCCAGACGGCCACTGCTCTGGCAAAATTTAAAAATTAGGAAACCTACCCACCACAAACATATTTATAGAATGCGTGATTCCTGTATACACACATTGGGTTCCTTGACGGTGCTACGAAGTTCGTGCACTGTGCTGAGATCCTCCTTGTGTGATCTAAGGTAGGAGATCAGAGCACTGATGGAGTTGTCTGTGTGCAATGAAGATGGTCTTTAAAACAAAACAAAACCAACCATATCATCTCGCACGATGTGATTGTCCTCTCCTGATCTCTCGTTAGGGACTATTGTTTGACACTACAAGAAAAACGTTGGTATAAATAAACTATTTATTAGTTGTTTGTTTAATTCCCGTACTGATATCATCCAATGTTTGAGTAGTGATGATAGTTGATATGTCACTGCAGTAGCTTTTTGACATCTTGTTTTAATTTATCTGTCAAGTCTTCCATTTTCTGCAAAGATGCTTCCTGGATATTTAAAACTCTAGAACCTGTGTTAAGCTTGATGCTGTTAACTTGCATTTTAATTGGGATTCATAGTTTTTGTTTGTGGATGGGCTGTCTTCATGCTGTACTTTTCACAAGTGGAATTAAGCGCATGTGTTTGGTTTTGCAATTGTGCAAATTTTAATTGAAACATGCAAACTCTGCAAAATTTGTGTAGCAAGCCACGGAAGTGAATTAGGTGCCGTGAAACGTCACACGTTTTGCTTAGTTGGTATGGAAACAGCGCATACACAAATAACCAAGTATGATCGATAACATCTACATGTCTAACACAGAAAAAATGTAAGTCTCAGTTATAGTTATAGTGTGCAAATATTGTTCATTATAAACGTATTTGTCAACATAATGGGCATGCCATATTTACATATAAATATAGAAGAGGTGTTAAGAATAGACAGGTCTAAGGAGCTGTATAATATAAGATAAAGGTAAAAGTAGACCCATTACTGATACTTCTGTAGGTTAGTGGTGTTAGAGACTTCACTATACAAGGTCCAGCATCGACAGGTGGGGTGACCAGTGTCCTTCCTCGCTGCCTTTTCCTCCCCTAACTCAAAGGCAGGTACCTATTTACAGCTGGGTAGACCGGAGCGTGTCGATACCGTGATTCGAACCCGGCACTTTTGCCGCGAGAGACCAGCGCTCTACCCACTCTGCCAATCGGACACCCACATAATATAGTCAAACAGTATTTAACAACATGAACAACATTTAACATACAGTAATTGGGAAGGTGAAGGTCTCATAATGTTCTTACAATCATCATCATGTGACGTTTTCTCTCCAGAACGTTGTCTCCATTACGGCTGCTCTGAACGCATCACGATTTTGGGCAAGTCGACCTGCATCTTCCAAAAACATGTTCAGACTCTCTGTGATGTCCTGGATCCACCGTCGTCTAGGTCGTTTCCTTCCCCTTTTTCCAGGGACCATGCCTTCCATTACTAATTTTTCCAGACCATTATGTCTTTTTATATGACCGAAGAATTTCAGCTTCCTTATTGCGATGGTATTTATGAGCCAATTTTCCTCTACATTTAGTGAGTGCAGTACTTCTCTGTTGGTCTTTTTTTCTGTCCAGGGTATTCTCAACATCCTTCTGTAGCATTTCATTTCGAATGATGTAATCTTTTTTGCAACTGTTTTATTGAGTGTCCATATCTCGCAACCGTATGTTGCTACTCGGAATATACATGCTACATCATCAGTTGTAACTTTGTTTCTTTGCTTGTGTCTTGCCATATGTTTTTCATCTGTATTAGTTTATGTGAAGCAATTGCAAGTCTTCTTTTAATTTCTACTGCACAGTCGCCAGAGCTGTTGATGATTGATCCTAAGTATTCGAATTCGTTAACGCCTTCCAGTTCTTCGTTATCAATTTCAATTTCTGGTTTGAACTTTACTTTGTCTGTTGTCAATACTTTGGTCTTCTTGGTGTTTAGATATAGATTCTGGGTCTCTCTGCGATTTTTGGTTGACGGAATTAATTGCTCAAGTCCTTCTGGGCTGGTCGATAGGAGGACTGTGTCGTTAGCATATCTGATTTCTGGGATATGGTACACGCCGATGTTGAATGGGTCAAGCTCTGTGTGTTCTTGGTCATCTCTTACATTTCTCATAATATTTTCGGCATAAATGTTAAACTGGTAGGGGTAAAGGGTACAGCCTTGTCTTACTCCTTCCTGTACTTCAAATTATTCTGATGTTCTTACAATACGTATGACTTATGGCAAGTGAAAGTCAATTAAAAATTCTAACTGGTAACGAGATAAGACTAAACAAAAACACAAAATAAAAATAATATTCGGGGGGAGGGGAGTTATAAAGGCCTGGTCTTTCCAGTTAGATATTTAATAGACTTTCATTTGCAATAAGTCATATGTATTGTAAGAACATCATCAGACCAACTTGTCAAAAATACCCGTAGAGTATTTGATCCAGTTAATTGATAACATTTGAGTATTTAGACAATGTTTAATACTATTGGGGATCTCACCAACATCTGTTGGTCAAGCAAACGAAAGAACCCTTCTCATACCCCATACCTCTCAACTCATACCTATGGCGTTTTCCTGGTTGGATGCAAGCAGTAGGCTCTCACTATGGGCCCATTGATGTGAAAGGGGAGCTGAGAAATGGCTCTGTGTAGGACGTGATGATTCCTTGGGAGAGCCCAGAATCAGAGCACAGTATTTTAGCTCTGCATAGTTGGAGAGCCCCATTGAATGGCGGGGAATGTACAGTATGCCACGTGCTTCTTACTCCTAGCTTGACCCAGATGTGATGATCTTTTAAATGCAAGCCGATCTGACGAAACTGGATCTCATGACTTTAACTCAACACATTTCGGAATGGCAGAAAAGCCACAGGAAAAGGCTAGATCTACAGTGTGGATAATACCAAGGAGTCTTCAACTTGGTATAGGCTGCAAAAGAGAGAGAATCTCAGCAACTCTAGTTAAACAACAACGACATTTCCGCCCCCTTTACTATTTATACATACTGTAAGAAACGCCAAGCATTAAGCACAGCGCTCAGGAAAAAGTGCAGAATGTAGGAAACATTAGGTAAATTGGATACATGTGAGATAATGCTGAACTCTTTATAATATTACATTATTTTAATAATGATAAATGGCATCACAACTGGACACGTGTTTTAACCGTTCAGCTTCTTTCAGTCTAAGGTGTGGAGTAAAGTAAGGCGCGCCAGGATCACTTGTGTCACTACCACCCACTTTCCTTTCAGGGTATTTAAGTGAAACCTCTTCTCTTTGTTTCTTAGCCAGTGACTGACAAAGCAATCAGTGATCATCACGCCTAGTGGCGTCTTATAGGGCAGCAAAAAACTTTCTCATTTTTATCTTTCTGTAGCATTTATAAAATGTAATAAATATATATTCGTTTCTGTTTTTTAAAAAATGTACATAATATGTCACCTGTCAAGCCTGTCAAGATAGCACCATCATGGGAACAGTTGTAAGTAAAAGTGACTCACTCTTCACGAGGCCCACCAAACGGCTCCGGACTGAAGAATCTGGCCTCAGTGAGAATGATCAGGATCTCCAAGAACAGGTGCCAATCATTCTTGATTTTTGTCTCTTTTAATTGTAAAAAAATATATAATTGCCGTTAAATCATTTTTGTCTGTATGGTAATTAAAATGGACTTTACTTAACAATACAGATTCACATTTTGAATGTCTATTTTATGTTCATCACCATTAACTGTCCAAGGAACTGAGGCCTTCAACAATTGTATGTCAAATATTCCTATCCCGTGCCATCAGATTTAACTCTTCCCATGTCTTCGTTCATGTCCGTCTCCAGTTCTCTTCTCCATGTGTTCTTCCATCTCCTTTACCTCTCTTATCCTGTGAATTCTAGAACAAGGATCTTATCTTTCAGAGGCGTACCTAAAGTGTTGGGCACGGATCCTATCTTTGGCACCCCGTCTCCACTCTACAAAGAAACACATCTTAAGTATATTTTTTAAAGTAAGAACTATTACGATGGTGTCCAATGGCACCCCTGTTGACTGTCACCCGGGACGGACGGCCCCCTCGCACCTTCTTACTACGCCACTGTTGCCTTTTAATACTATAAAAAGGTTTCCTCAATGCGTGACATATCACGAGCCAGTGCCTTCTCCTTCTTTGTTACACTTGTACTTGTCTGGTTCTCATTATCAACCGCACAAAAGGGATCTTCTTACATCACTTTAATCATTATATTCTACTAAGCACTTATTTATTGTGGCGATATTGCCTCCCCTGCTTTGCAGTAGTGTTCCAACAGTGGCCAAAACTCAAGAGTATCTATTATAGGCTACAATGAAGTCTTTCTTTACACAAGATTACTCTTGACAGAAATGTAGATAGACGAGTAGTAAAGCTTCTATCACATGGGAGTCTTCACAAGATATTCAGATAAGCGAAAACAATGCTGGCTGTCGCTGAGCACGTTAATTCTGTAATCTGCCGACACCTTTTATGAAGAATTTAACAATGGTTTATTCTAGCTCGTTAAGCCCCCACCGCTGAGTTAATCTGTGGAATTATTATTATATAGCTCTTTTTAGAGTGTATGTATAGTAACTTTGACTGAGACAAACATGTAGAACATTTAAAATGATTGAATCGACGTTAAATTTGTAACATTACAAGTAACAGAATTTAATATCACTTTAGGTTTAACAATTAAAAAAAATAATTTGAATATTTATGAAAAGGTTTTCATCACTTAAATGGTTTTTGCTAAGAAGTTCAAGTGGCAGCATGTAGGTTTTAGCACGCTGCGGACGCAACGTTGCGACGAACGTAACCTATGTTCTCCATGCTGGAGGCGCAATGTTGCACCTTACGGATATCACCGTTTCTAACATGAGGACTTGTGTACACGTAATTTTCAGCCTCGGATGTTAAGTTGTAATTTTATTTGCAAGAGAGTTAGCTTCCGTTTCCGATCTTAAAAAAGTGATGGGTGTATCCACGTTTATTTTTTGTAAATTTCTTAAATCGAAATGAATCGGCATCAGACATGCGGCCATTTCGCTCTAATTTTATTGGATTCTGACGCCATGCGTTGGGGATAAGATTTTTGTCTTTATAAGCGCTGATATCGTTTCTCAGAATATGTTTGATGGCTGAGATGGAAACGAAAGTAGAATGGCATTGCCAGTATGTATAATGCTAAGGGTTAGTACTAGGAATATCGGAAAGATTTAGAATTTCGGCCGAATGTCACATCTGACGAGAGCGTTTGTTGCTTTGCTACTGATGATGGGTGTAACGAAAAGATCGTCATTTGATTTATATTGGTCTGTTGGTCAAATGACTTTCATTGAGATGCAAGGGATATGGACTCTTCGTGTGTTGGTTATTTAAAAAAAAAAAAATTTTAATTTTAAAATTTAAAAAAAATTATTTTTTATTATTTTAATTTTTTTTTTGTTTTTTCATCTTTCCTTTCCTCTCTTCCTATCACATCTAACATGTACACAAACAAATTTTATATCATCAGATTTACCATTCATTTATTTATATAAATTCCAAAAATGATAGCAATTGACCAAGAAACACAAAAACTATAGACATTACAAGTTGCCCACTATAAAAACGGGGGGTTGTGAAAAAGAATGCAGCTGCAGGGCAAGTTTTCTGAATTTTTATGTAGCGTGCTAAAGGTTAACGTAGCTGCCAATGATGATTCTAATCTTCCTTATGGGTTGGTTCTTTTCACTCTGCTCGCGCTCGTCTATGGTCAAAGTTCAGGCGCCGCACGTTCCTAGAATGTCAAGGAGTAACGGCCAAGCTGGTTCTGCATCTGTCTATAAGACCCTCTTATGATGCCGTCTCGCACAGCGTCAGTCCGCTTTTACCTTAACTTGGTTCAAGAGATAGTACTTTCTGCTGGTACCAATAATAACTGGAAATAGAAATAGAAACAAAACGCTCTTCTGAGTATGGCGTTTTCCCGACACACAGTTATGTGCCCCCCCCCCCCCCCTTCTATTTTACCATCCCATGTCAGAATTTACCCTCGATGAGAATTAAATTTAATCCCTCGGGATACAACTTCCTTTACATTTAAACTGAATAGCTTTAGCTTTATATTACATTTAAATGAAAAGGTTAAACGTACATATATAATATGTTTTACATTTACATCTCCACTGTTTGAAAAGTGTTCACAATATAAATTCATTTAAGTTTCATTTACATTTACACTTGTGGAAAAGTTTGAAACTTCTATTAATGTTAACATGAATATGTTTTTTCGTTAACCTTTACACTGAGTAAAAAGCATTGACACTGTAAGTATTATTCTTAGAATGTACATCATTTCTTTCATCTTTCCCTCCCTGCTCCATAGGGAACCTAGAACTACTTATGCTTTTAGTTCTCTTTACGAAACTATCAATAAAGCAATCACCAGCCCGTGCAGTGGTGGTTCATGAATCATCATTCTAGATACTGAGATTGCCAGCCTCAAATGGCTTTGACATCCAATAGCGAGTGTCACACATTAAACTTCACATGGTAATATATACATATATATGTTAGTTCACATGTTAGTAATAAAATATGAAATGTACGAGGGGCGTTCAGAACGTAGTGCACCACATCGTTTTTCTCAGGAGCTGTTTATTCAAAAAGCATAACATTTATACACAATATACATGGATAGGTCATGTAAACATCGGTATTATTCAACATAATCCCCATCAACTTGTTCGGCTTTATGCCAGCGCGAAACAAGTGCATATATTCCTAGCACGTACCAGATTTTGTCTTGATCATGTAGCCATTTCTTCGCTGCATGAATCACTCCTTCATCATCTTCAAACCTTGTCCCACAGAGTGCATCTTTAAGTGGACCAAATAGATGAAAATCAGAGGGTGCCAAATCGGGACTATAGGGTGGATGGGGTAGTACAGTCCAACCCAATTTGGTGATTGCTTCCCGTGTTGCCAGACTTGTGTGAGGGCGCTCATTGTCGTGAAGGAGAAGCAGGTCTGCTGGATTCTTGTGCGGCAGAACTCTGCGAAAACGTTGATTGAGTTTTTTCAATGTCTTAATGTAAGCTTGCGAATTGATTATCTCTCCTCTTGGCATAACATCCACAAGAATCACATCTTCAATGTCCCAAAAGACAGTGATCATGACCTTTCCAGCTGAAGGAATTGTCTTGAATTTCTTTCTTCTTGGTGATTGCGGATGATGCCACTCCATTGACTGTCTTTTTGTCTCAGGTTCAAAATGATGTGCCCAGGTTTCGTCACCTGTAACGATCTTAGCCAAAAAGTTCTCTCCATCAGCATTGAAACGCTCCGACAATTCAGAAGAAATTGCTTTCCTTTGCAATCGGTGGTCATTTGTGAGACTTCGAGGAACCCATCTTGCGCAAACCTTAGAAAATCCGAGAGTTTTTATAACTGCATTTGTGTCACAAAATTAACCGTGATACAACGTTAAAATATCTCCAATGATACAACGTAGGGATAAAAACTAATGCGTAAGCTGCTAGAATACATGATCGCCCACGCCGCGGGTCATCACCCGCCATGGAAATTAAATTGTTAGACTTGAAGGCAAAACGGAACGGGATGAGAACGGAGATCAAAAGGAAAAATCTGACTGAACGCGTGCTTGAAACTAGCGAGGCTAAAAGGACGCAAATTGGTGGGGCAAGGAGGAAAAAGTCATGTTCCCCAAGTTGACATAAAGTAAAGAAATCGACAAAAGGGACCTTGGATATTATACGCCACAGTCATTTCTTGGACGCTTTTGCGATAACTTAGTCCGTTTATTTGAATGCAGTGATGAGAAGATTCTAGAAAATATTTGAAAAGTAACTTTTCTTAATAATAATGTTAGGAATATAAAACCTAGCTGGCCGGATGGCCCATCTTGAGCAGTGAAATAATATGCTTTCATTTATACAGACGGACAGATAATAAGAAAGATATTGACAAAAGACTGTGTTGTTCATATCAGCGAGCGTCTGCATTGAAATAAAACATGTCACTAATTTTCAAAAAATTGTGGCCTTGAAGACGCAAGTGCTAAAATCTAGTTGGAATGAAGAGACGGGGTGGGATGGTGAATTGTGGCTAAAAATAACTTTAAAGACAAAATTGTGTAGGGGAAGGCAGGGTTGGTTCAAAAAAACAAGTGTGTTTTTTTGTGAAACGCAAGTAGAGACGGACGGACCAACAGACAATAAGGCATACTTGACTGAGGTATGACTGAAATGACTTTGTGGTAGGATATTTGAATTTGAAAAAGAAAAGGCAGTGATTGGCCATAGATGAATATATTATCGGCGCTCAGACGCGCATTTTGTGCCATTCATTATAAGTTGTCCTAGTAGACACAGTGAATTATTAAGTGGTGTAATTCCCAGAAGCTATTGAAATATTTAGAGGGACGCCATCATAAGGCCAGCAGCTCAGCTGAGTTTTGCTAGCATTTAACTGTGTTCTATATTCATAATTCTGGTAAGACTGAAATTATTTCTTTGTACATTTTAATATTTGTGTAAGGTTTCGAGTGATTTGATACTGCAATAGCATAATCTGTCCCTTACAACAAGTAAGGATTCGCTCTAGACCCCCCGCCCCAGTTCAGGGTCTAGAGACAAATAAAATACATAAACTCCAGCAAGGATTATGAAGGACAGATCAGGTGTTGAGATCAGTGGAACATATCACCTATCCTATTCTATGGCAGGAAGCTAATGAACATATTTCAGAATCTGTAGTCTGGGAGAACTTATCCTATGTGAAACCAACTTGGTAAGATGTGTTGTTTGGTCAGAAAGATCTGACCCGTCTATGTGGTGTTGTTGTTGTGTAGTGTTGTGTCCAGAAATGGTTAGAGGATGGAATTCTGACACATGACTAATACTATGATTGCAGAACTGTGAGTTTCAGTTGCCACCAATGCGGTGTCAAATGAGTTGTTGAATTTTACCAGAGGGGACCCGTGCAGTAACATTTTGTCAGAGCAGCCTATTATAGCCCCCAAGCATGGAGAGGTGGGGCCACCAAACTTCTGATATTGCCCCCAAGCACGGAGAGGTGGGGCCACCATACTTCTGATATTGCCCCCAAGCACGGAGAGGTGGGGCCACCAGACTTCTGATATTGCCCCCAAGCACGGAGAGGTGGGGCCACCAGATCTCAGCACCAGAGCTACACCTTCAAGCTACGTGAGCGCCTGGTCTGCTGAGAATTCACCAACTCAACTTATTTGCTAACACACCCATAAATTTCCATCAAATAACTGGACAATGTGTAGTCACCATAGACAGGGAGTGATGAGGCCACCCCAACAGCACATCCATTAAATGTTCTCCCAAATAGATTACAACTATAAACAGTAATAATATTAACTAGTCTAGTAACATATATATGTACACACCTTGCATTTATTATGTAATATTCATGCATTTATTTCATAATTGATAAACCTTTCATATGTTCTGGCCAAAATAAAACCTTGGTTCAGAACAAATAAATGTAAGAAAATTACTATCCAATTTTTACACACTTGAGTTAGTTCAGTGTATTATAACATTTATTAATATTATTAGACTTAGTAAATATCTGTGTGTGTGTATGTAAACTACCACAACACATTACATATCATTACCCTAGACATTTAACGTAGCCACATTCATTAGTAAAAAAAGATAGGTGTGAGGTCGTAGTGGTAGCAAGAAGGGCCTTCTGACAATTCACAGCTACATTTTATCTCAGGAGCCTTCACAGCTGACCTCATGCATCACACTTAGTAATATCACCATCATACAATACCATCAAATCCACTACATATATTGGGGGCTCGTCCTGGATAATTAGCCTATCAAATATATTAGGATCTCCTGGGGGGAGAATTAGATTAGGGGAACACATTATAAAAGTTAAAAGTGTCCCTTAAAATTAAAAGTGTCCCTGAAAATAAAAGTTGGTGAATCTTCACAGCCAGTGGTAGTTAATTAATTAATTAGAATTATTTTAGACTACAGTAATTAGAAGTACTTTAGTGGTTGGAAATTTTATCTTGCACATTGCTAGATTTGTTTAAAAAGTATGGCGGAGCTGGCCAAATTCAGATCAGCTGCTGTGCTGACGGCAAAGGAGATGGGAATGGATGGTCAGATTTTAATTCAATATGTAACGGCTGAATGTGATAAGTATATTGAACGGGAAGAAAGAAGATTAGAAAAAGAGGCTGAAAGAAAATTAGAGTCTGAAAGGTTGGCTGAAGAGAAGAGGTTACAAATTGAGGCTGATAGAGAAATTAAGAGGCTGCAGATTGAGGCAGAAGAAAAACGACAGCAAAGGGAGGCAGAAGATAAAAGGTTGACTGCCGAAAGGGAGGCAGAAGATAAAAAGGCCGAAAGGGAGGCAGAAGATAGAAGGTTGCAAAGGGAGCACGAATTACGACTCATGGAGCTGGAGCTACAAGGCCAGGCTCCTGAAAATGGTGCCAGCCCTTTTGCCTCAGATGCTACGCCCAGTCTGGGAGCCTCAAACTCAGCTATGGGGTTTCATTTAGACCATTTTGTTGAAAAAGACGATGACATAGAGGGGTACCTAGGACGTTTTGAGTTATTAGCTACTACATATGGGTTAGAGAGAGAGAGGTGGAGTTTAAAGCTATCACAGGGACTGAGAGGTACTTCTTACGAAGTCTTCGCAAAAATGAACAGAGAAGACCAGGAGAATTATGACATGTTAAAGCAGGCTTTGTTATTGAGGTACGAAAAAAATGGGGAATTTTATCGTAGGAAATTTAGAAATGCCAAACTGTTGTCTGGGGAGACATACCACCAATTCTCTGCCAGACTAGAAACCTATTTGGAGAAATGGACTGCTCTGGGGAAGACCCAAGATCTTAAAGAAATGATCATGATTGAGCAATTGAGAGAGTCCATGGCTCCAGACATGAGAAAATTTCTCATGGAACAAGGTGCAGAGAAGTTGGGGGAGGTTTCAAATGTCGCTGAAAGGTATCAGGCAGCCCAGGCAGAGGTAAGTGGTGCTAAAAATAAGCACATAGACAATTTTAAAGCTCCACAGCAATTTAATAAATTTGATAATAGAGAGCAGGGAAATAAAGGTAGGACAAACTTTGAACGGCCAAGAAATGACTACCGAGACAGAAACTCACAGTTCAATGACCAAAAATCCAATGAAAGAAAACCGTTTAACCAAGGAAAAGATGGTGTAAATGGTGCAAGAAAGATAACCATAACACCGAATTTTGTAGAAGGAAACCTTCAAACATTGCTGCAATGAAGTCGGGGACTCAAAGATTAAAGGTTAATCCTAAGGGACAGCAGGAACCTTATCACCCCCCAGTTTGTGAGGATGTTATTTGTAATGGGGTCACCATAAGGTGCCTTTATGATACAGGTTTGGATTATGATTCAGTTGTGAAGTCTAGCCTAGTGGACCCAAGTCAGTATACCACAAAAACAGTGGAAATACAAGGGGCAACTAAGGACATACCACTCATGACACTTCCCATCGCAAGGATAACGGTGAAAACTCGCTATGTGGAAGGAGAAATCAGAGCAGCAGTGATAGATGAACCAATCTACCCTCTGATATTGGGGTGTAGATACGTCTTCTTGGGGAATCCCGAGAGACCTGTGATCATGGCGACAGTGCAGACCAGGTCACAGAAGAAGGAGGAAGAAGGTGAACCTATAAATGCTCATCCAGATGAGATGAGGAAGGCGCAGGCTGAGGATAGGACACTCAAGCCATGTTTTAAAAAATTGCCCAAATGCCACACACCTCCGAGCAAGGGGGAATATTTTATGAAGAACAGATAGCTATATAGGAAGACAGGAACTAGATCCACTGGTCACGGACAGTTAGTTCTTCCCAAGATATATAGTGCAAATTTAATAAGGAGCTTACATGTTGGAAAAGATGGGGACCATGAAAAAGTCGGTACCATCTGCCAAAAGGTTGCTCGCAAATACTATTGGCCCGACGTAAATGTCGATATTGAAAACTTTGTAGAAGCATGTGGCATATTTCATGAGGGAACACCCACAAAGGGAAAATATGTGCAGGACCTAGAAACGCCACGGGGCAAAATTAGGCCTGGAAAGAAAAATTATGGTACTCAAGGAGACAAAGTGTAATGGGAGCCCCCTTTTCACACCCAGTCTTCACTTGAATGGATCAACATGGCCACTATGCGAAGAGTACAAAGAAGAAATTTTACCCAGGATAAGATGACAATCCCTCGGTCAGACTTATATAAACTGGAAGAACAGAAAAGAGAGCGAAGATCTCTCATAAGCAATCTAAAGTGGGGAGACAAACCCAAGAAAAAAATTGGTAGTGGTCGATTTGTGAGTGATGATTCTAGGAAGAAAAGTCCTCACTATAGTGCTTCTAATGGACGGGACCAGACGGGTTCCATGAAAAATACGTATGATAAATTAAAAATCCAGATGTAACTATTAAGGACCTGGACAGATGAGAAGGCGGAAGAGACTGTTACCTCATCTTATCAATACGTGAACGAACTGACCACTCGTTTGAAAGCTGGATGGAAACTGGCAAATGATAATTTGAAACAAGCCAGGAAGAAACATGCAGCACATTTTAATAGGAAGGCAAAGGACAGAGAACTGGCAGTGGGAGAGAAGGTGCTGCTTCTACTACCCGGTAGCCAGAATAAATTACAAATTGGATGGCAAGGTCCATATACGGTTCTAGAGAAGGTGTCTAGAACAAACTATAAAATTGACAAAAAGGGGAAGGAGAAAGTTTATCATGTAAACCTGTTAAAGAAGTATCTGGACAGACCACTCCAGGAAAGCACCCCCCTTACTGACCTTAGCTATCGCAACTCAAATGCAAAAGGAACCACTCACCTCACATGAATACCCATTACATCCTTGTGAAACAGCAGCACAGGTAAAAGTCAGTAAGCACCTGACTAAAAACCAGAGGGAGAGAGTTCAACAGGTTCTGGAGGAACATACAGATGTATTAACAGATAAACCAGGCCATACAAATTTGCTACAGTATGACATGAAACTGGTAGACTCAAACCCAATCTGTATGAGAGCCTATTCTATTCCGTTCGCGAAGGAGAAGGCATTGAAGGAAGAAATAGATTATTTGTTGAAGGAGGGGATTATTTCACACAGTGAATCATCTTTTAGTTCTAGTGTCGTATTGTTGAGAAAACCGTCTGGGGAACACAGACTGTGCATAGATTACAGGAAACTGAATGCTGTCACAGAAGGACAAGTGGATCCATTACCAGACACAAAACAGTTATTTGCCAGATTGAACAAGGCAAAATACTTTTCAAAGGTGGATCTTAGTAAAGGCTATTACCAGATCCCAGTGAAGCCTGAAGTGAGACCTTATTTGGCTTTTAGCACTTCAGATGGACATTATGAATTCAACATGCTACCATTCGGACTGAAAAATGCTCCGAGTGTATTTTCAAGGATGATGCGCAAATTGTTGGATCCCCTGAATAACCCATGTATCACGAATTTCATGGATGATATTCTCGTCGCCACAGAGACATTTGAAGAACACATTGAAGCTCTAGAAATGTTATTTAATAGGCTTAGGGAGGCGAACTTAACTGCTAGGCCAACAAAATGTTGCATTGGATGCAAAGAGTTGGAATTCTTGGGACACACTGTATATCAGGGTAGCATGACCCCTGATCCCAAGAACTTGGAAAAACTGCAGAGAGCACCTAGACCACAAACAAAAAAGGATGTGCGATCATTCGTGTCGTTATGCGGATTTTATCAAAAATATATCAAAGATTTTAACTCTATTTGTGCTCCTCTGACTGATCTGACTCGCAAGGGACTTCCAGATAAAATTAATTGGACTGCGCAAAGTGAATTAGCGTTCCAAGACTTAAAGGAAAAACTCACTAGCAAGCCTATTCTCAAACTACCTGATTTGACACAGGACTTTGTCTTAAGAACCGATGCAAGTAATGTAGGACTCGGAGCGGCTTTGTTGCAAAGATCATCTTCACCTGATGGGGAACTGAAACCAGTCGCTTATGCAAGCCGCAAATTGAATAAGGCGGAACAAGGATACTCCACAAGCGAAAAAGAATGTTTAGCGTTAATCTGGGCCATAAAGAAGTTTCAAATCTATCTGTATGGTAGGACTTTTGTGGTCGAGACGGACCATCAGCCTCTCGTATTCTTATCTCAGGCTAAGCATGAAAACGCAAGATTGCTGAGGTGGTCTTTATTGCTTCAACCTTATCAGTTTAGTATCCAATATATCCCAGGCAAATTGAATGTCGGTGCAGATTTCCTCAGTCGGCACCCCTGTGATCAAAATTAGAGTAATGGCAGGCGTAAGGAGAGATTTTATCTATGTGTATCACTGGTTTTAGAACTTGCCGTAGGCATGTTTTCAAGTGGGGAGATGTGTCACAAAATTAACCGTGATACAACGTTAAAATATCTCCAATGATACAACGTAGGGATAAAAACTAATGCGTAAGCTGCTAGAATACATGATCGCCCACGCCGCGGGTCATCACCCGCCATGGAAATTAAATTGTTAGACTTGAAGGCAAAACGGAACGGGATGAGAACGGAGATCAAAAGGAAAAATCTGACTGAACGCGTGCTTGAAACTAGCGAGGCTAAAAGGACGCAAATTGGTGGGGAAAGGAGGAAAAAGTCACGTTCCCCAAGTTGACATAAAGTAAAGAAATCGACAAAAGGGACCTTGGATATTATACGCCACAGTCATTTCTTGGACGCTTTTGCGATAACTTAGCCCGTTTATTTGAATGCAGTGATGAGAAGATTCTAGAAAATATTAAGAAAAGTAACTTTTCTTAATAATAATGTTAGGAATATAAAACCTAGCTGGCCGGATGGCCCATCTTGAGCAGTGAAATAATATGCTTTCATTTATACAGACGGACAGATAATAAGAAAGATATTGACAAAAGACTGTGTTGTTCATATCAGCGAGCGTCTGCATTGAAATAAAACATGTCACTAATTTTCAAAAAATTGTGGCCTTGAAGACGCAAGTGCTAAAATCTAGTTGGAATGAAGAGACGGGGTGGGATGGTGAATTGTGGCTAAAAATAACTTTAAAGGCAAAATTGTGTAGGGGAAGGCAGGGTTGGTTCAAAAAACAAGTGTGTTTTTTTGTGAAACGCAAGTAGAGACGGACGGACCAACAGACAATAAGGCATACTTGACTGAGGTATGACTGAAATGACTTTTGGTAGGATATTTGAATTTGAAAAAGAAAAGGCAGTGATTGGCCATAGATGAATATATTATCGGCGCTCAGACGCGCATTTTGTGCCATTCATTATAAGTTGTCCTAGTAGACACAGTGAATTATTAAGTGGTGTAATTCCCAGAAGCTATTGAAATATTTAGAGGGACGCCATCATAAGGCCAGCAGCTCAGCTGAGTTTTTGCTAGCATTTAACTGTGTTCTATATTCATAATTCTGGTAAGACTGAAATTATTTCTTTGTACATTTTAATATTTGTTTAAGGTTTCGAGTGATTTGATACTGCAATAGCATAATCTGTCCCTTACAACAAGTAAGGATTCGCTCTAGACCCCCCGCCCCAGTTCAGGGTCTAGAGACAAATAAAATACATAAACTCCAGCAAGGATTATGAAGGACAGATCAGGTGTTGAGATCAGTGGAACATATCACCTATCCTATTCTATGGCAGGAAGCTAATGAACATATTTCAGAATCTGTAGTCTGGGAGAACTTATCCTATGTGAAACCAACTTGGTAAGATGTGTTGTTTGGTCAGAAAGATCTGACCCGTCTATGTGGTGTTGTTGTTGTTGTGTAGTGTTGTGTCCAGAAATGGTTAGAGGATGGAATTCTGACACATGACTAATACTTTGATTGCAGAACTGTGAGTTTCAGTTGGCACCAATGCGGTGTCAAATGAGTTGTTGAATTTTACCAGAGTGGACCCGTGCAGTAAAATTTTGTCAGAGCAGCCTATTATAGCCCCCAAGCATGGAGAGGTGGGGCCACCAAACTTCTGATATTGCCCCCAAGCACGGAGAGGTGGGGCCACCATACTTCTGATATTGCCCCCAAGCACGGAGAGGTGGGGCCACCAGACTTCTGATATTGCCCCCAAGCACGGAGAGGTGGGGCCACCAGATCTCAGCACCAGAGCTACACCTTCAAGCTACGTGAGCGTCTGGTCTGCTGAGAATTCACCAACTCAACTTATTTGCTAACACACCCATAAATTTCCATCAAATAACTGGACAATGTGTAGTCACCATAGACAGGGAGTGATGAGGCCACCCCAACAGCACATCCATTAAATGTTCTCCCAAATAGATTACAACTATAAACAGTAATAATATTAACTAGTCTAGTAACATATATATGTACACACCTTGCATTTATTATGTAATATTCATGCATTTCTTTCATAATTGATAAACCTTTCATATGTTCTGGCCAAAATAAAACCTTGGTTCAGAACAAATAAATGTAAGAAAATTACTATCCAATTTTTACACACTTGAGTTAGTTCAGTGTATTATAACATTTATTAATATTATTAGACTTAGTAAATATCTGTGTGTGTGTATGTAAACTACCACAACACATTACATATCATTACCCTAGACATTTAACGTAGCCACATTCATTAGTAAAAAAAGATAGGTGTGAGGTCGTAGTGGTAGCAAGAAGGGCCTTCTGACAATTCACAGCTACATTTTATCTCAGGAGCCTTCACAGCTGACCTCATGCATCACACTTAGTAATATCACCATCATACAATACCATCAAATCCACTACAATTTGCACAACCAATGCTGACTTACAGCTGTAAGGCCAATTGTTGAGTTGATTCGCCTATCAGTAAGAATAATGCCCTCAGCGCATTTCAACATTTCTGCGTTGGTGGTTGTGGCAGGACGTCTTCAGCGCGGCCGATCAAGCAGCTCCGTATCACCACTTCCTGATTCTTTGATTATCTGAATCCAGCGACTGACTGTGCTCCTGTCGACTGCAAAACTTCCATACACATCACATAGAAGCTTGTGAATATTCACAACAGTTTCCTTCTCTGCAACGAGAAATTCTATCACAATTCGCTGTTTATAACGCAAGTTGCTAACACGCTCCATTTCAACGGTTTAGGGCAGCCGTATTATTTGGCCAGTTGCAGTGCAATTTGGTACACACAATTAGCACATGCTTCTATCTTCATTATTAGCTGAGAAAAACGATGTGGTGCATTACTTTCTGAACGCAACTCGTAAATCACAACTTACGCCAATCTTGGCTTCAGACTTGTTGCTCAGATGAATAAAAGAGACGAATCGTTCTCTTACACGCGTCTGAGATGTCTTTAATTTTAAAATAGATTCCTCTCTGACTTCGTGTGTTTCTTCAGTTTCCTAGCCCCGGTGTTCCATATTAAAATGTAGAGATTTCCTATGCTTTGTAAGTCTTATCTGGTTCTCCAATGAAAGGTCTGGTTAAAAAAATGAATTATGAATCTAGTCTTCACTCTGGCGAGGTCTGATGTTGTCTTGGCGAGCGTGAAAATCACAGTAAAAAAAAACTGCGGAAAGGTCAGAATATATTCCCTCTTTTCCCACGCCTTCGTTTGTGATGGTGTTAAAAAAAGCGCTCAAATCATATTCAAACAGGTCGGGTGCGGTACTTTCAAAATATTTCCGACATGGAAAATAATTGCAAAGGTCACGTCTCCCATATATGGTAATATGCTGTCCGATGCCCTCGTATACAAACTCACAGACCGATCGGTAGACACACATGACAACATGCCCACATGTGTCACACAGACAATAATGTTGGTGTATCAAGGATGACCCGGAAGTGCTAATGTCATAAGTTCCGCCTCGTGCACGGGTTATCCTGTGGTTCGCCAGACAAACAAATCTGGTTCTATTCAACACTCCTTCCCAACACAAGCTTGGATAAACCAGCACCGTCGCTTGAAAAGATGGTCAGACAGATTATGCGATAAAATAATGTCGATGACCGTCCCATAACCTGGCTTAGATTAACACGTCTTCGTGAAGCGTGAATGTGACACAATAAGATAAGAATTACTCCCGTAGCAAATACTGCCATAGGGGAGTGGCGTGTTAGAGACTTTCCCCATGCTATGTCCAGTATACAGAGTAACATGTATGAAAGGGAAAAATGAAATGCCAAATAAAAGCGGACGGAGAGAAAAATGAAGAAGACGAAATGATACTGCCGTAATGCTGGAGGTGTGAGAGATCACACAAAAGGACAGGGACATACATTTCGTCACATTTGTGACAGTATGTAGCTTCTTGGTTTTTGTTGTTCTCCATGTTTCAGAGCCATACAATAGGACTATACAACTGAGGCCATACAATTGAGGCCATACAACTGAGGCCATACAACTGAAACCATACAACTGAGATCATACAACTGAGACCATACAACTGAGACCATACAATTGAGACCATACAACTGAGACCATACAACTGAGACCAAACAATTGAGACCATATAACTGAGATCATACAACTGAGACCATATAACTGAGGCCATACAACTGAGGCCATACAACTGAGGCCATACAACTGAGGCCATACAACTGAGGCCATACAACTGAGGCCATACAACTGAGGCCATACAATAGGGCTATACAACTGAGGCCATACAACTGAGGCCATACAATTGAGGCCATACAACTGAGGCCATACAATTGAGGCCATACAACTGAGGCCATACAACTGAGGCCATACAATTGAGGCCATACAACTGAGGCCATACAACTGAGGCCATACAATAGGGCTATACAACTGAGGCCATACAACTGAAGCCATACAACTGAGGCCATACAACTGAGGCCATATAACTGAGGCCATACAACTGAGGCCATACAACTGAGGCCATACAACTGAGGCCATACAACTGAGGCATACAATAGGGCTATACAACTGTGGCCATACAACTGAGGCCATACAATTGAGGCCATACAACTGAGGCCATACAATTGAGGCCATACAACTGAGGCCATACAACTGAGGCCATGCAATTGAGGCCATACAACTGAGGCCATACAACTGAGGCCATACAATAGGGCTATACAACTGAGGCCATACAACTGAGGCCATACAACTGAGGCCATACAACTGAGGCCGTATAACTGAGGCCATACAGCTGAGGCCATACAACTGAGGCCATACAACTGAGGCCATACAACTGAGGCCACACAATAGGGCTATACAACTGAGGCCATACAACTGAGGCCATACAATAGGGCTATACAACTGAGGCCATACAACTGAGGCCATACAATTGAGGCCATACAACTGAGGCCATACAATTGAGGCCATACAACTGAGGCCATACAACTGAGGCCATACAATTGAGGCCATACAACTGAGGCCATACAACTGAGGCCATACAATAGGGCTATACAACTGAGGCCATACAACTGAGGCCATACAACTGAGGCCATATAACTGAGGCCATACAACTGAGGCCATACAACTGAGGCCATACAACTGAGGCAATACAACTGAGGCCATACAATTGAGGCCGTACAACTGAGGCCATACAACTGAGGCCATGCACTTGAGGCCATACAATTGAGGCCATATAACTGAGTGATAAGGGTGGATTTGCGCTGAAGTGGTAACTTGCCACCCTTATCGACACCTGGTATTAAAGTGCAAGATGTAGGTGTCTTCTCTGATTTAAGATGTTGCTGTGTATGTGGTAGTGGAACAGTTCACAGGGTTATCACACAGGCAACATGACGTGTAGAGTCATAGAAAGGGTAACTTCGTTGTATAAGTTTCTTCCATTTATTGCACGCCACAAAACAGTCATGATACTTATGACATCAACATAGTTAACGAGTTCAGCAAGATGATATGGCACATTGAAAACAATTTCTGTAGTCAGCAATGACAGCTGTTGTATATATGCGTCATAAGACATCACAGTTCAATAGATTCAGAAATTCATAAATCATAGAGTTCTAGTTCGTGAAGCTGTATAAATAATAATAATAATTTCTGCAACAGTGTCAACTGCAGGTTATCACTGTTCATAGACAATAATAATAATAATATTCCCTTCCTGATGCTAGCAGATCAGATGTATACAATCAGTCCGTTTACTGTCTGCACGTGAATAGCATACATGGGCTACAGGTCAGCTCGACCTTTATAATGTTCCTAAGTCTAACCATCTGACTTGGACGTGATCTCTGATATAACGAATCCTGGCACACAGACAATAGTCTTGTTGGTCTAGAGCGACCCATATATATTTAACTAGTTCAGGTATAAAGATACCGGTGACTTAATCCTAGTCAAAGTACCTCTCCATTTTGCATCACGCAGGCGAGCAAATAGGCGACAAAATGACGAACCTCTAGATGATAGCATAAAGTTCGATACAAGAGGAATTACCTTATTTCGGAAAATCAACCATGAACATATGCCTCCAGGCAGGCTTGAATAATACGGGAAATAGTCTAGTTAGCTAACTAACTCACAACGACACTGTATTTCCCTCAGAAAATCACAAGACGCAGTTGCGTCTGCTCGCTTCTTAAACCATTTCTCAACTGCCCCAACTGGGCGGAACACACAGAACGAACTCCCAGCTTTTGACATGCGCAGAACGACAATCTCTGAGTTGCCGTTCACAATAAGACGATTCTAAGAACATTCGAGATAAAAGTCTTACACAGTCGCGCCTTTTATGGTCATGAAAAGAAGCGTTAAGAAAGGTTTCAGACATCTACCATAGTTGACTGGTACTACCAAATAAGGAGATGTGGTCACGCTTCGTTCAAGAAATTATAGACCGAACGTGTCTCTATACAAGAGAAGGCAAACTCCTAAAAAATTGTAGTTTCGATAACTCGGATTATGTCCCTTTGACCATAGAAAACATAATACACACTTCAGTCAAAAAAATGATCATACATATGAAAAATGTTTATACAAACGAAAAATAATAATGATCCGTGCGTAACATTACCGCACCCTCCCGGGAAAAAAAAAATGAAACATTTTTTTTTTTTTAAATCCTGGAGCCGGAAAAAATCTAGGCTCCTAACGCACGTATGATGCGTGGATATATACCTAACAAATTAGCTCAACGCATGGAGCGACACTGAGATCATATCTCAGATCCTTAGAGAAAAAATTTATCTAAGTATACGCTGATATATTCCAGGAAGGTGCCACCAACACACGCCACAATGATGGCAACAACATAATGACAATCAAATTATTCTCATACCAATATATGAAATTAAATATATTATGTGTTATCATACAATGTGTTGCAAATAGCGGTGTAATTTACTAATATACCGCACTATATTATTACATTATATAAAGTAACAGTAATTAATAAGTAATACATGTGTTGATCTTCGGTGACATAAAACATTCAATAGAAGAAGATGTGGACATCATCCGCTCCCAATGTAGGACAGGACTTGATATCCTCAAAGTTCCACAATGGACATAAACTCGCAGACTTCAATGATGTGCTGCGAAAATATCAATAACACAAATCTTAAAGACAACTGGTAAATTTCTTAATACAATCCTGAAAATAATTTATTTAAATGTGGCCGAGTGATCTTTTGGCCCGTATATCACTAACTAAGCCTTCTTAGATAATTACATGGTACAATGTTATAAATTTCCCTCAAAAAAAAAAAAGTGAGACAAAATCTACTAACATGTCATTATAACATTGGACTGTATATCAGGAAATATATATATATGACAGAAGAATCATGTGGAATCGTGTGGACATCTGGACAGAATGTCTGCCATTACATTATCCGAACCACGGATAGCTCGAACCGAGAAATGAAATGGTTGAAGAGCTATGGCATAACGAGTGGACCTCGAGCTCTTCAAGTTTTTGCTCTGAATAGCAGTAAGCGCTTTCTGGTCGGTTTCCACAATGAAATGTGCGCCTAGAAGAAATCTTTGTAACTTCAGAATAGACCATACCATAGCCAATAACTCACGGTCTAAAACCGAGTAATTCTTTTCTGCAGCGTTTAATTTCCTAGAGATATACATCACCGGATGCAAAGTATCAGAATACTCCTGCATTAGTGCTGCCCCAATCCCAGTTGACGAGGCGTCACTTCGAAGAACAAAAGTCTTCTCAATAGTAGGTAACTTAAGAATAGGTGGAGATGAAAATAGGGCTTTAACCTGGTCCAATGAGGATTGACATTCTTTAGACCAGCGGATCAGATTAGGCGACCCTTTCTTCAATAAAGTAGAAAGCGGTGCCATAATGGAGGACAGATTCGGAATGAATCGTCCGTAGAATTGAATCAAACCTAATAGACTCCTTACTTGTTTCTTCGTCTTAGGGACCGAAATGTTAAGTATTTTTGAAACATTGTGGTCCTCTGTCTTTAAAAGACCATGACCAACCCGATGACCTAGGAAAGAAATCTCGCTAAATCCTATAAAGGCTTTAGAGGGTTTTGCAGTCAAGTTATACTCGCGAAGAGTAGACAGTAATTCGTATAAACCCAAATAGTGATCTTCCCAAGAATCACTGAATAGACAGATATCATCTAGGTATGCTATGACATCTGTACGATATGCGAGAATTCGCCGCATCATGCGTACGAATGTAGCAGGGGCGTTCATAAGACCAAAAGGCATGAAATTCCATTGGAATAAACCCCTAGGTGTAGAAAAAGCTGTAAAAGGTTTGGCACGTTCAGTTAGCGGGACTTGCCAATAACCTTTAGACAAATCTAGTTTGGTAAAGAATCTAGAATTAGAAAGTTTATTGAGTAGCTCTTCTAATGAAGGCATAGGTTCAGCATCGAACTTCGTAACTTGGTTCAATTTGCGATAATCTACGCAAATGCGAATGTTATTATCCTTCTTTCGAACAATAACCATAGACGAAGAGTATGCTGAAGTGGATGGTTCAATGATTTCCAAACGTATCATTTCATCCAACTCTTTTTCGACTTGAGACTGGAAATGGATAGGTATTGGATATGGTCTGACTCTGATAGGATTGTGATCAGTTAGCACAATGTCATGTTCAATGACATGTGTGTGTCCCGGGATGTCTGTAAGAACATCCTGAAATGTTTGCAACATCGAAGAAACTTGTCGATGTTCCTCAGCGGAAAGATTTGGAGAAACGGTCACGTTTTTCCAAGATTCCGTAGAATAAAGTGGGACCATAGAAAGAGGAAGATTGACATCAGAAAAAGTAGTTTCCTCATCCTGTATAACTGACAGAGATGAGTACTGACCATGAGTTGCTTGTGAATTGTCCGTAGCCTGGAAAATAGGCTGCAAATAGTCAGGTCTGTCATAAAATTCTGTGAGCATATTTATGTGGAAAGTTTTATGCTTTCCATCAATATCGACAACATAGTCGACATCAGAAATTTTGGAGACTATTGCATATGGACCTTTCCATGCAATTAGAAGTCTGTTCTCCCTTGAAGGAAGTAGAACGAGAGCTTTGTCACCTGGACAAAGTTGTCGTAGACATCTATTCTTATTTGCAAACTGCCTTGCCTTTTCTTTAGCAAATTCTGAAGACGAAGTTGCTAGTTTGCATGCCTCGATGATCTTTTGCCTAAGAGCAATGACGTACTCATAAGAAGATTGAGTCTCATCGCTAATATTATCGGCAGTGATTAGATCGTGAAGTAAAGACATAGGGCCGCGCGGTTGCGCGCCAAAGACAAGTTCAAAAGGGGAAAACCCCGTATGTTCATTGGGGACCTCTCTATACGCAAAGAGAGCCGCGGGTAAGACCCTGTCCCAATCCTGAGGATGATCCTCAGTTATTTTACCAAGTAAAGTTTTCAGAGTCCTATTTAAACGTTCGACCAACCCATTAGACATTGGGTGATAGATACTGCTGAGAGACCTTTTAATGTGTAGCATAGACATTACCTGTGACATAGTGTCTGATATAAGTTGAGTGCCATGGTCTGACAATATTTCTCCGGGAAAACCCAAGCGAGAAAATATCAGCCAAAGAGCGTCTGCGATATCAGCAGTTGAGATGCTCTTGAGAGGTATTGCCTCTGGCCAACGTGTGCACATATCGACACATGTAAGGATAAATTGATGTCCTCTAGCCGACTTAATTCTAAAAGGACCGATAATATCTATTGCCATTTTTTGAAAAGGGCGAATAGGAATGTCAGCAGCCTGGATAGGCGCAGCATGTCGTGGTCCTTTAGATTTGACCTCCTGACATACTTTGCAAGAGCGACAGTACATTCGTATGTCCTTGCTCACAAATGGCCAAAAGAAAGCCGCAAGAACCCTCGACTTTGTACGGGAAAAACCCATATGTCCAGCACATTGCGAGTCATGAGCATGTTGCAATATTTGCAATCTCATGCTCTTAGGCACAAGAATTTGTGAATGAGTGGACGTAGTCGAGTCTTGTACCATACGTACAAGTACGCCGTTCTTCATAGAAATCCAAGATTTCCTATTAGTGTTCTGATTAGGATCACCTTTTTTTGCTAGAATGAAGAATTTTTGTAAAGAAGGATCTTCTTCTTGCAATTTGATAAATGAGTCACGTGTAATAGTCAAGTGACTATCTTGGTCATTTACTTCATCATTATTAGTTAATGAAGTTTGAGGTGGATCCAGAGCATGTGCTC
This sequence comes from Oreohelix idahoensis, assembly GCA_024509875.1. Lineage (NCBI taxonomy): Eukaryota > Metazoa > Mollusca > Gastropoda > Stylommatophora > Oreohelicidae > Oreohelix > Oreohelix idahoensis. The sequence goes on along the minus strand of JAMPIV010009200.1, from coordinate 31,837 downwards.
TTGTGACCACCGCATTGGTAGCTTCAATGTTTTGCTCTTCCCAAACAGCAATCTGCTGTGGGGTACATTCCCTAACTCCGTGAATACGACCAATAATAAGGTCCGCAATAGGGTTTGGAAGTAGACACGCGTGGACCTCTCCCGTGAAGAAAGGAGTAGCAATGTGTATTATAGCAGTAGGATACTTTTCTAACGTGCCACCAAATGTGACACATTTGATGACTTTTCCTGTAGCACAGGATGGATCTACAAGAGATTGCCTAACGCCGACAGTAGTACATCCAGAATCAAACAACACTGAGACTGGATTACTATTTACTAGCCCCTTATGTAATATAAGAGAACCTCTCCCATCATGAGCAACATTAGCAGGAAGAGCGGGCAAAGGATGACCACAGCTTAGAGTACTAACGGTTTTCGGATCAAATAAAGTACTGCATTGGATACATTTATTTGCCCTACCAAAATCAAAAGATGAGCATCCGATAGCATTATGGTCTTTATCATTATTAACCTGTTTATCTGCTCCCTGAGATTCTTGTTGAACAGAGTTTGTCTGTTGATATCTTTTTCTCTTATGTTGCGATCTACCGCGACCATTATTGCCTCTGCAATTATCATTAAAGTCCCTACTGTAATTTTTATCCTGGTTTGAGTTCCAGTTTCCATAACTGTCATTACTATCTCTATGCTGTTGAGAACCTCTATTATCTTGGTATTGAGGTCTCTGCATAAAATATTTTCCTCTATACCGATTACCTTTGTGAAAATTTCTAAAGTTAACCGGAGTAGAATAACGTGTAGTATTAGGTTGTCTCCAGTTCTGGGAAGAAGAATCACCCTGGAATTGATCACTATGGTTCTGGGCATAATTACGATTACTCTTTTTATTGAAATTTTTCTGGCTACCCTGAAATTTACGCATAAAATTTGGGCCATAAGGTGCTGCCGAAGCAACTGGCAGACCTTCTTTCACCTTAGAGTTACTAATGGTTATGTGCGGATGCGCAGTAACATACTGGCTACAATATTCTTCCATTTCTTTTATGTTTTTAGGCTTACGCTCATGAAGAAAAGATAGAAAAGCTTCATTAACAGAAGACATAACCTTATCTCTAAGTAGTAAATCCATAAGAGCTTCAAATGTATTTTCTGTCTTAGACAACTCAACCCATCGTAAAAAAGTAAGACGGATGCCTGAGATGAATTCAGAGAATTCAACTCCAGTTTCTGGTAACATGGTTTTAAATTTAAGACGATATCCGTCCTCGTTAAGTTGGTACTTCTTTAACAATGCCGCCCTGACAACCTCATAGTTGTTTTTGTCAGGCACATCTACCATACTCAACAAAGTCAAAGCATCACCTCTAAGTATCTTGGACAGATGATACACATATAATGTTTTATCTATATTATGCACATTACATGCACTTTCAAATCTATCTAGATAAAATGTTATATCATCGATTGAGGGATTAAATGCTGGTAGATTAAGCTTGAAATCCTTAGCATTAGTCTTATTTGACACCTTATTTGCATCATTAGCATTACCAGTGTTCAATAACTTTAACTTCTCTAACTCTAAAGCTAAGACTTTTTCATCATGTTCCATTTTTGCTTTTCTCTCATCAGCCTCTCTTTGTAACCTTCTTTCTTCAGCCTCAGCCTGTAACTTTCTTTCTTCAGCCTGGGCCTGTAACTTTTTTCATTTCCATTTGAAATCTTTTTTCCTCCACCTGCATCTGCAGTTTCTTTTGTTCTATTTCAGCCTCTATTCTCTTTTGTTCAGTTTGTTCTTTCATTTTCTTTTCTTCCGACTTCAATGCCTTGGCATATTGAACAGTCGCAAATTCTTCTAATTTATCACCTGTCTTCCCAAGGGCTTTACCCTGCTCAATAAAGTACTCAAATGTAGACATGATGTCTAAAATGTGAGTACAGAACCTGAAATAATTAATTATCTTATTTCAATGTTAAATAGCAACAAGACTTAATAAAGTGCTTGTATAATCTCTATGTTGAACCCAATCTCTGTGGGAAACAGGAGTTGACACCAACTTGTATTATCAAATGTATAATAATATCACAAGTCACTTCTTAATCATCAGTGCACTACCCAAATCAGTGCATAACCATCAGTTATTTATCATAACTGCACTACAATAGTGCATAAGCAAAAACACCAGTTAGTTATGATAAGTGCACTATAGACCAATAGTGCATGAGCATATATTAACAATAGTGAAAGCTAACTATGCAAGAACTATGTAAACAATAACAAGACAATGTAAACAATAACAAAGGTCACCAACAATGTAAACAATAACAAAGATCAAAGTCAATGTAAACAACAACAAAGATCAGAGTCAATGTAAACAACAACAAAGATCAGAGTCAATGTAAACAATAACAAAGATCAGAGTCAATGTAAACAATCAACAAAGATCAAAGTCAATGTAAACAACAACAAAGATCAAACAATACGAAAACATTCGCATAAGTCAAATACACAAACAGCAAAACTAAAAAGAAATATGCGAAGATATGACTAACAAATGACGCTACAGTGTATACACAAAAATATACGTAAAGAACTGAATAATAGCAAAGGGGAGACCTACAAATACAAACAATCGAAATCGAAACTAAAAAACACAAAGAAAGAGAGAAAAGAAAAAAGAAAAAAAATATATATATACAAGAAACAAAAATAAAGCACAACTCGTCACAACTAAACAGATATAGCAACGATTGTCGCTAGCAAATTTCACTGTAGGAAATTCGCACAGTCCCTAACGAAAACGCTAACAGTAGAACCTCTGTGACGTGGTATCTTCTACTGCAAGACACCGCCCAACCGAGAAAACCCGCTGAAATATAAACATATAAATATACAAATAACAAATAACATATAACATATAAACATGTATCATGAAAACAATAGGAGAAAGTGTGAAAGTACAGAAGGCTCAGTTAGAACATAAGGGCACAGTTCACAAACAAAACAGGCCACTTAACTTCTATAAATCCAGCGTCAGCACGGTGCAGAACAGGATGTAATCAGCATTCTGAGGATAATGATCCAACGTTGATTAACTTCTGCTCCCATAAACAGCCATGACGAAGGAAATGAGCTTCTAATACTGCAACAGTTGTTACGGCACTTGACCTTCTGAATCTTCTAAATTGATTTAACCGGCACTTGACCTTCTGAACCCGCAACAGTACCCCTGAGACCGGAACAGTTGTTACGGCACTTGTCCTTCTTTTCACCAGATCAGGAAATCCATTCGCTCGGTACTTGTCCTTCTAATTTTACATAAACTTCAATATTGCCGAGCAGCGCCGGGTAGTTTCAAAATCAGCAACTGTCAGAAAATCCGGATACTTTCAATAAAATTTCTTGTAAGGTGGTAGTTGATGCTGTAGTTGTATCTAGTATGATGATGATGTCTGGGTTTGCTGACCCCCTTGATAGCTGGAATCAGAGTGAACCAACCTATGGCCACCAAAAATGATATGGTGCGCCAAAATATCAGATGATAGAACCAGCTCTGGCCACCAAAAATGATAAGGGTGGATTTGCGCTGAAGTGGTAACTTGCCACCCTTATCGACACCTGGTATTAAAGTGCAAGATGTAGGTGTCTTCTCTGATTAAGGATGTTGCTGTGTATGTGGTAGTGGAACAGTTCACAGGGTTATCACACAGGCAACATGACGTGTAGAGTCATAGAAAGGGTAACTTCGTTGTATAAGTTTCTTCCATTTATTGCACGCCACAAAACAGTCATGATACTTATGACATCAACATAGTTAACGAGTTCAGCAAGATGATATGGCACATTGAAAACAATTTCTGTAGTCAGCAATGACAGCTGTTGTATATATGCGTCATAAGACATCACAGTTCAATAGATTCAGAAATTCATAAATCATAGAGTTCTAGTTCGTGAAGCTGTATAAATAATAATAATTTCTAATTTCTGCAACAGTGTCAACTGCAGGTTATCACTGTTCATAGACAATAATAATAATAATATTCCCTTCCTGATGCTAGCAGATCAGATGTATACAATCAGTCCGTTTACTGTCTGCACGTGAATAGCATACATGGGCTACAGGTCAGCTCGACCTTTATAATGTTCCTAAGTCTAACCATCTGACTTGGACGTGATCTCTGATATAACGAATCCTGGCACACAGACAATAGTCTTGTTGGTCTAGAGCGACCCATATATATTTAACTAGTTCAGGTATAAAGATACCGGTGACTTAATCCTAGTCAAAGTACCTCTCCATTTTGCATCACACAGGCGAGCAAATAGGCGACAAAATGACGAACCTCTAGATGATAGCATAAAGTTCGATACAAGAGGAATTACCTTATTTCGGAAAATCAACCATGAACATATGCCTCCAGGCAGGCTTGAATAATACTGGGAAATAGTCTAGTTAGCTAACTAACTCACAAAGACACTGTATTTCCCTCAGAAAATCACAAGACGCAGTTGCGTCTGCTCGCTTCTTAAACCATTTCTCAACTGCCCCAACTGGGCGGAACACACAGAACGAACTCCCAGCTTTTGACATGCGCAGAACGACAATCTCTGAGTTGCCGTTCACAATAAGACGATTCTAAGAACATTCGAGATAAAAGTCTTACACAGTCGCGCCTTTTATGGTCATGAAAAGAAGCGTTAAGAAAGGTTTCAGACATCTACCATAGTTGACTGGTACTACCAAATAAGGAGATGTGGTCACGCTTCGTTCAAGAAATTATAGACCGAACGTGTCTCTATACAAGAGAAGGCAAACTCCTAAAAAATTGTAGTTTCGATAACTCGGATTATGTCCCTTTGACCATAGAAAACATAATACACACTTCAGTCAAAAAAATGATCATACATATGAAAAATGTTTATACAAACGAAAAATAATAATGATCCGTGCGTAACACTGATCCATACTATCTATCCATACAACAGACTGAGGCCATACAGAGTTTTTTTTTTTTTTTTTTGTCATGCAATTTTTAAGCCATACAACTGAGGCCATAACAAACTGAAAATTCAATAGCAACTGAGGCCATCAACTGAGTAAATACAAACCTTGACCGAAATACAATTTTTAGGCCATACAACTGAGGCCATACAAATGAGGCCATACAATTGAGGACATACAACAGACCATACAACTGAGACCATACAACTGAGACCATACAATTGAGGACATACAATTATCTACCTACCATACTAATTATCGATTTACAATTGAGATCATCTATTGAGACTATACAAATAGACCATATCAACTGAGACCATACAACTAGACCATCAACTATCTATCCATACAACGACTGACCGATACGAGAGTAAATTTTTTTTTTTTTTTTTTAAGCCATACAACTGAGGCCATAACATTGAAAATTCCAATACAAATGATTGCCATCAACTGAAATACAATTACCGAGGCCATACAATTGAGGCCATACAACTGACGTCACCTCAATCCTGGCCTACCTTTCTACTTAAATACCATACAATCTGAGGCTTTACATTTATCTGAGGCCATACAACTGAGTCCATACAATTGAGGCCATACAATTGAGGCCATACAACTGAGGCCATACAACTGAGGCCATACAATTGAGGACATACAACTGAGACCATACAACTGAGACCATACAACTGAGACCATACAATTGAAGACATACAATTGAGGCCATACAATAGAGACCATACAATTGAGATCATACAATTGAGACCATACAACTGAGACCATACAACTGAGACCATACAACTGAGACCATACAACTGAGACCATACAACTGAGACCATACAACTGAGACCATACAACTGAGACCATACAACTGAGACCATACAATTGAGACCATACAACTGAGACCATACAACTGAGGCCATACAACTGTGGCTATACAACTGAGACCGTACAATTGAGACTACAACTGAGACCATACAACTGAGACCATACATCTGAGGCCATACAACTGAGACCATACAACTGAGACCATACAACTGAGACCATACAATTGAAGACATACAATTGAGGCCATACAATAGAGATCATACAATTGAGGCCATACAATTGAGACCATACAACTGAGGCTATACAGTTGAGATCATACAACTGAGACCATACAACTGAGACCATACAACTGAGACCATACAATTGAGACCATACAACTGAGACCATACAACTGAGACCATACAAATGAGACCTTACAAGTGAGACCATACAACTGAGACCATACAACTGAGGCCATACAATTGAGGCCATACAACTGAGACCATACAACTGAGACCATACAACTGAGACCATACAACTGAGACCATACAACTGAGACCATACAACTGAGACCATACAATTGAGCGTCCGATTGACGTTAGAGCACTGGTCTCTCGCGGCATAGATGCCGTGTTCTAATCACAGTACCCACATGCTCCAGCCTACCCAGCTGTAAATGGGTACCTGACTAGAGTCAGAGAAGGAACAGAACTGGTCCCCCTACCTCTCGATGTTGAACCTAGTATGATGAAGTCTCTGACACTTCCACTCCTCTACAGCAGTATCTAGTGTGGGAATTGTTGAATGTCTGTGTAGTTGTTAACTCATACTGGCTACTAGTTGTTAAATCACGCTTTATTTGTTAAATGACGTGAATGTCCACCAGTTGATAAATGTAGATGTTGGGACTGGTGTAGTAAAGTGTAACGATTGTCAACTCATTAAACCCAGCACAGTTTTGGTCATACAGGTCATCTTGTCCTGGAACGTGATGAGGCTCCGACAAGAATGTGAGTGTAGACAATGAGTGTGTATATGAATGTCAGAACGCGAATGGTAGAATGATTCGATAGAGTTGACAGGTTGGTAGTACATCACTCATACTCACACTGTTCGAATTCAAGAAGTACTGGAACTACGGTGGTCTTTTTATAACATTTAATGAGACGCACACTTGGACAGTACGTGTATGGTTACAGGAACAAATGTCGACATAGACAGCATAATGTTGATCACAGGAATATCATCTTAAGTTAGCATTCATGCTTGGCAAATATCATAATGGAGCATTCGTAAATAAGCATTCAGAGTTCCATCATGTAAATCATCTGGCTTTACTGACTGGGCACGTCAGACCATAACAAATATATAGGAAGGCTCCTAGACCTAACCTCGTCTAGCGAATATCCCTTCACGTAAAGTTCAATATATATATTTTTCCATAAAGATATAGGAATCCCAGACATGGGTTCTCACATGTAGCAGTGATCTCTTGGTTCATCGAGCGATAGTACAGGCATCCCTTTTTCTCACTCGATAAATACAAAGTATATGAATTTCAACATGGCTGTGCTTCTCTCGTGAGCTTCACTCACTATTGGATACAGACCAAAATTGGTCATTCGTTAAATGTCCTCATTTCTTCATAGCTTCTCTCATAGAGGTAATTGAATAATATCATACAATCTAGTGCTGATACATAGGAATGTCATCTTCCTTTGAATAAATATTCTTTTCAAAAGTACCACTGTGCATCTGCTTATCGACAACGATGGCGAAGCCCAAGTTCATAATAAATTGTGGTTTTACCTTTCTATGCGAAATATAACTTTGCCATTCCTTGGCAAAAGAGAATAAACACTGGGGTAAAGTACATACAACATGTCTAAATGACTATCACTTTTCCCCATCTACTTATAGATCACTTTTTTCGGCGATAGGCCGGCTACAACAAAATTCGACATCTCGACAGGATGACAGCCATGAATCACACCCCCTGCTAGCGATACTTCCGCTGCATAGCCTTTGACCTTTTCTAGCGACAACCAACATAGTTCGACTTAGAAATGTAAAGATATCCATATATAAGACAGACTCGTCCTACTCATACAAACACTACGTATAAATTCAGGCCATAGATATACTGAAGCAAGAACAATCTATTCCTACCCAGCCAAAGAATAAATCGCAGTAGGCCTAGAATCGTCCGCGGAGTCCGATCGAAGATGACGGAACTCATTCAAGGGAAGTAACTCAAAAATGACTTCTCCTTAAGCACTTAAAAAGGAAATACTTTGTTTACAAAATATTTGCGAACATAATAAGTATATAAATGTATTATATTGCAAGATAGTAAAAATTGCCCTTTACAGTCTTACCACACCTTCCGGGAAAAAAAAAAAAAAAATTTTTTTAAATACATCTAGGAGCAACGTAGAATAGGCTCACAACGCAAGAATACTGCGCAGATGAAAATATCAGGAATAACTATAATTCCTAATATGACCGGTGAGAATATATCTCAAAATCTGAGAGAAATTGTTTCTCTACGAATAAATGTTTCCAGGAAGGTGTGATGTACGTATAATACAATTCTGGTAATTATACAATGCATACCAAAAATTCACACTATAATCTTAAATTTATGATTTATGAAGAAACAATCATCAAAGAACAGCGGTGAATAAACATCAATAAACCGCTAAGTAGCGATACCATCATTCTATTATTAAATTACAAATGTGTATCTTAGTAAAGAAACCAAAAAATAACTGTTGTAAAGTTATACATATTAAAAAAATCCAATATTTAACAGTTAAGTGGCATCATGTGGGCATCTGGACAGAATGTCCGCCATCACATTTTCTGAACCACGGATAGCTCGTACCGAGAAATGAAAAGGTTGAAGAGCGATTGCGTATCGAGTTGATCTCGAGCTCTTCAAGTTCTTACTTTGGATAGCCGTAAGAGCTTTTTGGTCAGTTTCCACTACGAAATGCGCGCCCAGAAGGAATCTTTGGAGTTTGAGAATTGACCAAACCATTGCCAATAATTCGCGGTCTAAAACCGAGTAATTCCTTTCTGCAGCATTAAGTTTTCTGGATATATACATTACAGGATGCAGAGTTCCAGAGTACTCTTGCATTAGTGCCGCTCCAATCCCAGTGGATGAAGCGTCACTACGAAGAACAAATGTCTTATCTGTTGTAGGTAACACTAAAATAGGTGGTGATGAAAACATAGTTTTGATCTTCTCTAGTGAAGATTGGCATTCATGAGACCAGTGAACCATGTTAGGCGACCCTTTCTTTAATAGTGTAGAGAGAGGTGCCATGATAGAGGACAGATTCGGAATGAAACGTCCATAAAATTGTATGAGACCTAAAAGACTTCGCACTTGCTTTTTAGTCCTAGGGATAGAGATGTTAAGTATCTTAGTGATATTATGGTCTTCTGTCTTCAAGAAACCGTGACCTACTCGATGGCCTAAGAAAGCAATTTCGCTAAAGCCAATACAAGCTTTAGATGGTTTTGCTGTCAGGTTATACTCACGCAGAGTTGATAATAATTCAACTAACCCTGAATAGTGATCTTCCCAAGTATCGCTGAAAAGACAGATGTCGTCTAGATAAGCAATGACATCTGACCGATACGATAGGATTCGACGCATCATGCGTACAAATGTAGCTGGTGCGTTCATAAGGCCGAAAGGCATAAAATTCCATTGGAAAAGGCCTCTGGGAGTAGAGAAAGCGGTAAGAGGTTTGGCGCGTTCGGATAATGGAACTTGCCAATATCCTTTAGACAAATCAAGTTTAGTGAAAAAATGCGATTTAGAAAGACGAGTAAGTAGTTCTTCCAGTAAAGGCATAGGTTCAGCATCGAACTTCGTAACTTGATTCAATTTGCGATAGTCAACGCAAAGACGTATGTTATTGTCTTTTTTTCGAACAATAACCATCGGCGAAGAATATGCAGAAGTGGATGGTTCGATTATTTGTAAATCTATCATTTCATCCAACTCCTTTTCAACCTGTGTTTGGAAATGTATAGGGATAGGATAAGGTCTAACCCTAATTGGAGTATGTTCAGTTAGAACAATGTCATGCTCAATGACATGAGTTTGTCCAGGGATGTCAGTGAGGACATCCTGAAATGTTTGTAACATAGACGAAACTTGTCGCTGTTCTCCTAGAGACAAATCAGGAGAAACAGTAACGTCTTTCCATGATTCACTAGAATGAAGTGGGATCATTGGAAGCGGAAGATTAACATCCGAAAAACTTGTTTCCTCATCCTGTATTACAGACAGTGATGAGTAATGACCATGTTTGACATGAGAATCGTCCGTTGCCTGGAAAATAGGCTGTAGATAGTCAGGACGTTCATGGAACTCCGTAAGCATATTGATGTGGAAGGTTTTATGCTTCCCGTTGATATCGACGATGTAGTCAACATCTGAAATTTTCGATATTATATCGTACGGACCTTTCCAACTAATAAGGAGTCTATTTCACGACAAGGTAGCAAAACAAATGCTTTGTCACCAGGACAAAGTTGTCGTAAAGTTCTCTTCTTATTAGCAAATTGTCTTGCCTTCTGCTTAGCAAATTCAGAAGAGGACGTTGCCAATTTGCATGCTTCGATAATCTTTTGTCTCAGCGCGATGACATACTCGTAAGAAGATTTTGTGTCATCGTCAATATTGTCAGCTGTTATAAGATCATGCAGCAAAGACATTGGGCCGCGCGGTCGCGCGCCAAAGACAAGTTCAAAGGGAGAAAACCCTGTATGTTCATTGGGGACCTCTCTGTACGCGAAGAGGGCCGCGGGTAAAACCCTATCCCAATCTTGAGGATGATCCTCAGTTATCTTCCCTAATAAGTTCTTAAGTGTTCTATTTAGTCGCTCGACCATCCCATTGGACATAGGATGATAGATGCTACTCAAAGATCTCTCTATCTGTAGAGTAGACATTACTTGAGACATGGTATCCGATATCAGTTGGGTGCCATGATCTGATAATATTTCTCCGGGGAATCCCAGCCGAGAAAATATAAGCCAAAGAGCATCTGCAATGTCAGCGGTAGTAATGCTCTTTAGAGGGATAGCCTCTGGCCAACGTGTGCACATGTCTACACACGTTAAGATAAACTGATGTCCTCTAGCAGATTTGATCTTGAATGGACCAATGATGTCTATCGCCATTTTCTGGAATGGACGAATAGGAATATCTGCAGCCTGAATAGGCGCAGCATGACGAGGACCTTTGGATTTGACTTCTTGACATACTTTACAGGATCGACAATAGATCCGTATGTCCTTGTTCACAAAAGGCCAAAAGAAAGCCGCAAGAACTCTTGACTTTGTACGGGAAAAAACCCATGTGACCAGCACACTGAGAGTCGTGTGCATGTTGTAAGATCTTAACTCTCAAATTCTTGGGTACAAGAATCTGAGAATGACTTGACTTAGTGGAGTCTTGCACCATACGTACAAGTACGCCATTCTTCATTGTAATCCAAGATTTACAATTTGAATCTTTATTCGGATCACCTTTCGTTACAAGAGTGAAGAATTTCTTAAGAGTCGGATCTTCTTCTTGTTGTTTTATAAACGAGTCACGAGAAATTACCAAGGGATCATCTTGGTTATGCACTTCATTATCTTCAACAGATGAAGTTTCAGGCATATTGAGAGCTTGAGCTCTAGTGACTACTGCATTAGCAGATTGCATATTTTGATTTTCCCAAACGGAAATTTGCTCCGGAGTGCATTCTTTGACTCCGTGAATGCGACCGATGATAAGATCAGCGATCGGATTCGGCAAAAGACATGCGTGTACATCTCCTGTGAAGAAAGGAGTAGCAATCCTAATGATAGCGGTAGAGTATTTCTCTATGGTGCCGCCAAATGTTACGCATTTGACTACTTTGCCTGTAGAATGAGAAGGATCTATGAGTGACTGCCTAACCCCAATAGTTGTGCATCCAGAATCAAAAAGTACTGAGACTGGATTGTCATTTACTAAACCTTTGTGTAAGACAAGAGAACCTCTCCCATCATGCGCGATTGACGCAGGAAGAGCGGGAAGAGGATGCCCACAGCTTAAAGTAGACACTGTGGTTGGCTCAAATAATGTTTTGCATTGGGGGCACTGAGATGCTCTCCCAAAATCAAAAGCGGCACATGCCATATTATTAGAGTCATCATTATCTTTATTTTGTTTATAGGCTTCGTGGGACTCTTGCTGTGCAGAGTTCGCCTGGTAATGAGCTTTATGTTTTTTGAATTGTGCTCTACCTCTGTTATTATTGCCTCTGTACTTATCATTGTTTCCACCATTATAACCCCTACTCGGGTTTGAATCATAGCTCCTTTGGTTACTATCATCATATTCATTATAATGAGTATCTCGGTAATTATGATCTTGTTGTCTCCATGAAGGAAAACTTGGATAGTTTCTAGAATGACTTCCTTTGCGAAAGTTCCTGTAATTATGACCACCCCTGAATCGAGGGCTGTCAGCTCTTCTCCAGGTATTCGAAGAAGAACCCTGAAATGATTGGTTACCTTGGTTCTGATAACTGTAATAGTTACCTTTTTTATTAAACCTATTTTGAGGTCCTTGGAATTTGTGAGAGTGATTAGGGTTGTATGGTGTTGCAGAAGCAACTGGCATACCTTCTTTAACCTTACTGTTGCTAATAGCTACGTCCGGATGTGCAGTGACGTATTGGGTACAATACTGTTCCATTTCTTTTAGAGACTTAGGTTTACGCTCATGTAAGAATTCGAGGAAAGGTTTATTTATACTTGACATAATCTTGTCTCTGAGTATCAAGTCCATAAGTGCTTCATAAGTCTTTTCTGTTTGGATAGCTCAATCCAACGATCAAATGTAAGACGTGTCCTTGCAATGAATTCTGAGAATTCTACACCTGCCTCAGGCACCATTGTCTTAAACAACTTCCGATAACCCTCTTCAGACAACTGATACTTCTTTAATAAGGCTGCCCTAATAACATCATAGTTATCTTTGTCAGCCTCTTCAACCAAACTTAAACTAGTCAGAGAATCACCTTTCAGATTTTCTGATAACTGGTTAGCATATTGTGATTTGTCCACATTATGGGCTCGACACGAGCGTTCAAATCTATTTAGCCAGAATGTTATGTCATCACTGGAAGGGTTGAACGCTGGTACCTTGACCTTGTAAGTAAAGGGTTTACCATTACCACCAGATGCTTGATTACCATCACTTATGTTTGTTAACTTTAACTTTTCTAACTCAAATGCTAAAAGTTCTTTTTGGTGTTCATGTTCTCTTATTGCTTTTTTCTCTTGAGCTTCAGCTTGTAATTTTCTCTCTTCTGCAGCAGCTTCATCCTTTTTTTTTCTCTTTTTCCATTTCCATCTGGAATCTTTTTTCATCAGTCTGTATCTGCAATTTCTTTTGTTCATCCTCTCTTTGTAATTTTTTTTCCTCAGCTGCTAATTTTTTCTCCTCAATCAATGCTTTTCTTTCTTCAGCAGCAGCAGCAAGTTTTCTCTCTTCTGCAGCTAATGCTTTGTCATACTGAGCAACTGCCCATTCTTCTAATTGCTGACCAGTCTTATCAAGAGCCCTGCCTTGTGTGATAAAATAATCTAATGTAGACATCTTGTCTAATAAGATCAGTAATTTGCAAAAGTAAATAAATTCACTTTCTTAGTCTTAATCAAAGACCTTGTATGATAACTTTGTAACCTGTGGAAAATAGTACTTAACTATCCCAATCACTGTGGGAAACAAGCCTTACAAAGGTCTTGTATAAATCCTTATATAATAACAGCTATAAGTTGCTGGTTCACTCTATAATATAAGTGCAGTGCACCAGAAATAGTGTTTTATATCATCAACTGTGTACCTTTAGTAATAGCAATTAACTATCAGTTGATTCTTGTACATCAATTTATATGATCAACTATATTTAAAATAGTGTATGTCGATCAGGCACAAAACAAAACAGTTATACAGAAGAACATGAAAACATTTGCGGAAATGAAATAAATCAAATGGGAAAAACAATAAAAGATAAACCGCAAGAGGATAACAAATACAAATAACGCCACAGTATATAAATATAAATTGAGAATAGAACTGAAAGATAGAATAGGGTAGACCAACAAATTACAAACAAATCAAAACAAACTAAAGAACAGATGAATATTACAAAAACAACAATGAGTACAGTCTTCACAGCTAACACTAATAGCAACAGCTGTCGCAGCAAATTTTCAATCAAGAAAATTGCACCTATAGAAACGCACACATCAGACCCTCTATTACGTGGGATACTCTGTTGTGTGACACCGCCCAACCAAAACAACAACCCGCTGGATACAAACAAATATCACATATAAATATTTAAACATAAATACATAAATGCATAAATAGTATGGCAATATGATGTAAATAGAGTGTTGCAGAAAGAATGTGTTGGAATGAAGGCTCAGTTACACTGCCTAATAGTACAGTACTGTGGTACTTTATTAAACAAATACTTCTGGTCTAATTATTTTAAATTCAACACAGAAATAGAAGCTCCATCGTTGATGTGAATGATAACAATCAATGTAGGACTTCTCAGTTCAATAACATTTCCTTTCGCAAACACTGTCAAATATTCTCCAGACCTGATGTGTAATGTTCTATGTTTCAACCAAGCTTGCTGTGTAACACTGTCAGTTGTATGGCAAATGTCCAACGAACCAAATGTCAACAAACGCTGACCTCGTTACTGCATACTCTCGACAGGACAGGTCACGCTGACATCACTGTAGAGTTGTACTGTTGATGTATTTGTGTGTCGTAACAGACCCCAAGGAACGTCTGGTCTCAGTAGTTTACTTCTCAATATGGTCACTGTGCAGGTTGACCCAGGAAGCTGGCCACCAGTTGTTAAATGTCTGTGTAGTTGTTAACTCATACTGGCTACTAGTTGTTAAATCACGCTGAACTAGAGAATACCCTATTTCGGAAAGAAATTAGCATATGCTGCATACAAGAAACCCACCTACAGGAAGGAAAACATTTTAAGATACGGGGCTATCAATGCTTCAGAGTTGACAGAAAAGATCGGAAGAAGGGTGGCATACTAACACTGATAAGGAATAACCTCAACGCTATAGAATCCAAGACATATAAAGAAGGTGCAGAATACCAAGTAATCCATCTAAAACATAACACTCTGGAACTGGATCTCCTAAACTTCTACTGCCCCAATGACATACCACTGAACATGACTAGCATAGATGTCCCCATTGGCAACTTCATAGCGGTGGGAGACTTCAACAGCCATTCCCAAAGCTGGGGATACAACCAGCTAGATAGAAGGGGCGAAGAGATAGAAAACTGGCAAGACGACAATAACCTAACCCTTCTAAACCACCCTAATGATCCTCCAACCTTTTACTCCAGAAGATGGCATAGCACCTCTACTCCAGACCTGGCATTCTGCACACCTGATTTGGCTGGGATAGTGGAAAGGGAAATAGGAGAACAACTCGGTGGAAGTGATCATCGTCCTGTATTCATCAAAATTAATAGAACAATTAATACAAGTCCAAGTCAGCCAAGATGGAATTATAAAAAAGCAAATTGGTCCATTTATCAACACAGAGCAAATCTGCTTACAAAAGATATTAAGGTACTAGACAGAGACATTAACAGAGTCATCTGGGATTTTAATAATGGAGTACTCAAGGCAGCAAAGGAGACAATACCGAGAGGAGCGAGGAAGAACTATGTACCATATTGGTCCAACACACTACAAAACCTACATGAAGATATGAATGAAGCAAGGCACACTGCAGAGGTACAACCATCCCAACAGAACCATATCATGCTACAAAAGGCAAAAGCAAAATTCATTAAAGGAAAGCTAGAAGCCCAGAGGAGAAGCTGGAGGGAAAAAACATATAAACTAAACCTTGAAAAGGAAGGGAGAAAGTTGTGGAAACTCACTAAACAATTGAATGACGATAACAATTCTCAACGACAAACCATTACACTAGACGATGCAGGGAAACTATATACCGGCAAACAAGCAGCAGACATATTTGCGGAATCCTACAGAAATGAAAGTAACATCTCCGTCAATTTACGCAGACAACGAGACATTCGTCAAGAAATAATCCACACTAGAACTAATGGAAACAGTCCGGACGTTATGTCCAAACCTTTCAATATGGACGAGTTAAAAACAGCCGTGTGGAAACTTAAAGACAGGAAATCACCAGGCCCGGATGGTATAACCAACGAAATGCTAAAACACCTAGGATATACAGCAATGAGCAAACTGTTGCAAATATACAACTACAGTTGGATGACAGGCAGTGTGCCACAGATATGGAGAGAGGCGCTCATGTGTCCCATCATAAAGAAAGGAAAAGACAACAGGAAGGCCACCAGCTACAGACCAATAAGCCTAACAAGCTGTGTATGTAAGACAATGGAGAGGATGATCAACAGAAGATTGAAATGGTACTTGGAATCCGAGAAAATTTTAGTGCCAGAACAAGCAGGGTTTAGAGAGTGCAGCAGCACAGAAGACCAAATCACATACCTGTCACAGATCGTTGAAGATGCCTTCCAAGAAAAGAGAAAAGTCTTTACCCTATGGATAGATCTCCAAAAAGCTTTTGACAAAGTATGGAAAGACGGGTTAATAGTAAAACTGCAAAGGAACGGAATCAAGGGTAATATGAGAAAATGGATCCAGTCGTTCCTACACAATCGGAAAGCAAGAGTCACTATGGAAGGTCACAACAGCAAGAAAATCCTCCTAAAACATGGAGTTCCTCAAGGCTCAGTATTGTCTCCCACCCTGTTCCTTGTATTCATCAATGACCTCATCCACGATCTGCCACAAGGTGTGAGAGCTGCCCTATACGCTGACGACTTGGTGGTGTGGTGTGTAGAAGAACATCTAACTATCGCTAATAAGCGAATACAAAGGGCAGCAGACAACATAGCAGCATGGGCAGAGAAATGGATGGTGCAGATCAACGCTGAAAAATCATCAACAACACTTTTTCACGCTCTCCAACAAAGACAAAGCAGGAGAGATACGACTTGGAAATATACATGTCCAAACAGATGAGGAACCGGTGTACTTGGGCATTACATTAGATAAGAGAATGACATGGAGGCACCACATCGAGAGAACAGAGGCTAAAACGAGAAGAAAACTTTCCATACTGAGGAAAATAGCTGGATCAAGTTGGGGAGCTAACGAAACAACACTAAAGAAAGTGTATACAGGTGCAATAAGACCTATATTAGAGTACGGATCAGCAGCATGGTCTACAGCAGCCAAATCACACCTACAAGCCTTAGATAAAGTACAAAATCAAGCGCTTAGGTTGATCACGGGTGCCATGAAGACCACACCAATAAATGAAATGGAAAAAATCACAGGCATTCCACCTTTATTATACAGACGAGACACTAAGACCCTGATCCAAGCAGAAAAGTACAAGAACATGCCCGCACATCCAATGAAAACTAGATTTGGAGATTTAGCCAGTGGGAGGTTGAAGAGAAGCAGTTTTGTGCATCGGTCCAAAAAACTAATTAGAACATACAAGGATGAACTACCAGACATCACTAAGGAAATAACTCCCACACTCCTCCCAACCCCATGGGAACAACATCAAAATTTCAGTATTAAGACCTCCATAACTACCACCTGCCCCATGGGAGAGCTAAATACTCTCCAAAGGAAAATAGCAGCATGTGACATGATTGAAGAACTATACCCCAGAGAAGCATGGATCCAAGTATATACTGATGGATCTGCAACCAGAGCAGTGAAGAACGGAGGCGCAGGAGTTTATGTGGTCTATCCAGACAAAGAAAATGAATCCACCTGTACAACTACTGGAATATTCTGTTCAAACTATGCTGCTGAAGTACAGGCCATAAGCATTGCTGCAGGAATAATAAATAACACAATAAGCCAATGTCAGCAGGTTGTATTCCTTACCGATGCAATGTCAGTTCTGCAAGCCCTCAACAGTGATAAACTGCCAGAATTAAACAAAGTCCTATGCGAAGTAAATATCAAAAGAAGGGTAGTGCTACAGTGGATACCATCACACTGTGGCATACCAGGAAATGAGAGAGCAGATATGTTAGCAAAAGAGGGAGCAACACAGGAACAAAAAGAACAAACAATCACATTCCAGGAAAAGAAGACCCTTATCAAGGCCATCAGGAAAATTGATCAACAAAGAGACAACTATCAATATCTTGATCGAGCAAAACAGGTGATCCTGTTCCGTATGAGAACAGGACACAACAGACTGAACAGTCACTTATACAGACTGAGATTGGTCCCATCACCCCTATGTACGTGTGGACAGACAGCACAGACAGCCGAACACATCCTGCAAGACTGCCACATGCTTAGTCAATTGCGAACTGAACATTGGCCCACAGAGACGCACATCCACACAAAGCTGTTTGGGAGTCTTGAAGAACTTTCAACCACAGCAACATACATCCAGAAAACCGGACTTCTTGTGTAGACATTTCTAAACAACAGCGAACGAGAAGAAAAAGAAGAAGAAGACGCTTTATTTGTTAAATGACGTGAATGTCCACCAGTTGATAAATGTAGATGTTGGGACTGGTGTAGTAAAGTGTAACGATTGTCAACTCATTAAACCCAGCACAGTTTTGGTCATACAGGTCATCTTGTCCTGGAACGTGATGAGGCTCCGACAAGAATGTGAGTGTAGACAATGAGTGTGTATATGAATGTCAGAACGCGAATGGTAGAATGATTCGATAGAGTTGACAGGTTGGTAGTACATCACTCATACTCACACTGATCGAATTCAAGAAGTACTGGAACTACGGTGGTCTTTTTATAACATTTAATGAGACGCACACTTGGACAGTACGTGTATGGTTACAGGAACAAATGTCGACATAGACAGCATAATGTTGATCACAGGAATATCATCTTAAGTTAGCATTCATGCTTGGCAAATATCATAATGGAGCATTCGTAAATAAGCATTCAGAGTTCCATCATGTAAATCATCTGGCTTTACTGACTGGGCACGTCAGACCATAACCAATATATAGGAAGGCTCCTAGACCTAATCTCGTCTAGCGAATATCCCTTCACGTAAAGTTCAATATATATATTTTCCATAAAGATATAGGAATCCCAGACATGGGTTCTCACATGTAGCAGTGATCTCTTGGTTCATCGAGCGATAGTACAGGCATCCCTTTTCTCACTCGATAAATACAAAGTATATGGATTTCAACATGGCTGTGCTTCTCTCGTGAGCTTCACTCACTATTGGATACAGACCAAAATTGGTCATTCGTTAAATGTCCTCATTTCTTCATAGCTTCTCTCATAGAGGTAATTGAATAATATCATACAATCTAGTGCTGATACATAGGAATGTCATCTTCCTTTGAATAAATATTCTTTTCAAAAGTACCACTGTGCATCTGCTTATCGACAACGATGGCGAAGCCCAAGTTCATAATAAATTGTGGTTTTACCTTTCTATGCGAAATATAACTTTGCCATTCCTTGGCAAAAGAGAATAAACACTGGGGTAAAGTACATACAACATGTCTAAATGACTATCACTTTTCCCCATTTACTTATAGATCACTTTTTCGGCGATAAGCCGGCTACAACAAAACTCGACA
This sequence comes from Oreohelix idahoensis, assembly GCA_024509875.1. Lineage (NCBI taxonomy): Eukaryota > Metazoa > Mollusca > Gastropoda > Stylommatophora > Oreohelicidae > Oreohelix > Oreohelix idahoensis. The sequence continues at coordinate 12,301 of JAMPIV010009200.1, read as the reverse complement.
TCTCGACAGGATGGCAGCCATGAATCACACCCCCTGCTAGCGATACTTCCGCTGCATAGCCTTTGACCTTTTCTAGCGACAACCAACATAGTTCGACTTAGAAATGTAAAGATATCCATATATAAGACAGACTCGTCCTACTCATACAAACACTACGTATAAATTCAGGCCATAGATATACTGAAGCAAGAACAATCTATTCCTACCCAGCCAAAGAATAAATCGCAGTAGGCCTAGAATCGTCCGCGGAGTCCGATCGAAGATGACGGAACTCATTTCAAGGGAAGTAACTCAAAAATGACTTCTCCTTAAGCACTTAAAAAGGAAATACTTTGTTTACAAAATATTTGCGAACATAATAAGTATATAAATGTATTATATTGCAAGATAGTAAAAATTGCCCTTTACAGGAATACCTTGACCTTTTACAATTGGGCTGACATGATATGTAAGTTGAAGATAATATATGTGTGTTCTTATTGAAAGTATGTGCTATATGTGTCTTTAGGACAAAGAGAGTTATACACAGTGGCGATTCCAGGGGGTTGTCATTGGGGGTGCTGCACTGTTCATTCATTTAAAATACTATACGGTACATAACACTCACAAATTGTGACCACCATGTAAAATATCAACCCAGCAGTTTCCCGAGTTTCAAACCAGGTTACACAGACATTTATGCTGCTATTTCTCGTGTTTAAAATTTTCATTGTAACTTCCCTTTAATTACAGTTCATTGCACTTGGAGCTGTCTTTCGTTGCAGCACTTGTTAACTCTTTGACTCCGCAATTATTTTTCACCCTGTGCCGTAATTTTCATTCGTGATAGTCTAAAAACCACGCTCAGAGCGTTGTTCCGGAGTCAAAGAGTTAAATAAATTCAACCCAAACGCAGCTGTGTATAACAAGCATTCGCTTATAAGAGGTCAAGGTCACTTGATCTGTAATCGTTCGCAGCACTCCACGATACGGTCTTAGATAAATTTTTTTTGTCTTGTATTCAAGTTATTCAACCCTTCCGGTGTAACCTCAATTTTTTGGTCTGTCCGGATTACGTTAGTAGAGACAGTATGCAGTCCTTTTTTTTAATAGGGAGTGCTGCAGCTCAATAGCACATTAAAGAAAGCCGCCACTGGTTATAAATCAGGGACAAACAAATAAAAAAGCAGCTAGATTAAAGGAAAAGATAACTAATCCAGATAAACAGATTTTTTTATTATTCATGATACGAGACATTAATGGAAATCGCTGCTGTCCCTCTGATGGGTTTTAAAATAATGTCTTATATATTTCTTTATTGTATTATTGCAAAGACAGCAATAAATTGATTGAAATGTACCAAGTTTCTTTGCTCAAGTTTTAAACAATGTCAAAATATCTAGCCATCTTACATTATCGCAACGAAACAGGCTCATGTCAGTCATGTATGAGGAAACCTCATGAGGTGGGTGACCAGTACCCTTCCTCGTGGCTTTTGCCTACCTTAACTCACGACAAAATGTCAGGTACTCATTTACAGCTGGTTTATTACTCCGAGTTTAAGGGACTTGAAACCTTCACAAGGATAGCGGATTTATAATTGACTATATGATTTTCTGTCATGGTTTCATTTTATTCTCCTCTTTCCCAACCCTTCCCAAGAAAATTTTTTTATGAATTCAGAATTATAGTTGTTGCGTAAGATGATTCTCTCATGATAGTGATGAAGATGATGGTGCTCGAATTTTAACATGTTTTTACCTGTGGTGCTGGATTATAAAATGAGCATGTCCATTTATATAACAAATACCGATGTGTGTGTGTGTGCGTGTGTGTGTGCGTGCGTGTGTGTGTGTGTGTGTGTGTGTGTGTGTTCATAATTATTTATAGATCATTTTACGAGTTTTTTTTTTGTTTTTTTTTAAATGTTATTTCTTTTTGAAAATGGAGGACTCGTCATAGTAATTGAAACAAAATGTCCAAAGGCCCATGCATCGACCACTACTCAGACATTAGAATATCAGTATGAAAACGAAACGACAGATGATAAATATTCTTATACCAACTCTTCGCTATCAGTGTCAAACATAGTCCCTGACCAAAGCACAGGAAAGGAAAATCACATGTTGTGAGATGAGATGATTAAGAAAAGTCATGATTGTTATCGGGCGAGACAGAAGAATGAGAAATGATGACAATAAAAACATTGTAGGAACTACATCCTGTATCAAGTATATAAAAATGTTAGTTGCTTATCCTTTACCACACAAAGCGATCTGCTGCCAAACCGCCTGCAGCAGGTTTTGAACCTGGTATATCTGGATTATGAAACTGCGTTCATATCCATTAGGCCACAGACGCCGACATCAAGTATATAGAGACACAGAAAATGTCATGAGAATGGAGCCCGATAAGTTAGGACCACGCGCTTACAACAACAGAAAATCTGGTTTCAGGGCGCGGGGAAGAAGCAGATGGATAGATACCACAACAATTCTGCAACAACATGGTCTCACGGGAGCCAGTGCGACACACGTGGCTCAAGAAGTCAAATGTCAACTGCTCCCTCTGCTTCACGGCAACAGTGGACCCAAAATGTCAGCTGCTCTGTCTGCTTCACGGCAAAAGTGGACCCAAAATGTCAAAGTAAATGAGATTTTACGAGTCATTTTTTTTTAAATTTATATTTTATCACTAACACATTTTTGTCACATATATTACCACATGCATGTACCACTAAAACCAGCAAGGACCAGATTGGACCAAACTCTCCTACACGGTCTTGCTAGAAATCTACCGTCTGCTGCCTCCTAAAGAGAGATACAACATGTCTTTGACTTGTAAGGCTTGGCTCCTGCCGTTCTCTTCACCGACAGTATGGCGGCGAGGTAACTTCCGGTTTAACGGCAAAGATGATTGGAAGGCTGTAAGCTTCTCTAGTAAAGTGGGGCGTGGATTGCGTCACGTGACTATTGATTGTTCGGGTAAATTTCACATCGACCTTTTTTTAATGATTCACGTTTTTTGTTCATTCTCATACCCATTTTTTATTTATGTAATTTTTTTGTTTGTGTTTTCTTTATTGATGTTCCTTGCTTAAAGCAGTGACTTCTCTATTCAATATGGTGATTGGTAGTATCTAGATTTAATTTTCATTTCAATCAGGGGTCCCCAAACATTAGTGAGTATCGATACTTCCAAGGAATGTTGATCCTTAATTGACCTCGGACAAAAATTAAATAAATAAAATATGGAAGTAATTATAGAGGAGCAATAAATTAACCTTACCTTTTTTATTGAACTGGTGACATTCATTAATATGAAGGTGTCGTGGAATATTCTAATCCACATATATAAATTATCAAGTAAATATAAAGCCTAATAAATACATATAATAAATAAAGGAAGAAGAATGGTAAAGAACAGTGCTGTCACAATGACTGTACTCGAAATCCCCTTGTTTTCTACTGCGTATGCAAATTGTAACGTTTCACGTTGATATTAAAGGCCTTCTGCAACATACACGCGTTTCCCAAACACACAATAAAATGTGCTGCCTTTCTAAGAAAAACCTTGAAATATGCAAGTTGACCTAAATTTTAAATTCCATTCATGTCTTTTTCTACACTATGTTACCAAGATCAAAAGACAGATGGACAAAAGGATAGCGAGAAGGGAGAGGCAGAAAGCCGAACACTAAACACGCTTCGCGCGATACACAAATGCTGCCATCACGCGTGTAAGACTACATGCACTAACTTTTTTTTCAGACGGACAGTGATAAAATACAGTACCCATCCCAGAGTTAGGTTTATAAATCCTGAAAACTCTTATTAGAAAAGATAACATTAGATGGGTTTACGGTTGAAAACATAACAGTACCCAGACAGCACATCTTCGAAACAGGAGGTAGAAAATACATATTTTGAACGCAGCCACGTAGCTCTTTTAAATTTGGATATTTGGGTTCCTTAGGGCTTGCTGACAAAGAATATGTAAAACGTTACGCAAATAGGCCAGGAATTAATAAATTATACCCAAAATAAAATAGTGGGGATGCCTGACAGCATGGAATCATTTCTGCTCATAAAATTTTTTTATAACGTGTTTGAAAAAAATCTTACGTTACAGAATTAGCCTACCATGTAAACTCCAAATTGATTGGAGCGCAACAAATGAAAGACTAACCACGATTGGTCGGGCTATAAATACTATCTTTCGTTGTTAGGGGAGACGTGAAAAGGTAACATTTTTTTCAAACACTTGTCGAAACGTGGCCTCATTGGCTAGACTCGCTGATATACTCACTTAGGAGCGTTAGTTCGAGACCACTAGTGCAAATAATCTTGATAAAGCAACAGTGCGTTGAAGCCAGCTCATATTTGTGTTAAAAAAAAGCCTGGAACATAAGCAGATGGGAATTTGTGCCAGTAATTGTGCCAGAATTCATTGCTAATCAACGTATCTGTGTTTATTTCCATGAAATTGTGGGACCGTGGTCTTGATGGTATTGAGCAGCACCTGGTCAGAGCTTTGCTGAATCCAGAGTCGGACAGCATACTCCTTGGTCTTTTTAGCTATCAGTGAGGTGTCTCCAGAGCCCAGAGGAGAATTCGAGCAGAGGAGTCCTTCCCTGCCGCCATCACGCAAGATAAGCTGATTTGGCCAGCTGAGCTCAACATTATGTCCCCTCATCTTGAAATGACTTTGTAAAAATAACATTCAGAGGGGAATTTAATTGTCTTAATATCAGGAACTGAGAACATCTCCAATAATAGTCCCAAAAGACAAACTATTGAAGTCATGATGACAAATACCAACAGAGCTTGAACAAAACAAAACCAGTATTACCTCATATTACTACTACACAACTGACACACATAGGATATTTTTAATAATATATGTCACTACAATATTCATATTGATAAAGTCTGTACATATACTTGTAATTAAAATTGATTGTGATTCCTGGTTCCTTTGTATTTGAATCAGGACACATATACCTTTATGATAACCATGAATACATATTGTTATTTGAAAAGTTATCAGTGACTCCTTAAGATATTCTCATAGAGTGTTATATGTATGTGAGTGTCACAGTGTTGTCAAGAGTAGTGGATTAAATTAAATTGTTTATCTGTCTGTTGTTGTGACTTACACTTCATCATACACATACCATAGACACATAACGTAGTCATCACACTATTCCAGAATAATTCTGACTGAGATATATAGATATGTGGTAGCAAGTAAGGTTATCTATAATACACTACTCTTAATAGATATAGATACCTTCACAGCTGATCTCAGTCAGTACACTAAGTCCCCATATAAATATTTATAACATCCCACTTCACCACATATATTGGGGTCTCGCTCTTGGGATTTTGAATCTTTCCCTATTAAAAATATTGGGGGTAATTCACTTCAGGGAATATAAGAATTAAAAGGTATCCTTGGGTGGAATTAAATAAGGTTGAGCTCACGGTGCCTGTGTTGTCCATTAGATATATTTAGAGATTAAATTGTTGGTTAGACATTGTAGAAATTTACCTGATAGACAATGGCGGACCTGGCCAAGTTTCGATCTGCTGCTGTACAGACTGCAAAAGAGTTAGGATTAGATGGGCAAGTTATGGTTGCCTATGTCACTACGGAATGTGACAAATTTATTGAACGCGAAGAAAGAAGATTAGAAAAAGAGGCCGAAAGAAAGTTAGAGGCTGAGACTAAGAGGTTGCAAGCTGAGGCTGAGACTAAGAGGTTGCAGATTGAGGCTGACAAAGAGGCTAAGAAATTGGAGGCAGAAAGAGAAGACAAAAGATTAGCTGCAGAAAGGGAAGAGAAGAGATTAGCTGCAGAGAGGGAAGCAGAAAAGGAGGAGAAAAGATTACAAAGGGAACATGAATTACGACTAAGGGAGTTTGAGTTTCAAGGCCATGCTCCTGAAAATGGTGCCAGTCCCTTTGCCTCTGATGCCACTGCTAGCCAAGGAGCCTCAACCTCAGCTATGAATTTTCATTTAGATCATTTTGTTGAGAAGACGATGATATAGAGAGCTACCTAAATAGGTATGAGCTATTAGCTACCACGTATGGGTTAGAGAGAGAAAGGTGGAGCTTAAAGTTATCTCAGGGACTTCGTGGGGCAGCTTATGAAGTTTTTGCAAAAATGAGCAGAGGTGATCAGGAAAATTATGACATGCTAAAGCAGGCTCTTTTGTTAAGGTATGAAAAGAATGCAGAATTTTATAGGAAAAAATTTAGGAATGCTAAACTACTGTCAGGTGAAACCTATCACCAGTTCTCTGCACGAATAGTGACATACTTGGAGAAATGGACTTCTCTGGGGAAAACCCAAGATCTTAAGGAAATGGTCCTTATAGAGCAATTAAGAGAGTCCATGGCTCCAGACCTGAGAAAGTTTCTCATGGAACAAGGTGCAGAGAGGCTGGATGAGTTGCTAAATGTTGCTGAAAGGTATCAAGCAGCTCAAGCAGAGGTAACAGGTAATAAAAAGAAACAAGTGGATAACTTTAGGGCACCACAGAACTTTAATAAATTTGATCCTAAGGATCAAAATAAAGGTAAGCACCAATTTGATAGGCCACGGTATGAAAATAAAAATAAATTCCCACAATTCGATGAAAGGAAATATGATGAAAGAAAATCTTTCAACCAAGGAAAAAGGTGGTGTAAGAATTGTCAGATGGACAATCATGACACTGACCGTTGCAGAAGGAAACCTGTGTATATGGCAAACCTTCAGGTCAGGTCGACCTCAAGACAGGAGGAGGATATTATGTTAGATACCACTCCAGAAGAGATGAGGAAGGCACAGGCTGGGGATAAAACACTCAAGCCTTGTTTCAGAAAATTGTCAACTTGTCATACAACTCCAGGCAAGGGAGATTTTTACATGAAAAACAAGTTGATGTATAGGAAGACTGGAGCTAGATCCAAAGGTCAAGGGACAGCTGGTACTTCCTAAAAGATATAGGGCAGACTTAATAAGGAGCCTACATGTGAAACCAGATGGGGACCATGAGAAATAGGTACCATCATTCAAAAGGTGGCTCACAATTATTATTGGCCCAAAGCAAGATGGGACATTGAGAATTTTGTAGAAAGGTGTAGCATAGCACATGAGGGAACCCCCACAAGTGGGAACATGGATCAGGACCTGGACACGCCCCGGGGCAAAATTAGGCCTGATAATAAAAAGAAATAGATTTGATAAAGTGGACCAAATGGAATGGGAAGCCCCTTTTCACGGACAAGCTTCACTTAACTGTTTTACAATGGCCACTATGCGGAGAGTGCAAAAGATGTCTTACCCCAGGATAAGCCGACAATCCCTCAATCGGACTTAAACAAACTGGAGGAAGAGGATGTAGAGAGGAAATCTCTCATCAAGAATTTTAAGTGGGGAGACAGCCCCAAAAGAAAAATTGGTAGCGGTCGTTTTGTGAATGATAATTCTGGGAGGAAAAATCATCACTATAAAGCTTCGAGTGGAAGAGACCTTACCGGTGCATGGACAAATAGGTCCACACAATTAAAGGTCCATATGTAGCTATGTTAAGAACGTGGACTGATGAAAAGGCAGAGGAAAACATTACATCTTCATACCAATATGTGAATGAGCTGACCACTCGGTTAAAAACTGGCTGGAAACTTGCCAATGAAAATTTGAAACAAGCCAGGAAGAAACATGCTGCCTATTATAACAGGAAGGCGAAAGACAGAAATTTGGCTGTGGGAGAGAAAGTACTGCTTCTTTTGCCTGGGAGTCAGAATAAGTTACAAATTGGATGGCAGGGTCCATATACAGTTCTAGAGAAGGTGTCTAGAACAAATTATAAGATAGATAAGAAGGGGAAAGAAAAAATCTATCATGTGAATCTCCTGAAGAAATATTTGGAAAGAGAACATCAGGAAGAGACACACTTGTTGACCTTGTCCATCGCCATGGAGATGAAAAAGGAACCACTTTCATCATTTGAATATCCATTACACCCCTGTGAGACAGCAGCACAGGTGAAAATCAGTACACATTTAACGAAAACTCAGAAAGAGAGAGTGCAACAGGTTCTAAAATAATCATGCAGAGGTGTTAACAGACCGACCAGGGCATACAAACCTATTGGAATATGATATGAAACTAATAGACTCCACACCTGTCTGTATGAAACCATATTCGATTCCGTTTGCTAAGGAGAAAGCTTTGAAGGAAGAGATAGACTATCTGTTGAAGGAAGGAATTATTTCGCACAGTGAGTCTTCGTATAGTTCCGGTGTTGTACTCTTAAGGAAGCCCTCTGGAGAACATAGACTCTGTATAGATTACAGGAGACTGAATGCTATTACAGAAGGACAGGTGGATCCATTGCCGGATACAAATCAGCTGTTTGCCAGGCTAAATAAAGCTAAATATTTCTCAAAAGTGGATCTGAGTAAAGGATACTATCAGATTCCAGTAAAGCCTGAGGTTAGACCATACCTAGCTTTTAGTACCTCAGAAGGACACTATGAGTTTAATAGATTGCCATTTGGATTGAAGAATGCGCCTAGTGTCTTCTCTAGAATGATGAGAAAATTATTGGAACCTCTGAATAATCCCTGTATAACAAATTTTATGGATGATATCCTTATAGCAACAGAAACATTTGAGGAACACATTGACTCTCTGAACATGCTGTTTGATGGACTTAGGGAGGCAAATTTAACAGCCCGACCAACCAAATGTTGCGTTGGATGTAAAGAATTGGAATTTTTGGGACACACAGTTTATCAGGGAAACATGACCCCTGACCCAAAGAATTTAGAGAAACTACAGAAAGCCCCGAGACCACAAACCAAGAAGGACGTGAGATCCTTTGTCTCATTATGTGGTTTCTACCAGAAGTATATCAAAAACTTTAATTCCATATGTGCACCGTTAACTGAATTGACACGTAAAGGACATCCAGATCGCATTACATGGACACCACAATGTGAAATGACTTACCAAGAATTGAAGGAAAAGCTCACAAGTAAACCCATTTTGAAATTACCTGACTTAAGTCAAGAATTCATAGTAAGGACGGATGCAAGTAATATTGGGTTAGGAGCAACTCTACTACAGAAATCAGATGCATTGGATGGGGAATTAAGCCCAGTGGCATATGCTAGCAGAAAGTTGAATAAAGCTGAAATCAACTACTCAACTAGCGAAAAAAGAATGTCTTGCAGTAATATGGGCGATAAAGAAATTCAATATTTATCTATATGGGAAGGCATTTAAGTTGCAAAACAGACGACAAACGTTTATCGTTTCTAGCACAGGCTAGGCATGAGAACTCCAGGTTACTCCGATGGTCTTTACTTTTGGCTCCATATAATTTTAGCATTGAGTATATATCTGGAAAAACCAATTTGGGAGCGGATTTTTTAAGCCGCCATCCGTGTGATGAGAATCACCGAAAACCCCAGAAATAATAATAAATTTCTCTATGTGAATATAGAATAAAGGACTGACATATAATGTCTGTTTTAAGAGGGGAGGTGTCGTGGAATATTCTAATCCACATATATAAATTATCAAGTAAATATAAAGCGTAATAAATACATATAATAAATAAAGGAAGAAGAATGGTAAAGAACAGTGCTGTCACAATGACTGTACTCGAAATCCCCCTTGTTTTCTGCTTCGTCTGCAAATTGTAGCGCTATCACGTTGATATATAAAGGCCTTCTGCAACATACACGCGTTTCCCAAACACACAATAAAATGTGCTGCCTTTCTAAGAAAAACCTTGAAATATGCAAGTTGACCTAAATTTTAAATTCCATTCATGTCTTTTTCTACACTATGTTACCAAGACAGAAAAAGACAGATGGACAAAAGGATAGCGAGAAGGGAGAGGCAGAAAGCCGAACACTAAACACGCTTCGCGCGATACACAAATGCTGCCATCACGCGTGTAAGACTACATGCACTAACTTTTTTTCAGACGGACAGTGATAAAATTCACTACCCTTCCCAGAGTTAGGTTTTAAAATCATAAAAAACGCTTATTAGGAAAGATAACAATAGATGGGTTTACGTTTGAAAACATAACAGTACCCAGACAGCACATCTTCGAAACAGGAGGTAGAAAATACATATTTTGAACGCAGCCACGTAGCTCTTTTAAATTTGGATATTTGGGTTCCTTAGGGCTTGCTGACAAAGAATATGTAAAACGTTACGCAAATAGTCCAGGAATTAATAAATTATACCCAAAATAAAATAGTGGGGATGCCTGACAGCATGGAATCATTTCTGCTCATAAAATTTTTTTATAACGTGTTTGAAAAAAATCTTACGTTACAGAAGTAGCCTACCATGTAAACTCCAAATTGATTGGAGCGCAACAAATGAAAGACTAACCACGATTGGTCGGGCTATAAATACTATCTTTCGTTGTTAGGGGAGACGTGGAAAGGTAACATTTTTTCAAACACTTGTCGAAACGTGGCCTCATTGGCTAGACTCGCTGATATACTCACTTAGGAGCGTTAGTTCGAGACCACTAGTGCAAATAACCTTGATAAAGCAACAGTGCGTTGAAGCCAGCTCATATTTTTGCTAAATAAAAGCCTGGAACATAAGCAGATGGGAATTTGTGCCAGTAATTGTGCCAGAATTCATTGCTAATCAACGTACCTGTGTTTATTTCCATGAAATTGTGGTAAGCTTGAACCATTCAGTATCTTTTAATGAAAATTGAATGTAAATTGTTAATTTATGCCTGTATATATATGTAGTTCAGTGGCAAACAGGAGATAAAGCCTATAATGCTCCAGCCTGAACAGAAGGTGTCGGAGGAAAGTAAAACTGCATGGAATGGCCAAACAGTACACTGACACCTAGATTATTGATTAGACAGAAATAATGCCGGAATTGCAGAGGCGTAGTAACCATTAGGGAGGGAAATACTGGTATAAAGTATTTCAGATGAAGCTGACAGTTGGCCTAACGCTCTGAACTCAATGTTTGTGTTGTATTGTGCTCAGTGTAGAACTAGAGTATCAATTAGTTATGAAGTAGAAGGTACATCCTTCTTGTTTTCAGGGACCGTGGTCTTGATGGTACTGAGCAGCACCTGGTCAGAGCTTTGCTGAATCCAGAGTCGGACAGCATACTCCTTGGTCCATTTAGCTATCAGTGAGGTGTCTCCAGAGCCCAGGGGAGAATTCGAGCAGAGGAGTCCCTTTCCTGCCCATCACGCAAGATAAGGCTGATTTGGCCAGCTGTAGCTCAACATTATGTCCCCTCATCTTGAAATGACTTAAATTAAAATTGTATTGTTTGATTCCTGGTTCCTTTGTCATTTGAATACAGGACACATAGAGACCTTTAGGATAACCATGAAAAAATATGGTTTATTCTGAGGACAAGTTATCAGTGACTCCTTAAGATATTCGCATAGAGTGTTAGATGGATGTTGTGAGTCTGTCTCTGTGTTGTCACAAGAGAAGAACAAAGAGGTTGTGGAGTTTACAATTTAATATATTAAATTGGGTAGTGGGGTCTGTTGTTTGTGACTTTCATTCATCATACACTATCCCTAGACACATAACGTAGTCATAAACACTATATTCCAGAATAATTCTGAATGTGGATATATAGATATGTGCGTTTGCAAGGAACGGTTACGATTATACAACGACTCTTAATAAAGATTGAGACCTCACGCTGATCTCAGTCAGTACACTAAGTCCCATATAAATTTTTATAACATCCCACGTCTACACCCAGCATGATGGATGTAGCCCTGATGAGTCCTCCTTCCCCCCATCCTCTACTACACCCAACCAAGGTCCTCCAACCTACTCCGTGCCACAATAAAGCTCCTTGACCACACAGTACAATCTCCTGATCCAGACATTGCCCGCCGCCCAACAAGCCCTCTTGGAGATCTTCGTGACCGCCCGCTCTCGCCCAACCGTCCGTACCCCCCGTCATCGTAACGTTCTACTGCACGCTATGAGGCAAACTTTTCCTGGTACCGATTTAGAGTTTTCAATATGTCTTGATGGATGATCAAACGATAAATCAATTAAGAAGAGACCTTCAGTGTTGAAGTATAGAAAATTGAAAATTAAGTTACATTAAGAAATCTCTCTTAGCTCCAGATTGCGCGGCAGCCATTATTGTCAGTGGCTTTGCTTGACCTGTGAACACTGGTCCTGGCAATTCTGTTATGATTGTTATTTTAAAACCACGTTTCAAGTTCAACCATAGATCATACATAACTTGAGATGTGGCTAACTCGAAGTATAGAGCGTAGAATGTA